>JAODKE010000114.1:19066054-19094243 GCA_026779605.1 Mormyrus hasselquistii
AAGTTTTTGTTTTTATTTACCCTCGAACCCCATTTTTCCCCCCCCCCCCCCCCATTCTTTAGCATTTTATTTTGCTCTCCTGATCCTCCCTGTCCATGGAAATAGAAAATCCCCAGCAAAACCGCAGCCCAAAGCCAAGCCTCAGTGTCACGTGGCCCTGTCACCCATCTCTGTGTCAGATACCCTCGTATAAACACGTCCATTATTGGCTTGTTTTCCTTGGTTTGGGTAGCGATCAGCTTCCAGTCGGATTTCTGTATCGGTTGTCATGACGCCACCTTCGGGACTCGTCATCCATCATGGCCGATTAACAGGTGGCTGCACTCGTCCTTCAGCACCACGGATAGCGGCCACCTGTCAAAACTTCAGCACCCATGTTGTGGGACGGCATTCCGGTGGCCCCCGGACCAAACCACGCCCTTAATCCCACCCGCCTGGAGATCACTAATTACCCCAGCTGGCTCCACTTTCCCAGTGGCTTAGGAAAGAAGAAAAGGGCAGCTCTGGCAGAATGTCAGCAGGCAGCGTAAATCTGCAGCCTAAACCCTGGCTGTAGCGAAGCCAAGCTCCGATTAGGCCACCTAACTGTTGCCCTAATTAACCGACTCTCTATCTCCCCCACAGCTGTTTCTGATATCTCCCTGTCCCAGATGAAACCCAGGAATGAGCAGAAGTGTCAGATAACTCCCCTCGCCCTGCTTTGTCCATGTGGTCGCCATCTATCTAATTGAGCCCTTCCAGAACCTACCACTGGCCTAGGACCCATCTTTTAAGTCTTCAATTCCTCACTTCATAATTGCGTTCGTAATAAGTCTTGCGTCTTCGGGGCATTCACCTGTGACGCGTGCCGGTGTGCTTCCGTGCCCGTGAGAAGTCACAGGCCGGTCAGAATCAAACTTTCTTGGCCGAGGATGTAACACATACCATGAATTGAATCCTTGAATTCTAGAATTTGCAACTGGCTACAAAAGTAGCTCCTGTTGCATCATTCATACAGACATAACACCCCATGCCTCAGACAAAACAGAGCTTAAACTGCACTGAAACAAAGAATGATGACAGAGTTACAACGTTCTTTACAAGGCGGTTTAAGACAGACAGGGGAAAATGGTATGTATGATAGCATTTAATGTTTTTATAACATTAATTCCTCCCCAAGGTGCACAGCATAGAAAACTCCCCGGTAGCACCTGCAGGTAACACTTACAGTAGTGCAGTAGCTAGCCAAGTCGAATCTATATACTAGGCCTCCATTTAGTTACTTGCTTTCACTGATAAGCCCATTTAATCAGCATGAGTCTTGCTGCAGCAGGGCTTAAGAATCATTACGTTATAAACATACCCTTTCTGCCCTTAAGTAACGGAGGCAGCAATCTGGAATTGCACATCACCTTTGGGGTGAGCAAAGGGACGCTTCTGTTCCTGTCCCTTAATAAGTCATGGCATGATTTTTTTTCTCCGCAGCCGTATATTGAGGTGCCGCATCTTATAAATTGGCGTTTCTTATAAATCCCAGCCCACTGTTTAAGGGTGGGATAAAAAAAAAAAAAGCTGAGAAGGAAATGATCCCTCCCAGGCACTGTGCCTTTCAGCGGGACTTAACAGTATTTAACCCTCTCGGAAATTCGGATGTTTCTATGCGGGGCACGCCCATGTGATTACATATTGCTGCGTACCGTGCTGGTCCTCACAGCTATAAATGCAAAACCAATTTTCTCCTTATGTCTGAAAGCAATAACAATGACTCTCCACTGAGAACTGTCTTCTTATACAGAGAACTGAAATGCATCCATGTTTATAATAAGACTTCAGCAAAATCAATACCTAGAGAGGGAAGGTAACATGCTTCAAATAAACTTCGTTTTTTGATATTGGGGGCAATTCGGTCAAAGATGGGCTTTCTGTGACTTCAGTATTAATCAGCTGAAGACCCTAAAAAGGTGCCCTTTAAAATGGCTTTCTCCACGTTGTTGCCGTTATCTTTTCATCACCATTTGTTCATTTTAGGATCTTTCCTTGACTCGAGATTAGCGTGCCATCCTTCTGAAATCTGTCATTGGATAGCAGCATCCATCCTCACGGACAGACTTCCATTAAAAAAAAAGAAACAACCAATTTTGTCCAGACATTCCTGCAAGCTGATGATCAATGGCTGAAGGCTAAAAACACACGACATTCGTATGGATCGTATCAACAAAATCTTTGTCAAAGGCCCAAAAATGAATGTAGCTGTTAACGTTAAAGTTTGTTCCTTTCCCAAGCAAGTCCATGAACTTAGTGCATGTTAATTTTATATTCATTCATCTTTGTTATTGCACCGCTGATACTGTCGGGTGTCATTAGCGTAATATGAATAGCAGTGACGGTAACAGGGTACTCAAATGCAGCATAAAGTGGGTCATTTTGCTCAGGTCTGGCTTGTTCTCTGTATCCGCATTAAGGAACTGATGACATATTTATAGCTCACAATCCAGCCCTCCATGTTCATATAGGCTCATCTGGATGCTCTGCTTTTCCTGCCACAGTTCACAAACACGCTGTTTAGATGAAGCAGTGTTATTAAACTCCTCCAAATATGTGCTTACACCTGTGTCTGTGTATATGTGAATGTTTGCCCGGTGACAGATTGATGGCCTAACCAGGGTGTCCCTTACCTGCCTCCTGGGCTCCCCCTGGAGGGGGCAAGTGGTTATGAAAAACTGATGGACAGATAGATACATAGCCTTGTTCATGACAACTGGCATCTCCCCAATGTGCTTTACACGCACATTGCCACCAAAGTCAAACAATGGTTGTAGGTGATTTTAAAAAGCCCATATTGAATTTCGCAGCATGTGAGCAGCTTTACACATTATAGACACCTTGCCCTGCTTTCTAACAGCACCCAGTTTAAGTCTGAAGACAAATTAAACGGCAGTTTCAATCCCTTCAGTAGGAACAGAACATTAAAGTGAGCCTCCACGGTACTGACTAACAAAATGAGTGACTCCAAGGTTCAGTGTCCTATTATGATGTAACAGTGAACTGGAATGGTGTGTGAGTGTGAGTGAATGGTGTATGTGAGTGTGAGTGAATGGTGTATGTGAGTGTGAGTGAATGGTGTGTGAGTGTGAGTGAATGGTGTATGTGAGTGTGAGTGAATGGTGTACGTGAGTGTGAGTGAATGGTGTACGTGAGTGTGAGTGAATGGTGTATGTGAGTGTGAGTGAATGGTGTATGTGAGTGAATGGTGTATGTGAGTGTGAGTGAATGGTGTGTGAGTGTGAGTGAATGGTGTACGTGAGTGTGCCCTGCGATGGATTGGCACCCCATCCTGCATTGTGCCCAAAGTTTCCGGGACAGGCTCCGGATCCCCTGCAACCCAGAATAGGACAAGCAGTTACAGAAAATGGATGGATGGCACCGTGAACTGGACTCTTCAGGCCTTTGTGCATTACAAGATGGTTTTTCATATATATAACTAAACTCTGAACTATTATTATTGTTGTTGTTATTGCTGTTGTTGCTCCTCACGCTCCTGAGGCCTATACCACACAACAAGATTTTTTGGTTAGCTAGATAATTTGTCAGGTTTAAACTACCCCAGTTTAAATGGACTTTTCATTTACTTACATTTGGCCCAGACTACCCTACATCTGACAAGTTATCTTGCCAACCGAAAAGTCTGGCTTGATGATACAGGCCCCAGCCCACTGGAATGTGCTACTGCTGCATCACCACCTGCATTACTTCCTCTAAGCCAACATGTCGCTAAGCAACAGTTCACCTGCACCTGTCCACCTAGTTCATTCTATTGCATAATGTTGTTAATATTCCACTTCTCCACTTTATCAATACTGTTCACTATGCTGCAGTCCATCTGCACATCCAAATCCCAATGGCATCACCTGTTTATTACGTATTTAACGTTCACGTATTCCTACATTGCACCGTGTTGTCTTTTCTTGTATTACACTGCTGTTTGTCCTGTTGTCCCCTCATGGATCTGTCCCTACCCTGCAACTGAGGTGCAAGAATTTCACCGTGTTCCTCACCTGACAATAAAGCTTGAAACTGCAGGGCCACATGCAGATTCATGTCTTCAACATCTCTATAGAAACTTTCCAAGTTTTTTCTTTAAAAACTATAGGAATTATCCAGCACGCTACTCCCTCTGCTGCATTCTTATTGGTCACTTTGTTAAGTTTTACTAGTGGTCTCCATCGTGGAAAAGTGCGTCTTTCAAATACACTTTGGTGATTTTGTACTCAAGACGTGCTGGAGGATGTATGTCTCCCAGATGGCTTGCGAATTCCTGGGGAGCCTCCAGAAAAAGCTAGACTCTTGGAAAGAGAGGTCTGCTTTGGTCTGCTTGGCATACTGACACCACAACCTTCCACAGGGGGAGTGGTCTGCAGATAGATGGATGAAGGTTTATTCTGTGTAAGTACTTATTTATACATTACCATCACCTTTCTTTCATCATATTCAAAATATATTTGTTTAAACCTGTAAATATCTGTGTAAAATTTCCCGAGGTTGGCACTTCAGGTCCAAAATAAAAATCCAGACTAAAATTTTCTTTCAACCAGTTATTTGATTGCTTTGTGACTGTGACTCTTTATGCTCAACTGGTTGGTTGAAATAAAATCTTGGACTGGATTTTTACTTTCTGGAACTGAAATGTCCAGCTCTGAAAATTTCATGTTCATATACCGGTTGTCATGACCTGCTCGTCCGATCCTCCTGTGTGCCACGCCCACCTTGTTACCTCGTGTTAATTCCCGATTGTGATCACCTGTTGCCTGTTCTGTTCTGCTTGTTTTGTGTATTTAGTCCGCGTCTCGGTTAGTTTCCCCAGATCCGTCATTGATGTGCATCCTGGTGTGCTCTGTCCGTCTCCCAATAAACCCATTTACCCTGGATTTGCACGTCCCTCACCATTACCATGACAGAATGACAGATCTCGACAAGAAATCATCGCAGCAGACCGAGGATCTGCGTCTCGGTCTGCCGCAGGAGGTGATTTATTGGCTAAATATGCCCGAGGTCCAGGAGGACCCCATCGCCTTGGATCTGGCCAGCCGAAGCGGGACCATCCTAAGTGGGATGTCGTCATCCGGGATGCTCGCTCCCTCCAAAGCGACTCCGCCTCTAACGACTCGCCAAAGCCGGAGGAGAAAGAAGAGAAGAGGGCGGAGACAGGAGGAAGAACCGGCGATCTTTCTGAAGGCTGGCTCTCTGTCTCTCTCCGCCGGATTCTGGGAAGAAGCCCTCCCAATCCGGATACCAGCGGGGCTTGCCCAGGACGTCACCGCCATAGCGCTCCCTTAGGTACCCAAAGCCCGTCTTGCTGCCACCACTAGCAGCCTACCCTTTCCGGGTGGCGTGACTGGCGAATAAGGGGGCCAGGGCCGTATGGAACGCTATCCCGCATGTTCCGCAGGCTGTTAAAGGGGCAACGCCTGATTTAGCGGCGCCAATGCTAGCGGCTTTAGATGATGCCCCTGACCTGCTCTGCCTTTCCTGCCTGATGCTGCAGCCGCTATGCCCGCTGCACCTACTGCTGCTGTTCTGCCTGCTGCACTTCCTGCTGCAAGGCAGCTATGTCCATCCTGCCCATCCAGTCTGGCTCGCCCATCTCAGCTCCAGCCGCGCCGCCTGCAGCCACACCCGTGGCTCCGGCCGCGCCACCTACAGCTACACCCGTGGAGGAGGAACTAAAATGGGACCCCTCAGGGACCTTCCTTATGATTTTTTCCCTCTCGCCTCGACGAGGGCGATCCCGACAAGGTTCCCGCCTATCTGTGTCTCGCAAGGGGAGGGAACGTAAACGTTGGGCTGGGGTCCTGCCCGCCCTGCCCCCTGGCTCGCCCTCACGTGCCTTAGCTGGGGCTCCAGGGCCACCTACGGCTCCTCCGGCTCTGGGACGATGGTCGCCTCCGGGTCCCCCCCTGTGTCTCGGTGCCGGTCCTTGGTCCCGCCTCCGGCTCCATGTCGGCTACCTCCGGGCCCCCCTGCTTCGGCGGGGTGTCGGACGGCGCCTTTGCCTGCAGCGGCTTCCCCCTTCTGCCTGCCTGTGCCGGGGTTCCCTCCTGCTCCTCTCCGTCACTCCCTCGGCCCGTTTCCTTGGCCCCTGCTGCTCCTGCCTCTCTCTCGCCTGTGGCCCCTCCGGCTGCCACCCGACGCTCCCCTTTGTCCCCTGACCTTTCCTGTCTGGCCTCCCTTGTCCGCTCCTCATCCCTTTGTCCCTCCTGTCTCTGCTCCTCATCCCTCTGTGCCTCCCGTGTTTGCTCCCGGCCCTTGTGTAATGCCTCGTTCCTTTGTTCCTCCTATCTCGGCTCCTCGTCCCTTTGTGGTTCCTTCGTTCACTCCTGGCCGTTTTGTGTGTCTGTTCTGTTCCCAGTCCCTCGATGTTTTGCTTTTGTCCTGTTTCCCTGGTCTCGTCTCTTCCGTCACCTACCGTAGAGCGTGCCCAGAGTGTGCGCCTCTGGAGGGGGGAGGGGGGGTACTGCGTGTGTTTAGTCTGCGTCTCAGTTAGTTTCTTCAGATCCGTCATTGATGTGCGTCCTAGTGTGCTCTGTCCGTCTCCCAATAAACCCGTTTACCCTGGATTTGCGCCTCCCTGCCTCGTCCCTCACCATTACCGTGACACCTGTAAACTGTCTTGATTTGTCTTTTGTCTTACATGCCATACCAAGGCACACCCATCAAGACAGATTCCTTGCATGTTTAACACACTTGTCCAATGATAATCTTTCTGATTCTGATTAATATGCATCACGATTATGATACTCTGGGGTACATTCATTCAAGACACCTGTGAAAAAGAGTCCAGCCCTCCTACGGCATTTTGGAAGATTCCATTCCCCCAATTTTTCCTGGAGAGGCTTCATCCACCCCACTAAGCATCTCCTGCGGGGCAACTGGCACGCGTCCATGCTATCTCATTTGTCCACCTGTGTCAGCAAACGCTGCAAGACAATTTCACCCCATTCCTCAAACAGCTATGAACGCAGTTAAGCAAACTTGCATTGTTTAAATGATGGGGACTTCTGTAAAGAGATATATATATATTTTTTGCACTGCATCTCAGTTTCTTCCACTGTGTGTTTTCAGCAAGGACGGAGAATACAAAGAGGAATGGCGTTATGCAGGCCCTGCATTTTTAAGTACACTTAAAAGCTATGAGCCAGATTTAATCAGTTTGCATTGTTATTAGTGCCAGCTTAAATCAGTTTGCGCTCTTATTAAGATTGTTTATGTGAATCAGTGCCAGCTTAAATCAGTTTGCATTGTCATTAAGGTAATTTACCAGCATTTTGCTAATTAAGTTACCCTGCTTTGTAGAATGTTCTGGTACATCCCCAATAAACAAGCTGCTGCCAATTCAGAATTAGCTACAATTCTAAATTAATTCATTGAGTTACTTGTTTCCAATGGATCTGTTCCATAGTAATGCAATCAGTCTTTGCTTCTTGATCAGCAACATCTCTGTTATTCATGCACTTTCTTGTTTTGTTTGATTAAAATATAAAGCACGTAAAATGACATGATACAAATGCACTAAGAATGACCTAAGGGCTCTTTTGCACAAAGCGGAAATATTAATCTTTCCAATATCATTTCAACCTGAATATATACTGTTCTAATATTAATAGTTGTGCATTAAAGAATGATGTTATTATTGCACCAAAGTGTCTTCATCAATCAATTCCAGACAAAGAACATTCTTAACTTCAGAAGTTTAGACATATTTCGCTAGGAAGCACCAGCTCTGACTTCATGCTGAGAAAATGTACAGGGTCTGAATTCTCGAAGGCAGTGTTTCCCAATCCAGTCCTTAGGGACCCACAGACCGTTCATGTTTTTGCTCCCTCCCAGATGGGAGCAAAATGTGGACTGTCTGGCAGGGAACTCAGAAGGAGCAAAAACGTGGGTCCCTGAGGACTGGATTGGCAAAGTTGGGTCTCCAGAATGTACCCAGTTATGTGGAAATAAGTCCAGTTATGTAAACCAGTGAACAGTATTTGGCAGACGGCTGATGCTGACATAAGGCACAGGTTTTTAAAACTTTTACATATTCCAACCAAAAATGGATTTTCTAAAAATGATCAAGGGAAAATTCAAAAATCTAAATAAATGTATTTTCCATCCATCCATCGACTCCTTATCCTTGTCGGTATTAGGTGAAATATGTATTTTGAAATTGAATATAACCACTAAATACTCCTTGTTTGCTATATTTTCCAAAAATGTAGGCTTAACAGAGATCAATAACTCTGCTCAACTCCGGACTTTTACTTACCCTCATTGAGGGATGTGCAGTTTCATTCACAAAATGACTACAGTCCGTGGATCCAGGAATGATTTCAGGGAAGGTTCAGAACCATATGGCCCTTTAATGATTTGCATAAACAGGCCACTGCGAATGCCGGATATGCTTAAATATTACATACATCTGTGAACTGAGGGTTTGACTGGAAGAATAGACCTTTTCTGAAAATGCACACAACGCAAAATACAACTACAGTTTAGAAAATCTTCTGTGCCATTTAATTTCAGATCATAGGTTACACTTCAATTAAATTCATCAGAGGTTTCATTTTGAGCAAAAGCACACACCTGATTGTTTTATATATGTTGTTTCTCATCATGCAAATCAGATCAGAACAGAAAAACGGCCCCACGGTATTTCAGTGGTGTTGGTGGACTTGCAGCTAACTTTCAATTTACTCCATGGCCATGCCTGTCCATAACCTAATGATCTGGGATCAGGAGCAAGGGAACCATAAATACCAGAATGAAGCAGTGACCTGAAAAGCCCCCCACAATTTCATTCTGTTACTGCAATTGCTTCCGTCGTCCATAAATAAAAACCCACAGTCTTCTGTACTCCCCAAGACACCCAGAGATTAATATGCGCCCAAGCCAAAGAGCGATTTAATCGGCAGTGATGACGGATGTCACAAAGCAAAGGACTGACATTCTTCTGATGTCAAAAACTTTCACTGGAGCACCATAAGTACCTAATAAAAGTACAGCGCAAACATATTTTTAACATACACCATTTGCATTAAAGTGGGACACAATCTAAGTGATTCATCTTACAATAAGTATTGAGGAGTACCTGTCATATTAATTTATCACCATTTTCCATTTATTTTACTATTTATAATCCTGCTGAATCAACTTATCCATGAAAATAATATGGAAATTTTTTATGATACATTTTTTATTAACATCTTGTTTTTCAGAGATGGAACTGAACTGCCTGGTATTGCTACATCCATCCATCCATCCATCCATCCATCCATCCATCTGCACATTGCTATCCAGCATCAGGCTGTTGGTGGGATCCTCAGGGGCAGGTGTATTGTTTCTGTGGCATTATTGAAAAAGTCACTCCCCCCCCAACCACCACCACTATGGGTCTTATTTTTCTATTGTTCTCTTTTTTTGTAAATCCTGCTCTAGGCAGCATGGGGAACAAAGCAGGGGAGCAGGGGAACACCTCCAATGGGATGTCAGTCCCTCACAGGGGGGCCCTCTCTCCCTCTCACACACACTCACTCACATACTCAAACCAGGTTTAGAGATTCGAAACCTCCTCACTTCATGTCTTCATAGCATGGGAGGAAACTGGAATACCTGCAGAAATCCCATGTGACCTGGGGAGCCGAAAAACACTCCACACACAGCCCCAAGGTTGTGGGGCAACAATGTGGTTGGTTGAGCCAGACTGCTGTCCATCACTAATGACAGGTAAATGGAGCTTCATGACCCATTTGCTGTGCTTTCTGACCCCACTAGTGCTCTTGGTTTATTTTGGACCATGCTTTGAGTATTTGTATAAACAGAGAGCACCATCTAGTGGGTTGAGAAAGAACAGCAAATGGTTCATGAAGCTTCATTTACCTATCAATACCCATCTCTACCTTTATATGACTAATACTTTAGAAGGGCCTGATGGTGGCAGAGCAGTTAAGAAACACAGAAAAAGAACACGGTCATATCACAGCAGGGGAACTATTGATGTATCAGTGCTGAACCTGCTGAAGAAAAGGGCTCTGTAAAACCGAAGGCCAATAAACACATTTACTGTAAAACAGAGCAGATTGTACCATGCTGACATGGCACTACTGCAAGAACTACATAATACAGAAAGAAAAACTAATAATAAAAAAATTAATTGGCTCCAAATATAGGATTCCTGCATTTTTCCACTGTAGTTACAGGATTAAAATTTTTGCCAATATTTATTTTCACATTTGACAGAACTTAATTTTTTTTTCCATTTCAGTATTCACTGTGAATCAGATGCCTGTCCTGTCATGCATTGAAAAGGGTATTTTAGTGAGAGTACAGCTGAAATATTACAGTTATATATAAATATATGTGCATGCAGCCAGCACCCGTGCATACAGCTACTATCTATCCATACCTCCTGGACTGTCCCAAAACTCAGTTTAACTTTAAAAATGATGACACCAACGAAAATGAGTCTTTCAACACTGTAAATGTTCTGTATGCTGTTACATATAGTGTACTGTACTTACACAGTATATATTAAGCACAGGAATTTTAATAATGACCTTATGAGCTATGATAATGTACACATCACTAAGTATAATGGGTGTGAGCTTTGTTTATAACTTTTTTCATATAATTTTATTTTACATAAAGAAAATCCTGATGATGAATAAATACTCTGTGACAGAAATTGTTTCTGGGATAGAATTGCAAATTTGAAGTGACACACAACCCAAAAATACTGATCACCTCAAAACCTGCATAAAACCCATTTTGGCCAAAAATGCACGAAATAGACTTCATAGCTGGAAGCATTAACATGTAGAATTCAGTTTAGACATTAAATATGTGTCCGGTTTAACTATAAAGACTTCGGACCAGCATCACCATCACTTGTAATTTGGACTTCAAAAGTGGGATTAGCCATGCGATTGCTTTTCACTGCAATAGTTAACTGGATATTCTTATAGCCATTGCTAATTTATATTAAATTACTTGCTGATGACGGCTGCTTAAGATGCATGGTATAAGTATCAAGGGCTACTGTATAGAATGTTAATAGCTTTTCCTAAGATCGAAATTTGATTTTGGGTACTGGAGTGTTCGAGACTTTAATAAAAAGACTTGTAATTCCTGCACAAGTGGGAAAATGCTATTATTGAACTGAACAAACTGTATATGTATAAGTGGAGCTGGGAGGATTAAGCTACAAATTCCTTGGATTTCACAGAGCCCAAAAGAGACTTAGACAATCTCCAGTGAAGCTGTATGCTCAAGTATAATTATAGCAACCAGATATACCTCTAGTGGCCCAATTCCTCTATTATTTTATTATTATTATTATTATTATTATTATTGGTAGAGGCCACCCTAAGCTAAGGCCGCCATTATTTGAATCTAAATCTAACATTATACTAAATATATTTTATTTTGTGGCTTATTGACAAGTCCTTTACTTCAAGATGCTTCTCATATGTTTTTAAAAAGGAAGAAAAACTCGTCCCGATCCGTTATCCCCCAAAACCATCATCTCGCGTCTCAGCTTCTTTGTCTGTCCGTGAGTCGAGCAGTAACTGTCACCAAGCATCTACCGTCCTTTGGCAAGCCGCCTCTGCTTGATCCATATTTCATTACTCCGCTTCAGTGGGAGATTTTTCCGCTATTTGTAACCGACTCTTGCTGTGCCGTTTTTATTTTTTATCTTTCACTAAAGCTAGCCGAGCATCTCTTCCCTCTCTCACTGACCCCCGATCTTTGCTATTCCGCACGGCTCTTCCAGTGATCTATAATCACGCTCGTTAGGATTTCTGGAGTGGACCGCTTCCTGATTACAAACCTCTATGGCGGGCTCTCACCTGTCTCACCCCCTTCATAATCATTACCGGTCTTTGCGCTTTACAGGGTTAAACGCTGCCGCTGCATGAGCTCCCACAGCTCCTGTCATTTCGTACGATCTGCAGACCGATAAATTAATTTCGCTCCCTAGACGCGCCTGCCCACAGTTTTACCGCTGCCTTTACAAGCCCAGTTTCTTGTCTCTTGTTTTCTTCAGCTTGCTTTCCTTGGCGATAATAAACAAAAATCGAAGATCTTATGAAAGACTCCTACTTGTCTTTCCCAATATCTCGCTTTTTGCAGTCTGTAGATAAGTAAGTTGTCCAATGCTGTTTAACGGGGCTTTTTGAAGATGCTCAAATCTCATCTAGATTAGCATGAATTTTCTCTTCAAAGAACATCCTTAGCCTTGGTTTACATGCTACTTAAATATTTACATATATTTTAAAAATAATACATAAATAATACCTTACAAACATACATGCTGTCCAGGAGTCGACTTTGCCCAAGTGCAGTTAGACTGAGCTCAGCAGTGACGCTTGAGACCTTGGGCCCCAGATCAGCATATCATATACTGGTCCCCCAACCCAGGCCAATCCCACCAGGGTTGTGTTCTAATTAGTATTAGAGAATTAAGCAGCCCTTTACTTAAGGAAATGCCATGCCTCCATTTTCCAAACCACTTAAGGAAATGTTTAGTCATTTATAAAGACCTTCATAACAAATACATTAAATATTTATTAAAAAGCATAATTATTATAGTCATGTTTATTATGCAGTATGACTGCTCTATGAACCTGTCAACTATAATGCACTACAGATACCTTCATAAAGCATTATAATGATGCTTTATATTGCATTATAAAGGTATCTACAGTGCAATATAGATGAGAGCTCCCTAGAGCAGTCATACTGCATAATAAACATGACTATAATAATTATGCTTTTTAATAAATATTTATAGCCATGTTTATAATGCATTATGAATGTATTTATAAATTTATAAATTACTAAAAACATGGCCTTAAGCATAGTGTCACTGAAAATTATTTTAGTAGTAATTGGGTTCCAATAATGCGATTTCATTTTCACGTCATATTTTTACATTAGGAAAAACTGAATAATTTTCATTTGCAAAATTCAAGGTAATGATATACACTAAGCAGTCAAGGTGACTTTTTTTTTTAAATCATACAGTTATATACAGCAACATTACAGACATTACAGTCACCCTTAATAATAACGGGGGAGGGACAGCCTGGCTGATTTAGTGTGAAATAGCCCAGAATGAAGGATGCTGGGAATCCTCCGCTGTTAAATGCGGTCTAAGTTCCAGTAGCGCGTCCCTTGACATTACGGATGGAAGCCGGCTCAGATAAGCAGCTGTCATTTGGAATGCCTCTATCTGGTGACAGTCTGTAGGACACAGAGAAAATGGAGCCCCCATGTTCTTGTTATTAAACAAGGAGAGACTAATCCTCCTACCTTATCTGCTACTAGCTACCGACGCGCAACTGGCTTAAAATACCCCAACAGCTGTGGGGGCGGGGACTTTAAGGGACGACGTGTCAGTAATATTCACCATACTTTCTGGGAGGAGGAAATAAGGTGAGATAGATATTACAAGGTCATTCTCTGTTTCTTATTATTGATTATCATATAGATTTTTTTCACATTAATACCAGAATTTCGCACAGAATGCAGCCGACTCGGGGCCGTTCTGACCTTATCTTCTCCACAAAATCTGCAGCTTCTGCTTCACCTCAGCACTTATCAGTCATCTTGAACACTCGGCAATTCACCCCTATCTTCTTGCCGCTCATTTGGTGAGATTACAAGTGTCACAGCAGGGCTGCATTAAAACAAAAGACTTTTTTTGTTTTTTCCTCTTTTCCAGCAGGCCGGAACCATGATTCGTAGTAAAAGCTGTACACTTGTACAGAAAAGCTTGGAAGTAATCATTAGCTTGGATTTGAAAGTACGGCTATACAGGACGTTCTCACCACTAGCGCCAAAATAGAAAAAACAAAACAAAATTGATTTATTAGAAGACATTGTTTACCTCAGGGACATTTTCTATGGGAAAAAAGACACAGGATACATACATAATATTTTTTCTGTCTAATTACAATGAGTAACACCGTAATTATAAACTAACCGAACAGAAATGAATCTTATATATTGTTAAATAAGTATATACCCTGAGATTGACATTGCTTGGTTTGAAATGACTGGCAGACAAGTGTGGTGCTTTTGGGAAATAGGTTAATAGACACTACAGGCAAACACTATAGAGAGATGGCATACATTCATTCTTAGTAATTTTGTAAAGGATCCAGGATTTGACTGAACAGGACAAATGATGTAAACGATTGCCTAGAATGCCTGTTTGTATACAAAAAAACATGAATGAATTAAATTTAGTTAAAGAATTCCTTAGCTCCTTTACATGATGTATTTTAAAGCACGTGCGTAATACTCGTCTTAAAATATTAGATAGAAGACAGAACTAGATATTAAATTCCAGATAATGGATGGTAAATACTATTATGCTGTGGATACATCGCTCATCTGCATAACACTTACCCTTTTGAAAAAAAATAATCTTCTCACATGGCTAACTGTAATTTCCTCTGTCACCACTGTCTGCTTGCATAGAGAGAACCATTTTCCTTAGCTACATAATCGCTATCTCACATTTTCAAATACCTATAATGCGTATGCGACTTGCCACGACAAGCTAATAGATGGCGGGCTCTAGATGCGAGTGACACATGTGATATACCCATTGATGCCTGTTGGTTGGCAACGGCAAGTCCAGCGGCGCCACGGACATGGGCGGTGAACTCCAGCATGCTGCCAGGTGGTGAAAGGAGCAGCTGGTCCATCTCCAGACAGGAAGTTCTGTGTTTGTGTAGCAACTGCCCAGGCAACTCCAACAGCAACGAATGCCAGAATCCAACAGAGAAATGCGTGATGGTGTGGCTACACTTTCCTAGCATACCCCGGGGCTCAGGCTCTTTCAGAAAGCAAGCTTGACGGAACGTGCCCGGTTCTGCATCCTGAGGCAATGTCCACATCTCTGAGCTAGAGCAAAAATCCAAATTCTCAGCCCCATGGATGGCATCAGAAAAGCTGAAAACTCCATGGGAAGTGCTCCTGCTGTGTGACAGGCCTGTAAGTGGCCTTCCATGCCCCGTTGAATAGTCAACTAATAGGGCACTTGCGGGATCACACATGAAGTAACTTTGACAGCAGCCTCAACCTCAGCTAGTCCGAAGCAGAGGACATCTTGGGAAAAATGATGTGACAATACAGTAGGCCTATCGCGGAATCCATATAAAGTCCTGTCCGTGTCGTGTTCGCTACGCATAGAGGCCGTGAAGCTTACTAAGTGACAAGCCATTGGTATTTTCATTTCCTTGTCCACAACATTATGTAACTTTTTTTTTTTTTCTTGGAGGGATACTGCAGGAGGTTGCTCCTGTTTCCGATTCCGTGATAGGAGCTGACAGCATGACATGAGGTTTGCCACTCGTTTGGCTTATAAGAGCTCTTGGCCTTGCCTTAGGTTTCTCCACTTGCAAGTTGCTCCAGGTGCACTGTGTTTAGTCTCGGAAACGGGCTCCCGCTTTACTTCCCAACACTCAACTGTTGCGTCTCGTAAGCAGATGAATCCCTTGGGTGCCGACGAAAAGAAAGGAAGTGACTTTGTCCCCAGGCCTTGCTGATGCTAAGTACTCCAGCCGCTTTGTAGATAATGATTGAAAGGAAGCATTAGAGCAAGACGCACACGCCTGCTATTTTTTTTCAAAAAACACAAAAATGGAAATTTTGGGAAATTCCCAGAATTACATTTAAGAGCAGTCAGTCGTGGAAAGCTTTGTTTCGAAACGGAGGGCTGAACATTTTAGTGCCTGTTGTTTGACAGGTTAGCAAAAGCTAGTGGTATCTGTCAATGAGAATAATATCACTCGTAATTCCATCCATCAGATAACTGATCGCTATATCTTCCACTCACAACTGCTTTAAAAATTAACCTGACATAAAGCCCTGGATTTATTTATTTGAAAAGTTACATGCTCTACAAAACAAAGAAAGGGAGGCACACAAGCCGTCATTTTGTGCGCTAAGCACTGCCGCCAAGTGGGAAGTTCCCACCACAATAGGTGAAGATGCTAATTGTTTGCCTCTCTAATAATTTAGCAGCCAGACAATGAAAAACAACACAACTGATCCTAGCGTACGACTTTCGCTGAATAATGAAATGACTTGCATAACATACACTTAAACGAATCATTCGATTCACATTGCATAACAAACGCTATCCAATTACAAACGAACTGATGATGATTACACTCAGTAAAATTGTAGCTTGTTTGTGTGAAGTTAATTTCTCATGTTATACAAATAATGGAAATAATGTAGATTGTAAATCAACAGCTAACATGTTTTGAGTCCTGACGTTTGCCTTACCAGCCATGTATTTTTCTGTAATTAAACCATATTTTGTTTGAAAGTGCAGGACACTCTCCACCCTGCAGGGCCCCCGACAGTCTGCAGCAGTTCCTTTAACCAAGATTATCGTGTGTTCGCTCGGACAAATTCCAACTCACATTCTTCCTTGGAGTTCATCAAATAGAGAGCATTTATGAAAAATGGCTTCAGAGTCTGGGTTCGCATTAAATGCACCTGTAATGACTGGCCAAAAGCACATCTCTGCAATTGATTTACTGGTGTCATCCCGCCCCTGTGGTCTGCAGTTAATGGTGACAGCTACTGGCCCATAGCTGCGTAGTGCCTCTGTTATACCCTCAGTGGTAACGCTCAATAATCTAACTCTGACTGCTCAACTGGGGTGAAGGAAAGAAAAAACAAAAGGCCTTTTTTATTGCAGTTTGAAGGGTCAGCTCTGAACTCATAGAATTCATTTATAGTTACGAAACTTCTATGAAATGGCATTTTCAACATTATGACATTTACATTTGTTTGTACTATTTTTGTTTTTGTTAATTTAGCTCTCACAGTTCAGATCACCAAGCACAAAAATAGCCCAAAAATAAAAAAAAAATATCTCCCTGGATTACTTAAAGCTTGACAATATTTCCCATTCATAATAAAAAAAGAGCAGAACTTGCACGGAATACAATAAGCATGTTAAACTTGAAAGCAAGTGAATCAATTTGAATGTGTATGTGTGTGGAATTCCCAGCCCCTGCTTGTTCCAGGGCACAGAGCAGACGGTGACGCTCCTGTGAGTCCCAAGCCATATTCCAAGAGCCTTTGAATTAAAGAATATATTGGCGGGAGAGAGAAGATCACGTGTTTCAGAAACCAAAGGAAAGCGAACCTTTCCGAGGGGCTTTGTGAACTTATCAGCGCACGTTCACCATCTTTCTCTTTTACAAATTACAAAAGAGAAGTCTAATAGAGTATGTGTCAGGATTAAAAGACTAATGCCTGTGGTTTAAGATATGTATATTAGGAGAGCTTTGGGAAAGACCAGCGGAAATACTTAATCCACAACACTGCACTAAGGACACGAAAAAGGACGGAAATAGACTTATTCCGAGGATATTAAACGAGGGATCCTAGGAGCTCTGCCTCTTTTGTGTGACTGTTTCTCCTTAATCTCTGTTTTTCCTTGTGCCCCTTTTACAGAAACCTTCATGGGCCAAGGAAGTTGTGATGTTCAGAGTGCGGAAAGATCTGTCTTGCTAATGAAGAACAGCAGAGTCCGGCGTAAATAACACACGGAATAAACTCGAGGGTGCTCAGAAAGACACTTAGTTTACCACAAGTGGCACATGACTCCACATTATGTCATCTCGATTGTCACAAAGAAACAAAACGATTAAGGCAATTAAGTGCATCAAAGACGGCCATCTTTGGAGAGTATCGTCTCGCTGATTATACTTTGATGTCTTTTAATGTGAATTTTACAAATCGAGTGAGGTTGGGTCGAAAGTTGGTCATTTCGTTAAAATGAGTAGCACAGGGATGGACTTTAATAAGAGGTGCTCGATGACGTCATGTTACTTTGAAGGACGGCTCTCCTATATTAGATTTGGAAGATTGGAAAGCTCTTGACAGATCCCCTTGATGTTCATTGACTTTCATCAAAGGTTTAGAACTACACGGCAAGATTGGAGGGATTACTTCAGAGTGTTTGTGGGCTTTGGTGTTAAATTAGTCATGGAGCCGAGCACAGGAATTGTTCTGAACACTTAGGGCTACAGTTGCGCCTAACCTGCAACTCTTCGTACATATCGCCATGCTCTTTCGTTAATGAGACTTTGCAGTCCTTCCTGATAACACAGGGTATTATTCTCTTTCAGAGTAAATAAGCGTGCTATAAAAGAAATATGTCATATAAATACTACTATAATATACTCCATAAATACTACTATTACTCAAAACGTTTTTGAGCATACCTTTTACTTTAACATTAAAATATGAATTAGAATATTTAATTTGATGCACTGGGTTTTTTTTCCATTTGATCCGTTTATTTGGAGTATTTCCTTACTGTTTAATAGCCAGGCACCCTAAATCAGACTGTTAATTTTTTATGTTGAAAATAAATGATACTATTTACAGCACATGGGGCCGGGAGGGCTGCACATGCGATGCGATGGGAGAGAAAGCAGCATGGGGCCAAATTAATGCGGGTTCGCCGGCTTCTCAGCTAGGTGCTGCCGGGTGGGTGAACGCTTTAGCTGGGCGATTTTTCAGCCTCGTTGTAAATTAGCTTAGGCAGACACAGAGCAGCGGCCTTCTGATCCTTCTCTGCATGTCCTTACAAAGACAAATGAGGCTCAGCTGTAGTGAACCCACTGCTGCACTAGGAAGTCATTTAAAGGAAGAAATACTTGAAAGAGTATCAATAAAACAGATGATTATGATGACAATGATGATGATGATGATGATGATGATTATTGTTGTTGTTATCCATCCAATCTTATCCGAGCTTATCTTGGTCGTGGGGATTATTATTATTTTTGCTATTATCATCTAGCTATCCATCCATACATACATCCATTCATCCATCCATCCACCCATCCATCTTCTATACTCGCTTGTTCTATGCAGGGTCGCACGGTTCCTCAGTCTATCCCAGATGCTACGGATGCAAGGCAGCAAATACGCAACTCATCACGATCACTATTATTATTGTTATTATTATAATCGTTACATTACTGCATTGACTGATATAAACTTTTCCCCCACACCCGTATTTTTATGAATAAATGGCAATGAACCCAGGTTGTTCATTCTTTCATCTTCATCTTCCACCCTTTCACTCTAATGCCTTCCCGCTACAGTGAAGCATGGCGGAATTCGAGCTAAGTCTCTCCTCGGGCCACGGACGCTGGCCTTAGATTGCCCTTTACAGTGCAATTTATACTGCTTTTCTACTAGAAGTGCCAAGCAAATTGACACCTTTTGCAGTCCCTGTATGCCAAGATCGTGCAGGCAAACTGGGAGGAAACTGAATTATTTCAGTCAGCTGCATATGTGTGGATAAATACTGCACTTCAACTCCTCTTGTTATATATGTATATCAGTTTTATACTTCGTAGCCAAATAATACACAAGAACCTTAAAAAATATTAATTAGAAAAGAAAAAATGTGTTCAGTTATGAGTTATACCATTTTCACATGGGGCATAAATACAGTATTGATTTTTCCATCTCTGCTCTATAAACTGTCATTTTTCTTTATGGTGATATTACACTGACAGTGGAGAGTATTCACACCTACACCTAATAGCACTAATGCAATTTCTGTACAATATACAATAAAGCCCCAGATGTCTTGTTTGATTTATGGGTTCCAGTGAAATACTTAGGATGGAGCGTATAAACGATTCTGCAACACCAAACTAGTGTATCCTCTTGGGTGAGTTTAGTGCAACTTTTCTCACTAAAAGCAATGCTTCTAGATTTATTTTTAATTCCAAGCATACCAGAAAACACTGCCATTAGTCGCTAATGTAAAGCGTTGCTACACATTCATGTAGCGTCTGTCCTGCCAAACATTTGTCTCAGTCAGTTGTTTAGAATGGCTTCCTTAAACAAAAGACTTGAGTGATTCTGCAATAGCATCTATCCTGCATGTGTTGGTATTCGATTTACACTTTTTTGGTTCTTAGAACTTAGATGGGAGTTCTTCAATAGAAGCCGGATCGTCCTTATTGTAGCTGGGCCAATAAGGAATATTCAAAAATTAAAAGAAGTGCTGTCTTATCACAAGACAAAAGTATATTTAATGAACAATGTCCCATGACATTCGACCTTGAAAGGTAGCGGAGGTGTGAGACATGACACGTGGAAAAGGGACAGCGCCTCTATTGTGCTTCTGACCTTGTCACAGCCGGTGCCGGCTCCCATCTGCACCGTCATTTGCCACATTATCACCTTGAAAGAGGCATTATCATTCAGGGTGCTCCCTTGGTCAAATATCAGCAGATGCGTGAGTGTGGTTCGTGGAGTTTGCGTGTTTTTTTTTTTTGTTTATTTATGTATTCTGGAATTCATCTGTTCTGGAAGTGCGAAGAAGGAACGCCTGTAAGCCGAAATGCCGGAAAGCATACCCCGCATCATTCATCACTGCTATAATAAAAGGAATCTTTACAGTGTAACTATGTAACAGTCCTCCGGCAGCCACACTGCATGACACTGGGCTGGGGTAGTGAACAGCTTGTTTATTCAGGAAAGGCAAAACCCTTCTCAGGAGTAACAGAAACTGTGTAGGGACAGGGCTAACAATACAAATATCAAACATCATATGCGAGTGAGGTGTGACTCAGTGGGTTAGGACACTGTGCCTGTGATCAGAAGGTAACCAGCTCAAACCCTGAGGAAGGTGGAGCAATTTCATTGTTAGGTCCCTGAGTGCAACCCCTAACCCTCAGTTACTCCAGATATCATCTGGCCTGGGTTTCTCATTTTGGATAAAAGCGTCTGCTAAATGAATAACATGTAAACATACTCAGAAAGCTTGCTGAAAAAATAACAAGCAGGCTCTTTCCGCTACCTTTACGACACCAATCCAGGTCACTAAAGACAAAGCAGAACCGAGAACGCACCGATATACACGAATCAGCGAGCACGACAGACAGGTGGAACAAATCAATATGGATAATCTTGGTCCCCTCTCTCTCCCTCCACAGGTGGCCCCTTGTGGTCCTCCTAAATAAATACCTTAGAAACACTCCCCGTTTGTTGCTAAGTGGGCCTATTTCAGCAGAAAGGCTACTTTGCTGAAATCCCTCCAGCAAGAGGAAAAGTATAAACGTCTTCTTCCGATGAAGCAGACGACACAAATCGCATATTGTAACAGATTAATTACGTAATCTTCAGGAATTTAACGTGAAGTTTTTTATTATTATCTGAACGTGTAAGATTTGCATAATGTTGTCTAATTATTATTCAGTCCACAGGTCTGTTTTCTTTTTCCTCAGGCTGCTATTATTCGCACAGTTTATTTACACTTTTTTATCGGATTACAGTATTTAGCGGCGCGTCTTTTCTTCATTTCTTCTGTTTTCTTCTTTGATCACTTAAGACCAGTCTAATAAAACAGATGTGTTGTTTATGATGACTTTATTAGTGTTATTTAAGTACTGCCCACCGGGAGCTAGCGTCACAGCTAACAGGTCGCCGGTCGCTTCGCGAGGAAACGTATCCTCCTATGGTGCAGAAATTTTCAATGGCTTAAAAAATAAAAAAAACTATGTAGAAAGCCACGAATCAGTTGGCAAATGCGCCTGGCCTTGAGGAAATCTGTAAAAAGCATTTTCCTGCCTGTGTGTCCCTCAGCTGTGTCGTTCTCGCACTTGCAAAAGAAAAAAAAATAAATAATATGCGCATTGCAGTAGGTGGTGAACTTAAACTTACTGTGGCTCCTGCGCTTTCTTTTTTAGCCCAGAAATATAGAGGGCTTCTTCCTACCTATGTGTAACGTGCCACTGAGTCCCTTTGTCACTGCTGAAGCTAGGAAAGACTGTCATTTGAGCGCTACGTGGGAGGACAGACTCTCTCCTTCTGGTTGATGGAGTAGATGCAGGTCTTGTCATGCAAAGCTAATCTGCTAGACTCGCTGGTAAGAGACGCTCGACAATTACAGCAGTGCTGACTGTTATTCACTGCCGGCCCCCCGTCTCCGCACAGCGTCACTCCTTTTAGCCTTCATGGCTTCGTACAAAGTGTGAACATGAATTATGTGAGTTTAGCCATGAAGCTGACCCCTTGATATTTCCATATGAATACAGCATTTGACTATTTTATTCCTTTCACTCTATATTCCGGGGGTCTCAAACTTAAATTACCTGGAGGCCACTGGCTATGAGATCAGGACCAATTCAGATATTCTTATGATAGGACAAAAGACAATGTAATGTCAATATTCCAGTAATCTATAAGAAAGCCAATTCTACTTCACATCACTTAAATGAAAATTTGCGAATTTTTATTACAAATAAATTTGAAATTATTAATCAAAATTACAATGGTCAATTAAAAACATGAAACAGGTCATATAAAAGGGATGCAAATGACTGGTATGCAAGTCCACATTCACCTTAAAAAGCAATAAGTGCAGGACTCAATTGTTGTAACAGCACAAATCTGTACGTATTTCATGCGTATTTGCACTGATACGACAAGAAATTATCGTGCATTTTAACCTTTATATGCTAATTTGCATTTCATTTGCGGTATAAAGGCTAAAATGCATGGTAATTTCTTGTCATAGCAGCACAAATGCACACTGTGCTGTAACAACAATTGATTGCCACAGGTATTGCTTTCAAAGGTGAAAGTGTACTTGCATACCAGTCATTTGCATCCCTGCATATAAAACTGTTTACCAACAGAGTGGTACTTTGAGACTTCTGCCATAATTTGTTTAGTTTGCTTGCTTGCTATACTTCTTGGACACTATTAATGTCCATCCATCCGCCCAACTGCTTCTGCAGTCACAGTGAGTGTGAAACCTGCACGAGTCGGCCGAGAAGAACCAAGATGGAACAGTAGTCCATAAGAAGACGCTATGGGCAAGTTGGATCTGCTGCTTTGCTACATGTTTCTGGACTGTGTGAGACATCCTGGGCAACACAAGGAGAAGATAAAAACTCCACACAAACCCGCACATAGTCATCAAAATGCCCTCTCTAACTGCTTAATCTTCAAAAGTGTATGTGAGATTAACAACAGTATATGTGTTACCTACAGGTAGCTGTCAAAACAGAGAAAACACCTGAGAAAATAAAGGGAAAAAGCTGGAGATTCCAGACAGGTATGGTGCCTGGTCCACTTCCCAGTTGTTTGGTGTACCATGGATACAAGGAGAACTCTCTGTGACATCTAGGAGGCTGATTGATGGTGCGTGTGGTGCGTTCTTCACTGATGACAAGTGCTTAACTTGCAGTGTCTTACATGAGCTTGGAATGGTAGTCTGGGGAAAATACATCAACTTTTACAACTAAAAATGCACTTTTGTCACTAAATGGATGCAAAGAATACAGCTGGTGGTCTACTGAGCAGTAGAATATGTCATACTGTCAGATGAGTCACCCCTCATCCTGTTCTTGGTGCTCAGGAAAGAACGTAAGTGGTAAGTGCCAAAGAAAGCCTATGCTTGAGTCTTAAATTTATAGCAGTTAAATGGTTGTGGTGGCTATTTGATGATGTTGAGTGTATTTTCTTGGCGTGTCCCAATCAACCCCTCAGACAGCAAGATAAATTGTAATGAAGTCATTATTAATGGGCGTGTTCCTTCCATGATGAAGACTGTCTCTCCTGGGTGGAAATAGCCTCCTCTTGAATGCTTTGACTCAAAAAGACAAAAAGAATGTAAAATGTATCCCACCACCACCCCAATCAATGGGTCTCAGACCAATTAAGCAGATAAATTGGAGATCCTAAAATGTTCTTCGTTCCACTAGTATAATCAATTCAACAGCTTATGTTACTGCCATAGTTCCACATAGTTGCAGTAGAGTTCCACACATTATTTGAAGATACAGTGATGCTGTTTTGATGGAAACGGCTCCTTAATAAGACCTGTACTTCCAGTATATTACCCATTCGTCCATTTCCCTTAACCATTTAAGCAGTAAAGGGTGGTTGCTGAGCCCAGAGCCTACAGTATATTTCATGTATATTGAGCATTTTTATTACGATCATGGTTCCTTAGGCGAATCTACCGTATATTGGATACAAATGACATTCATTCTAATTTCCAAGCCACTTGATTTCAACTCAAACAAAGGTGTTTATTCAGATGCTGTTCATGCTTATATTATTCAACCTTGAGTGAAAATCTGGGTATCTAAGCAGCAAAAGCCCTTCTTTTGACAGCTTGTGCTGATCAGGGTCACAGTGAGATCTGGAGCCGATCAGAGGTAGTATAGGATTGGGGTACAATTTGGATAGGATGCCGCTCAGTGAAAGACGAAAACACTACAGGTGATTTAGAGACACCAAACAGTCAAACTCTACTTGCAAAAAGAAACTTACACAGCACACTCCATATGCGTGTGGCAGAATCCAAATCCCCAAAACACGAAGCATGAGACAAGAGTGCTACCTACTGAGCCATCGGGACACCCCATGCTGCACTGACTGCATAACACTAAAAACATAGGTAACAGTCATAACAAAGTAGCTGCATCCACAGTCACATTAACCTTTCACAGGTCAAATGCAATTGTTATGATTCAATTGTTCCCTTCAGAAAATCTATTTTTGCTGTGTCAAACAGTAATTCTATTTAAAGGGATGCCCTTGTGATGCTGTATGAGATTTGTTTTCAGCAAAACGGGGGCTTTATTGAGGAGTATGACAGGAAGAATTCTCTCTGTATGAAAGAACAAATCAGAAAAGCTGTGCCCTGAATGGAACTAATTAGGTGTTCTTCTTCCTACACCTGTGTCCAGCGCTTTCTGCCAGAGCACAATTAATCTTTTCCAGAAGGGCTAGCTATACCGCTATCAGAAGATGTTAAAGTGTGTTTCCCCTCTGAAAGAGGTAGAATTACTTTGTGTGATGCATTCTTTTTGAGAAAAAAGAAAAAAAAACAAGTTCTTGGCACTGTCAAAAGTAATTCTGTTTTTTTTATGTCTGGTGGTAGTGAAACGTTTCCACAAATATTGAAAATTCTGAGACTTCTTGACAAATTATATGAATGGACAATGAAACATGTGCCCAGACCTTTGATGCGTTCATCGAACAGTGAATAGAATACTTACAAAACTGTGTACACCTGTAAACAGATTTAGAATTACCAAAAGAAGGTTCTTTCAACCTATTTATATTCTTTTCGGAGTGAAACTAGACACATTCGTAGATGCAGAAAGGCACTGTAAATCCACACAGAAAAGATGCATGTCTGTTTTTATTCAACCATTAGTAAATGCTGAAAAATAGTGATTGTAACTAAAGCAAAATATGATGAAATGGAATTCATAAAATGAGTGAAGCTGAATTTTAAGGGGAAATATATTTATTATACACTGTCAAGGAAGCCTCCATTGTGCTGTGTTCTACTTGCCTATTTTTTTTTCCCTCCATAAAACTGTATGTGGAGATGTTGACGGCATGCTTCCCACGGGGATCAGATGAAAGAAAACCAAGCTTCAAGAAGCTTCCTGTTTTGATAGGATTGAAAGATCTGGATTCTGTGCAGAGGATATAGTCAAAAAGTTGGAATTCTTTTTGGATGGAGTCTCCTGAAAAAGGGGTGAAGTTAAGGTGGGAAAGAGAAGACACAAATGTCTTATTTATAAATAAATGATTAGCTGTAAATAATAAATTAGACAGAGCACTTAAAACACCTTTTAAAAATGCTCATTCTTGGGATGGCCCTGTGAGTTGGCCAGAGTGTAATTTGCCTTACAACCTCTATGGTTTCTGGTGGCTCTCGTTGGATGAAAAGATGGATGGGGATATTTTATTTGAAGAATTCTTAAAACGTAAAGAATATAAAATACAAATGTGTAGAAATGGTGAGAGATGTCATTGACAACTAAACAGAAGAATCTCCAATATGACAGTTAAACCTTCGATTTAAAGTTCAAAACACCTGGTTGGAACATTTATTAAATAGCTGCAACTGAATCCCGCCTAGTTTCCATAAATAGCTGTTTTTTTAGCATTTTAATGAGTATTTGCAGTTGTGCTGCATTTTGAAGCTTTGAAGCAACGTCTTATACAAATATGACACAATTAAAAAAAATCTATGTTGCTGGTATTGGGGTCTTCTAAAGAGTTATTGCATCATTATAACTACCTTCTTTAATTCTTCTCTAAGGTCATGGAAGCCCTGGAGACAATGTCAGTAAAAATAGACCTAGCCTTTATAAAGGTTGTCTCATTCGTGGCCATCAATGGTTAGACAGTAGCCCAACAGCAAATTGTTTTTGACTGCTTGACTCATAATTCATTGTGCATAACTATAACCAATAATATAACCAAAAATATCACCAATAATTTCTAAGCCAGTTTAGTAGATATAGGCATTGAAGCAGCACAGCTGTGTTGAACTGAGGCCATTCCGTGATCCTCAGGATTGGTTAACACCTGGTGCATGGCAGTTCTCCACATTCAAAATATCATCACCCTGATCCTTCTCACAAATGGTGACCGATGTTTGCCAGGAAATAGCTGAATGGAGGTCGTTCAAAGAATGCAGGAGTTGGGACTCTGAAGAGATGTGGCACAAAATGGTGCAAGGAATGATGGGACTTCGGCCTTCCTGTTTCCTTGCATCTTCGGTTCCTGTGTCTTCCCAGGCATTGGGGCAGATCAGGTGATGTTCATCTTTCGGCTGTTTGGCTTCCCCTCCCATCCGAGGGGGGAAAACTTCAACTCCGCCAAGCGTGACACCTTGGCAGCACAAGCGCGAGGCTCTTTTAGGTGTCTGACATATTCCGGCAGCCGTCCCACCGGGAACATGGGCGTGTTCGCGAGATAAGCCTGGCTTCTCTGCGATTATGTCACTGGAATTGCCTCGTTCTGTGCTCTCAGAAAGCCCCCTCCCTCCAAACAGACGCGCACACTTCCGCAATCCGCCCACACCCTGCTGAATTACATGGGGGTTTTACATCAGGGCTGGATTTTTTTATAGACTTAATTGCATCACAGTAAAGGAGTGGCAGTGATAGCATGGAGAGAGCTCTGTGGCAGAGTGGAACGGGCCATTGATGGAGTCCCAGCGAGGGCTTTACAGACTGAATTAGGAACCACCAAAACAATTCATTCCGGCCACATAAAACTATGTTAAAGCTCAAGGCACACTTTATAATTATACACCTTAGGTGTCCCTCACCATTTCCTCTGGACATTGCATGACCCAGTTTAACTAGGTTGTTCTTTTGGTTAGTAACCCCCCCCCAGACACACACACACACACACACACATCTCCGTGGCCGCATCCCCAGAAGACACAGGTCATCCGAGCAGCCCTCAGCACCCCTGGTTCTTACTCACTTGTAAAGCAGGCACTCTTTTTACTCACAGAGAAACACCCCCCCCCCCCCAAACACAACTACCATAGCAAAAGAGATAAAAACCATGCACATGGGCTTTTCTGTTTGAATTCAAGGCCCAAGTAATGATCTCATAAATTAGAGAATGCTAAAAAAGGATGTTTTATTTACATGAATACTCAATTTTCCCATCAGTACTAAAAAAACTAATCCAAAAAAGCATGTGGAGCTTTCGCTGAATTGTTTTAAAAGGTGAGTCTATGCGACTGTATCTGGAGTATGTTAAGTGAAATTAATGTAATGCGCACGTAATAAATAATGAAGTAGTAGCCATGAATTACGAAGTCTCCTTCACCAATAATCTCTAAGATCTATATCCATATCTGGAAATACTGTACTTCCATTAGCTGTCAGCAGTGCAGATATATGTGAGATAATCGCAGCAGGATGTGTTATTGTGAATTTATGTATGTTGCTGCACTTGTTGGTACATAACGCTGTAGTTTCCTCAGTCATAGATAGACAGTTGTGTTTTTACCTGTCGATGCATGAATCATGCTTGGTGACAATAAAAACAGCAAACGGAAAAAAGGTTCTTATTTTTAACAATACATTTACTGATGTATTCGTCAGATGAAAATTTATGCATCATCCAAAATAGCTATTCATGGTTCCGCATCCTACAACGATTCAACTGATGCAACTTTCTTAATAGAAAAGAAATCCTTTTCAATCTTTAATTATTCAGGAAGTCTCTGTTCTAAGTCATTGCAACAGGCTGATGGAAAGTAGGAAAAATGCTACTAAGGCATACTAAATTGTGGTTTCCTAACTATCATGGACCCGGA
>JAODKE010000114.1:19103335-19130613 GCA_026779605.1 Mormyrus hasselquistii
CAACCAGCTGAGTATGAAGAGCCACAGTCACAGAGTACTCAGCTGGTTGGTAGAAACAAAACCTTGGTCTGGATTTGCAGCTAATGGACCTGAAATGCCCAACACTGGTTACAGCATTTTGCCTTAATGGAACAGTATAAAGTTAGCCTAACCACATGCCATTGGACTTCATGGAGAAGCCACAGTCCCCAGAGGAAACCAAAAAGACAGTGTGCAAACTCCACACACACATGCAGAGCCAGATTCTAGCTCCCAACCCTCGAAGTGTGAAGTAACAGTTCTGCCTCCCCAGTCATGCGCCAGCCCCAGCCACTCGTCATGTGGAGCACATACTATTACCTAACCGGAGAGCTATGAATCAGAACTCTAAGCTTATTCCAAAGAAACACCACAGCAACCCTGTAGGGTCTGCCTTCGCCTGCAACGATGCGCTCAAGGCGATGTCTTCGTCCACTGTAGAAACGCTATGAAACGGCTTGCGTCTAGACTAAATTTGCGTTTGTGAGATTCCATCGTTCGAATGAACACCATCTGAAAGCACTGCAATAAAAGTTTAAAATACACTCATGTATGCTTCAGACAGAGATGGAAAAAAACAGCATTTTAGCCTGGATTTGGTGTTCCTCAGGTACACAATACAAGTATAGAAAATCGAACCTGTACCCCAATAGCAAAGCATAACAGAAAGAAAGCTTTCATCGAAAACAAGCCCAGTGGTTCCCTCTTTGTCAAATCTCACACACACAGATGTTTTGAATGCTGTTTTTTCTTGGGATGACTGACTTGTGTCATGATGATTCTGGAAATGTCTCTGTGCAGCTAGTTCCCCCTAGTGGTAAAATGATGCTTTTACACCCAAAAGGTAATTCCCTGCACGAGTTTTACAAATAAGAATGTATTGTAAAATTTTGTAAAATTTTATTGACATTACCCGCAGTGTCTTTGCCTCTGCAAGCAGGGACACATCTTGTCATGATATACATAACATATAATAATAATAATAATAATAATAATAATAATAATACAGAACAGAAAATAAATTATTGATTATATTAACGTTTTAAAAAGTAGGCAAGTTAGTTACACTTTGGTCATTCTAGGATTTTCTGCATTAAAAGAGACATATTAGATGTCAAACTGGAAACAGTTAAAGATCTGATTCTAAAATTACAGTTAGGCAGGGAAAAGCAAAGTTTTACCAGAGATACAGGAAACACGCAGGTGTCAAACGAAGCGAAATGCTTCTATCTTTCAGTAAGTATTGTGTTTGCTGGACAACATTTCATATCGATAATAGCATTGCAGCTGAAAGTAAATGGAGTTTGTTACTATGGGTGACAGCGTGAGGTGACCTTATCAAACAGTGATAAACAGAAAATGGGAACCAGATATCAAGATTCCAGCGCAGACAGGCAACCTCAGCTGGTGCACTTTTGACAAGGAGACTAAATTGTATTGCTCCAATGAAATGACTTAATAAAGCACCATACAAACCAGCTCTGTACAGCAAGAACAAATGGCATTGCCATTATTCAACCCATTTGATCTAGGAGCTGAAATTTCTAGAGCTATGACTGAAGACCTACAACAAGAACGAACATACACACAGGTATGCATTATTTAAAAACTCAATCAATAAATGCAGCACTACTTACACGCAATACAGTTAAAAACATAGTTC
Organism: Mormyrus hasselquistii; assembly: GCA_026779605.1. Lineage (NCBI taxonomy): Eukaryota > Metazoa > Chordata > Actinopteri > Osteoglossiformes > Mormyridae > Mormyrus > Mormyrus hasselquistii. The sequence continues at coordinate 19,105,017 of JAODKE010000114.1, forward strand.
TACAGACTTCACAGGGTGCATCAGCATTCATGAATTTCTCAAGCTAAGTTTCAAAGCCCACTTCAAAATTTCACTTCAAAAATGCATCTAAAATCAGGGGAAAGTGGTGACAGCAATATTCCACAATATTCTTCTATACAGGCTAAAATCAATAAATGAACTTTTCTCCAATATCACTTGATATACTGCTACATGCTATGTGATTTTATTCCTTCCAGAGAATAGAAAGTTCCATGTACACGCAAAATGTAAATTTCAAATTTAAGTGGATACAAGCGTGTGCAAAGATTCTAGAATAATTTCCCTGTATATTTATCTTGTGCTTTTTTCTTGATATCGTACATACAGTGCGGCTGATTTCCATCCTTTCATGCAGGATGGACAGATAAGTTTATTTTCCATGTCAGGGAGACGGCGTGGCACCCATGAGTATGCACAGCCATACCCAAGACGCATTTTCATTCCGAATGACTGGCACATACAACTATTTCCATGCATATCGATGGTGCCCGGAATCAAAACCAGACAGGTCTTGACCTAATTGCTAATTAATATTCATGTGCAGACATCTGCTTTCGTGGGACCTCTGTGGATTCCACAACGCCAGGACAGAATGCAAGATCAGAACTTTTTGCATACAAAGTGCTAATATATATTTAGATTGTTGCAAGGAAAGTGTACTCTGTAAACACAGTGACTCTGTAAACAGGGTAAAATACTTATGTCTAAGATCTTTCACTGAAACTCTATACACCCAACCCAAGTAATTAAATTCATCCATCCTACTAGACTCTCCATAGGTCTCTGGACATTTGTCGATTATGATTTTGAAAGTTTCCTTATAAACTCTGTAACTTACATTTAGTTATCTTTATATTTTCCTGAACACTTTACTGTATGGGGAAGTGGATTAATGGGTCGTATCTCCAGGGTTGAGGGTTTGAACCTTACCGCCACTTGTGTATATGCTGTTTTCCTCCTGTGGTACCAAAACACTACCATCCCATCCATAAATGGATGTATTACTGTTTGCTGGTCTAATCGCAGCAGCACAGACAGTATAACCTGTGACACGTATTTGTAAACCTCGAAGTGCTACCTGGCATATGTGATCAGATTTTGTTTTAATTACGCCATTAGCATTTCGTCTTCAGAGCTTAAAAAATCTAATTACTGATGGGAAGGGTTTTAATATTTAAAAGGCAATTGTATGATTCTAAATAGCATGTAGAATCAGAGGTATAATAAGTGTTGTTAATACGTTGTTCTCTACAGATTTAATAATGCAAGCTTTCAGAAGTTTACCTTGAGTGAGACTGTAGCCGTGGGTAATATGTAATGTATGGGTCATTGATTATTAAAATTAAGAGTGACTCCCCTGTGTTTAAATGAGTAGGACTGGAAAAATGTTTGAAAACGCAGCCAGTTGTACCGAAAGAATTTCAGCATGAAACATGAAGATCTCATGAATCTGACTGTATTGTGGAACTCAAAAAGCCATTCTGCGCCGTGCATATCATCTTAAAGAGAGCAGGATTCAAATCAGCCCTTATCTGCCGCCAACACGATTAGCCCCTCCCGCCTCACGAGTTTGACTCAGTGTATTTCTTATTTTCAATTAATCCATTCAGCTCTGGACTCAGTGCACCTGTGATTCTTGACTGATCCTGAGCATTGTGTCAAGATTTATTTTGCAGAACGATTATAAGAGAAATAACAAATCGAGAAAGTAGAAAGAAGGAACAATAAAATGGTCTCGTTCTTACTACTGTTATTATACTCTACTATATATGGAATTTGGCATATTGCAGTTTGAGTTATTGCTATACTCAAACACAAAGCCCAATACTTATTTTAGAATGAGTGCCATGGGGGATAGGACAATTCCAAGGCCCCCCTGAGTGACAGGGGCCCTAAAAATTTGGAACATAATTGGATTGGTCTGGATTACGGGCTCAACATGATATATTTTCATGGGGTCCAAAATCTGTCACTTTAGGATCAGATTTAGTCCGCCCACAATGGCTATTGTTCCAAAACAGTACATTTTCCTGCTGTTTGTGAAAATAAATTAACATCGTTAATAGCTGCCACATTAATAAATCGGAGCCCCTGAACGGACCTGTGCAAAAAATTACAATTATCTTTTGTGTGCCGACGAAAACTTTTGCATAGGCATTACTTAGATCATTTTAATTTTTTGCACAGATCCGTTCAGGGGGTCCATACGTTTATAACCGTGCACTGAACAACTAAGTAATTAAATCTGCAGCTGATTGTTTATTAAACCAGATTAAATCACTAACGTAATTAAAAGTGTTGTCTGAGGAATACTACCGAAAAAAAATCCATTGCAATCGGGTTTGGCTTCAAAGAAGGTGTTTCTCTTCGATTCTCCGTCTAAAAAGGGCCGTGATGTCAGCTGGGCTGGGTTTTCCAGGCCTTGGATCCACTCGGCTTTACTCGCATCTAAGCGATAGGAGTCTTTCCGAAATTAAACGAACCTCGCAACGGAGATTCCCGGAGAATTGTTTGTTTCCGCTAAATGTTAATGCATAAATTGGCCGCAATTCGCTCTCTACCTGCCTTTATTCCTTATGCAATATATCACGACATATAAGCTATGTAGCTTCTCAATACAGATAGAAAAATATATATTTAGTCAATGTCTAATTAGTTCAGTCTAACAGTGTATTAGTCTATTAGTCTGGTCTTCTTAACAAGTAAGTTTTTTTTTTTCAAAGGGAACTCTTCGTTTACTTAAATATTTTTTATCCCCCTGCAAAAATCCACCGAAACATTATTCCAGTAGATGTCAGTATTACTCTAAGATAATGCTATGGACGGAGCAATTCAATAGCCGGACCAACGGGCACATAAAATCATTAATAATTAAATCAATGGGATATAACAAACACCCAAAGACTATTTCCATACGCCGTGCTCCTGTCTAGATCATCTGTATGATACCAAATGCAATCAGTCCGGCTCATGCCTCCCACCAGTCATGGTTGATAAGCATCTAACAACTTTTTTTTAAATAGCAATTGTATTTAATTACCACTTTCCTTGTAAGGCAGTCATCATTGATTTTGCCACGGGTCTTTAAAGGATGTAGATAAGATTCAGCATTTGTACAGTCATGTAATAAGTCAAAGACATTCCAAGAAAGCCAGGGGTGGAAAGCGATTGTTGCAGCATCTTGGTAGGAGGAGCCAGATGACCTAGCGCTGATTACTTCTGCCTGTCCCCTCGTTCCCTGTGACGAGTATAAATTGGTGCGCCCCCCCCATCCCCAGGAAGCTAGAAGAAGCCATTACCGCAAAACTCCTTGGTATACTTTGCCATGAAATTTCCTCAGCTCAGTTTCACCATTCACTGCACCAATCAGAACCCATATATAAATGACCAGTTCCCTGCGCGTTACGCTTTAACAAATCCAAACCACTCTGACACTATCACCTCAAAATTTCCCTCACTGGTTGGCTGTGACAACTGGACTTGTGGTATTCCATTATAAAACTTTCTATGGTCTCTGCTCCTACACTAAATTACAAACTCACAAATAATTACAAGGTAAATATATTACTGGGGTACAACTATAAATAGCTTGCCATAATATTTATTTACCGTAGGGATGAATGAATGAATAAATTAGTCTCCTACATATGGCCTTGTACTAAATGAAAAAATAAATATAATATTTTGCACTATATTATTACCCCAACAAGATACACGCAGTAATGCGAAACTAGAAACATGCCGTAGATTATATTTTGAATATTTGCTTTCCTTTGAAGACATCTCGACAAGAATGTCTTCTAACGTAAAAAAAAGGACACTGGCATTTCCAAGCAGCAAAATCTCTAAAGTGTGTTGTACACAATGCGTAGATAAAGGATTGAGCCCAGAGAATGGCAGGCCATTGCCGGCTGACCCAAACCACCGCGATCACGCAGATAGTGACCAGGGACAGATCCAAAATGCCAAACCACCTGCCAGCTAGGAAAAGTCAGTGGAATGCGATTCGCAAATGACCGTGAACGGAACGTCATCATTCCTACGGAATATGCCTTACTGTTTTTGGCTCAGTAAATGTTTCCGAGGACTTCTGTATCTAATGTGACAATAGGACGGCGGGTAATTAATTTATGGAAACATAAATGAACGTAACTGGCATTCTGGGAGTCATTAAAAGCGTGTCCTTGACAGTCACGACAGCATACAGCCAAGATGCCACATGGAAAATACGCCTTTTCACCAGAGATGACCGAAATCTGTATATGCTGATTACCAGTATATACTGATTACAGAAAAACACAATGAAAGTGGTAATTACGACTGTTAAGATGGTTAGTTAACTGCTCCTCCAAGACAATCTGAACATGCAAACACAGTCCTTACTATAACAAAACTGTCTAGTTCTGTAATTTAAAAATTGGCTGGAAATCTAAGTCGGTGTTTGGTAAAAATTAAGCGAATTAAGAATCGTTATTTAAAAATGTTTAACCTATTTAGAAAATGATTTTACGTTATGTTATCTAGGTTTTGTTTAAACTACCCAATTCAGTACTCTATGACTGTGACTCTTTAAGCTCAACTGGTTGGTTGAAACAAAACCATAGTCTGGATTTGGAGTTTCTGGACCTGAGATTTTCCACCGGTCTGTAAATGTAGTACCAGTTTGTACATTCACTTAGCACTTTGGCAAACTAAATCTTATGTTTAACATCAAATGCATTAATCTGTCCCTTAAGTTTATAACCATTATCTATATTCTTCCAATATCCAGTACAGGATCATGAAGAGCTTGGCACCAATCCCAGGAAGTTCAGTGCACAGGGGGCACCTTGCCGTCCATCAGAGTGCATACACACACACACACACGCACGTATGCACACACGTACCCACACACACAGATACACACACGTTGGGTAAACATATCTTTATGGGGACCGCTTGTTTATGTCTATGGGAAAATTGCTAACACTAACTATGACAACCTTAACCCCTACCCAGCCCTAACCGTAACCATAAGTAATCAAGCAAAATTCAAGAGCTTTTGCATTGCAGTCATATATTTTTATTAAATTGAGTTTTCCTTTATGTGGACCAGGAAACTGGGAGAAGCTTGGAGTAGATTGAAGAAATCCACCCAAATGACAAGAAACAATTGAAACTGCACCCCCACAAAGATGGGGACTGGAATCAGACCCCAACCCCACTAGTGTCAGGCTGTAGGGCTTCCCACTGATTCGGTTGTAGACAAAACTTTAAAAGTCTGAGAAAGAAATAAAATCTAAACATTAGCACAGAAACATAAAGTAGCTTTAATCAAGTGCATGTCACTGACCATTATCAGGAATTCAAATAACACATAAAACACAACTGGCAGCATTATGACAGAATGGGGGGGGGGGTATTGATAATGTCTCAATTTGTGTTATTTGCCTCCTCAAGGTTGGCTGAGTGCTCGCAGATTGCTCGCCACCCACTAGGATCGGTCTGAGGGTCCTAGTTCTAGGAAATAGTTCGAGTTCAATCCAGGTTTTGGACACCCACCCCTCCCCAGCTGAAATGGACTCTTCCATAATTAAGCATTGTTTCATCACTTAGCTGAATCCCAACCTTGACATGACCTATGTATTCTTGGAAAATATGGAGAAGTTTGCTTTGCTCTGATAAAAAACTGATATGAAACTGATTATCTGCAATAATAGTTACAATACAAAGTCAAATAATTTCCAGTTGAATCGCTGAATAAATTACCTGGTATTTTTAAATGTGAATCATTGTCGGAGGTTTGTGCGAACGAACTAAATCAAAGGAAAGTGAGGCTTTTTGTTCACATCAAGAAGCCTGACGAAAGGAGCTATGACTCCTTATCATCAGCAGACACAACCTCTACATCATTATGTTGTGACACATCGAGTCTTATTAGCAGATCAAACCTTATTAATGGAGCTTGGATGGAGGCTCAGGAGGAAACCTTACTGCTGTGGTGCATAATTCTGCGGATCATGTGTGGAGGAGGTGAGAGTGGGGTGGGTAAATAGAGCTATTAGCTTTGCGGGGGATGTTATCCAAGAAGCTCATACTCGCTGTCTGAATAAACTTTGGTGAAATGCCACACATGAGATTTACGCTAACCCACACGCATTCACCAGATGAATAACTCTTAGCTGCAATAGTGCATTCTTTGGTGCCACGCTATTGCACATGCTGCTCATAAACACATGTACCGTACATGTAGACATGTCCTACATTTGTGCATATCTGTTGTTCATATGCATTGAGATGAGTTGTGTGTCCTGTATGATCTAACTGATGCCCCGCCCCCGCCGGCAGCCAAGAATTCTTCAACTCATGTGTCTATACAAATGGCAAATATCGTTTCTTTTTTTAGCCCCACTGAATCTGCTCATTTTATGCGGAAGGAAGGTGAGGAGAGTATTTGACATGAGTTACCTTCAGCTGGCGTATGTGTCACAAAGCTATCATTAGGGCAGGGGGGTGTGTCTCTCCCTGATACAGATTTGTTAAGCCCCAGTTAATCCCGGCCTACTTGTCTGAGCCTTAAACCTTCACATCAGTGCTTAGCTCTCCATTTTTAGTAATTTCCTCTGGTCATTCTCCAAGTGTGTGTGAGTTTTCCATTTAACATCTTTATATTCATGCAAATCGAAGTCTTAAACATATATTTTTAGAAAAATGTAAAACACTGGATTACACTCCATCTCCATGAATTGAAACTGGAAGTTCGCCCATTTATGATTGGTCAGATGGCTACAGTATACCATATTCCATTCCACCACTGATTTTTCTTAAGGGGATGCCACTTAGAGTTCATTCTTTATATTAATTTTCTTCAGTGCCAGACAAAGTCATATTCATACCAAATAATGGTGCAAATTGCCTCACCTACTTATACAATCTAGTAATGCTTGTTCCCTGGTTTTTCTGGGGAATGTTTTTATTGTAAAATATGCAGAGTGCATTGGAGTCTCCTACTGATGTATGATACAACACACAAACTGATTGATATGCAACACAACCCCTTTTCCCATTTTAAAGTCTGTAGCTTGATGCAATATTGATTTGACGCATTCTCTTTATATCTTATATAACGATATTTAATCTAATATGTAGACTGATTTTAAACCAACAAAAAGGCTTGGAGTCCAAAGAAACCTGCGACTCATGTTATCTATTCGCATATCTACCTGCGATTTTTCCCAAAATGCAAAACGAAATTCATAAAAACTACAGAGTTTATTTGCAATGTCTGGTTCATCTGTACCAGCCTGAAACTTCAATTTAAGGGACACTGGCATCTATTAAGTGAAACCATAAATTTTTACTCATTTCCAAATGACACGTTCAATTTCAATCAAAAAAAATAAATCAGTAACGTGCAGCTATGACATTATTAAGAAATTTATGCCATAACGATTAACTTTATTTTCTTTTAAGTATATTGCGTAATCAGACATCAGATTCCTTGGTAATGATGAAAAACACCCCTGACATTATAAGATCACAGCATTGTTTTTCATTGTAGAAACCAGTATATCAGTGTTTTTATTTGCACACGCTGAGCTAACCTGAAATCTTTTATTTACTACTCATCTGATTAAAGGTTGTTATCCAGACCAGGTAATGGGTGACATTCTGGGTGACCTTAGAACAATCAGCAGAGTGAGTGCAGTCACAGTGCTACCCAGCTTTCTATTTTTGTTTAAACTTCAAACAGAAGCAAATACGTTCTGTTTCGTTCAGTGTTTTGTCTGTCTGTACTAAAGTGATGCAAGTCTAGCTTAAATATTTCTGCTGATGAGAACTCGATGACTCCTTATAAATATGCAATTGACAAGCCTGCAGAGCATTACAAAGATGAATATTGTAATGCAAAAGACCATCCAGTCACTGCTAACATGCTTTTAAATGTGCACCTTAAAGACAAGGTTTTATATTTTAGTTTTACTGGATTTGTGATTAAATTCAGAGCTGCTTTAAAAACAAAGCCCTCAAAACCCTTTTTATACTTTTAATGTATAGTTACATGCATACTTAAGACATTTCACTCTCTAAGAATGTTTTATATGTCTATTATTGTTTAAAAACTGTATATATATATGCACATACACACACGCCCCTGAGTGACTGGTCAATTGTGGGGGGCGTTGGGTGCTTTAATAAAATTTCCTCTGTAACTTATGATGAGGTTTTGAAGGATAAATGTACACTCTTCGTGGCTGTCTGTATCACTTCAAACACTTTAGTGGAAGTGAATTGTATTACCTACACTGTAATGAATAAAATATGATCTTAACCATTTTCTTGTGAGCTTGAATCTGAGACCTTTTAGGATTGGAGTGAAATATTCCCAGTGTTGGCTGTCACATCATAATAGTGTAAATATGAACTGCATTAGTCGCCCAACCAAAGTGTCAAAACAACACAGCCAACTACACCATAAAACAGTATTCATTTAAAACTTATTTCCATTGAAATTTAATCTTTCCCACAGGCCATGTTCAGTTAGTTAACCTCAGTCTAGGACCATGAAATTTTGAAAGCTCCATCAAATATTTTCTCCTTTATAGTGCAAAGCAATTTGCAATCGAGGTATCTGCTGCGGGGAAAGTGAATTTACCGAATATTTGACAGCTGGTGACTGAGCTCGTTTATTAGGAGATGTCTAGCTTGCTATTTCAGTGGATTTCTGTGTCTTACTCCGGCCGTGTTCCTGTTGCTCAGAAACATTCTGATTTATAAGGTGAATGCCATTATGTATCGCCGCAACGGTAGAAACTGAATATAAAGATATTGCTGATTTTTAACTGGTTCACAAAGTATTCACTGTAGTAACACCAAGCATCCTTGTGTGTTTTTATAGGTCCATTATAGTTTTTTGAGGATATAGTTGCATGGCCAAGTTCTTAGCCAGTGTTCAAGCAAAACACGCCTGTTTCGGTCAGGTGTTTTTGGAGAACAGCATTTAGTGCCAATGACTTTCAGTATGTTTGGCTATATTACGCCATAGCTTTGTCATGTGTTGGGACTGCCAGTGGAGTAATTAAGCTTGGTTTTTGTTTTATTTTCAAAACAGCATTGACCATTCCAATTGTTCAACCATTATGCATTCCCTAGGCTACACCTGCATCTAATGTACCATTTAACAAAGACACACACAAACACACATTTTATATATATGCATACACATACTATATATATTCTGTCAGATGATAGGTAATTGAATGTATCTACCTAACCATTGCAGACATCCCTCACGTTAGGCCATGGATGACAGACAAGCTGTTATTTTTTTTCCGCGATCTGCTGTCACATAGCTGTCTCAGCCTGCTTACCCTTAAGAAAACAGAAGGAACCTTGACGCAATTACCCACTGGCATCTGGACACCGCTTTTCAGCTGGCAGATCATACTGAGGCAGCCGCCAATTGATTGTTATTTACTGTTCTCCCCCTCCCCCCTGCTGCATGGAGCCTCGTGGTCCTGTCCCGCCCCTTGCATCCCCCTGAATGGTGCTGATGGAACGGTCCGGGTGTCCATGGCTTATGGCCACCGGGGCTCCCAGCGGGAAGCTCGGCGTATCTCGCCGTGCAGAGAAGCAGAAGATGAACTCCAAGGAGGAAAGAATATTCAGACAAAGCGATGTTCTGTCAGATATGACAGCAACAACAGAATGTTCTGGAAAGTTATCATTTGCAGCATAATAGTTTAATGGAAATGAAATCAATAATATCTATGCACAACAATTAGACTTGCAATGTTTTTGCCCTTGTTTTAACTAGCACTGAGACCATTTGCTGAGATAACAATTAATAAAAGATAGTAGGCTTTTTTTTCAAGTTTTTTACACTCTTCATTGAACAGAAATTTGGCCAAACAGCTAAACAGATTGTTCTTTTATTCCTACTAAACAGGTTTCCCAGCAACAAGTGTTTGATGATTAATTAGAAATCCTGTCACCAGTGACGGTAACAACAGAGCTAGCTATTTTAATGTAGCTCTGTGCTGTAGGTATTTCAGTGTCCTACATTTTTGGTCATTCATATTCATATTCAGATACAAAAAAAATGATGTCCGCTTCTGCGAATCTTCAGTTTGTCTTGAAATTCAGGGAATGTCTCTGTATGATTTGGATAATCCAATGGTCTCAAAGCTGCATAAAATTCGGAATTACTCAAACAATCCACAAAGAAGTGCTGATAACAGTGTTAATTTTGACAGAATGCTTTGATTTACAGTAGTTTTAGCCTTTTGACACATTTTAGTCATCTGACTTTTTTTGTTTTAGTCTAATTTTAATTAACTGAAATTACAGGATATTTTGTCGACTAAATCTAAAGTCAAAAGTACATACTGTCAAATATAACTAACAGGTTTAGTCATAGTCTACACATGAACGGAGGCATATGCATGCGCACAGATTAGTCTACCTCTATCCAGGCTAGATCCCTGAAAGAAACATCTGTAAAGCTGTCATTATAGCATGCTATTAGGTTTGAACATAATCTTTAAGGACAACTCTTGTAATGTGGAACATTGCAATTCTCCCAGTTTGTCTTACATTCTTCCATTTCTTTATTCATTTTGAAATTTAAAGTTTAATCTCACAAATCATGAATATTATTCATGGATTGCTCTGATTGTGAATGAAACTTTTTTTTTTTTCCCCCAGTTATGACACTATATCTCTGCAAACCTCATTCAGCTATAACCTCCTAGCCGTATGCTTGCTTCATCTCTTGGATTACAGAGCTTTCCATTTAATTTTTCAAAAAAAAAAAAAAAAAAAACTCTTAAAACTCATTTTTTTTACTTAGCATAGCTAACAGTCTTCAGCAGTCAAATTCGGTCTGCATGCCAATCATCACTGTCGTCAGTCTTCAGATTAAATTTGTTCGATCCAATAATTACCGAATCCAGAGCGGCAGTAAATTGGGCTTCTGACATTGACCACGAGACATTGGTTTGAATACTAGCTCTAGCGGTGAATCTGTTTGAATGAGCGCTGTCCTACTGAAATATGCATGGCTTTAGTAGTGGAATTTTAATATCTAATTATTCTCCAGGAGAGAATTTCACATATTAAACCTCCTTTCCAAGTATTCTCATTTACACAAGATATTCTATTCTAGTTACTGGGGATTGTTCCCACAAGATTACATGCCAAATCATCATTTAATCACCATAATATCACTGACTTGGGGAATGAGTCATACTCAGAGTGATGAGCATTAATCATGTATGTACAGTTATTGTACTATAATATGTCAGCTGAAATTAATGTGACTGTTTCTACACACCTCTGGTTACCTAAACCACTTTAATATGAGAAAACCTATTCTGAAAAATAATAAATGATTTCTATTCCACCGACAGCACTGTAAGCTTCTTTACAAAAACAAGCAGTACACACAGATTTAGCTATGCTGATATATTAATGATTCTAATGGTGCAGTTATGTGGTTTCATATTTTAAGCAAACACAGACTGGCCTATCACTCATGACTCTGTGACCAAACTTAAAATTCCTCTTGTGAAGGTGCTACCACTGACCTTAATTTATGGAATATCTCTTCTAAAATCATTGTTCAGTTTCCACATCATGGATCCATCCATCCATCCATCCATCCATCCATCCATCCATCCATCCATCCATCTACGAGCTGCTTACCCTGAATAGTGTCATGGGCAGAGGCCTGGAGGTTATCCCCAATGACAGCATATATCACTCAAACCACTTCCGCTGTTGCCCGCAGGGAGTCACTACACTAGAAGGATTTTTTGAGCGGGGCCCTAGAAGCAACAAATCTGGCCCTGGTTCTCCCAGGCAGCACAGGGCACAAGACAGGGGTATACACTACACAGGGTGCCAGTCCATTGTAGGGTACACAAATACACATCCACCACCTGCCACCTGTCAGCCCACTCTGATCCTGAGTTGCTCCCGCTCCGACCAGAAGGCCCTGTTGAAAGCCACCATCATCGGTGCCCGGACCCCTCCAGCATGAAAAGGGCATGCAATTTCATTGGAGAGGCCTCCAACCCAAACCGTAGACTGAGATCCCGTCCGGAAGCAGGTGCAGGATTCTCAGCTCCTGCACCCACAGGCTGTGCAACAGCTTCTTCCCAACAGCTGTCTTAGTGCCAGGAATTTGCTGTTTTTGATTGTGTGGGTCAGGTATGTTGGGAGCTGGGAGGGAGCAAAAATGTGGAGGATCGGGTTGAGGAAAACTGTAATGTGCTATGGGCAATTTAGAAATGTCAAATGCTGGAGGGATATGGAGTACCCAGTGGAAACCTGCACGACACAGGAGCTTCAATCAAAAGGTGATTCAAACCTCAAACCTTGGGGGCAACAACGCCACCCACAGCGCCACCGTGTGGCAGACCTGAACCCATCTAACAGTCAAAAATTTGTATTGATTATCGGGAAGGTGTCCAGTCCTATTGATTTGTAAACTCTGGAAATCAAGTGCCAAACAATTTCGGTGGAAGTAAAACTGTTTACAAGAAAAAGTGATATCTTCAACCATGATTAGTAGTCTAACAGTGAGCTACACGGAAGACCCGACACTTCATCAGAGCTGCGACCAGGAAGCTGAAATTGGTACACAAAGTGTGACATACGACAAAGTATATGGAGGAGCGTTAAAGGACCTAGGAAAAAGAGACGGGAAATTTGCCAGTATGAGTCAGAACACTAACATTGTATCTAATTATGAAACACAAATGAAATTTAACTGTGCCACAAAGAGTTTGCTTAGCTTTGGCATTAATTGATATTCTTCCACTGCTCAAGCATCCTGACTAAAGTGGCTTTCAACATCAGTGGGAGAGATGACTTGCCAGTGTGTGTGTGTGGCGGGGGGGGCTTGTTGGTGACAGCAGCTATTATGACACCCCCGTTATGATTCCAGCCACTGAAGTCTCCATTTTCATCTTGATGGCTCAGCCAGCGGGTAATACAACGTAATCTTCACCTCCCCCTTCTGAAACCTTCTGGCATTCCCTTTTTCGCACTATGCAGAGTCCTAAACTTGCCACCAGGGGGAGTGAGAGAGAACCTATCAGGTATAGCTTGCAAGAGGCACCGTAACTGTACTGCTGTCTATCAAAAATACCTGAACTGAATTTACAGGAGTTTAGTGTTTGTATGGCCTAAATATGTAGGTGATTATAGAGAGTTTCAGGAACTCTTCATACGGGTCACCAAATATTTAGGAACAGTGGAGACTATTTAATTATTAATATTAATTAAAATGTATGAATTATTAAGCTTTAATTGTTTATCCTTTGCAACCTCGGGGCAGCAGTAAAGGAATTTCACCTTGGCAGTTACAATGGCCTTCAAGGGGTTTACAGAGGGCTTCTCACCTTAACAGCAAATTTGAAGGATGTGAATATTCATTTACTTGAAGGAAGCTTAATCAGTTCTTTAGGTCAGAGAGCAGGGAAAACCACACACAGAACATACAAATGTGAGTTAAAGGGCTAACAAAAATGTATGAAACATGCAGGTGTTCAAAATGTAAATGGCTGTTAATATACAGGAAATCATGCAATAGTTAGTGACTAATCAGCTGAATCTTGTAAGGAATATGGGAATTAATTCAGGCATGCTGCTGGAGGCTGCAGGAGAGTAAAGGGACAAAGGCTGACTGAACAATTCGCTCACGGAAATCTTAGGAAGTTATATATAATTTATTAAATATTAATGACTTTGACAATGTTAGGCAAAGTTCGTGTTCCTAATCACTCAGAGATACTGGGGACTGGCATCTGAGGGGGGCTTGACCATGACATAAACAAAGAAGAGGAGGAGAATATTTAGTTTGCTGGGTGTGATCTGGGAAACGAAGGACTTACTTTGAGCTAGTCAAAGATAACCAGGATCATCCAGCTATAGGGAATGGTTTTGTCACAAGAGGACTTAATAGTCACTGATGATCACTAAAGTAACCTTAACATATTTTTTATATATTTTCATGCATGACATAATATATTGGAATTACAATATAGTGACACCTGGGACTTCACCTGGTAATTTTTCACTTGCCAGTTCATGCCAGCTTGCCATTTCATCTCCCTAACCACCACACTACTGGCTGATACCCAAAGTGGCATTTGAGTTTCCACTCTTTCATGTCCAAAAAAGGAGCACATGCCATTTCTGGTGCTCCAGTCAAGGACACTGGCCAGAAAGGGAAAGTGACCCTGAACGTGGGAATGGCACAGGAAGTGGAAGTGACTGGGGAAGAGGAAATAGTATAGGAAGTGGAAGTGACTGGGGAAGAGAAAGTGACACAGAAAGGGGAAGTGACCAGGGAAGAGGAAGTAGTATAGGAAGTGGAAGTGACTGGGGAAGAGGAAGTGACACAGAAAGGGGAAGTCACCAGGGAAGAGGAAGTAGTATAGGAAGTGGAAGTGACTGGGGAAGAGGAAGTGGCATGGAAAGAGGAAGAGACCCAGGAAGAAGAAGTGGCAATGGATGGGAAAGCGCCACTGGAAAGAGCATGGGAAATAGGTCTACTAACTTTCCCACATATTACTGTGAACCTTTGGACTAACTCTAACCTTCCATAAGTGTTCTAAATATGCTGCATTGTGTCATGCACATCAAAAGGCAATTCCATTATTTTTACACGTACTGTACATTTCCAACATTTAGTGTAGCACAGCATCCCAAAGAAGTAGCATACATAGAGTGCTGGGAGCAGAGGGCATGGTGGTTTTCTGCAACAGAACAGACCAGGCTACTGTTTTATATGAGGAAATGGAGTCTACTGGTTCTCCTGAGTGTCATCAGGTTCCGCATGGATCTGTGTGAAAGGCTGAAGCCGACTTCAGTGTATTGTCTTTGAAGAGGATGAGTTATGTTGTCCTTAGTCTTGGAGGGGATAACAGGTGATAAGTGTCGAGCTGAGGTTTGTGGGAATGTGGGCTTTCTCTCCGCTGTTTCATGCCAATGTCAGTGAGACTTTGCAGGGCCACCTGCGATCTTTCTCTCCGCTATGATGATCTATGCAAAGTTTCAGTATCGCTTGTTATAACCTGCAGCAGGATCAATAACCGATGCCCCCCTGGTACCAACGAGGCCCAACATGGTAAACTGCAGAACGACGTGTGTCTTTCAGACGTTCTGAAATCATTAGTTGGGGTCTTTAGGGCAAATATAAGTTTTTCATGCCTCTGTGTTTCAATGTTTCAATGTGCAAAGTAAACAAGAAGAGCGACCAAAATAAAACGTCAAACTCCAGCATGTAACACACTGTAAGGGGAGACATTAATCCGACCCGGGAAGAACGTTGGCAGGAGCAACTGTGGATCACTGTCACTGCAGCTCCTCCATCGCCGCGTTGAGCGGAGAAGTTTACCTCCCCCGTGCACCGACCTCCAGAACAGGCTTCCCGTGATCCGGAGCCGGGTGATGCCGTAATCGTAGCTCTTAAGACCCGGCACATGTCAGCCCTGGAGGCCAGCCCTAGACACTGAGCTCCCTCTTGCTCGTCGCCAGGGCACAGGTTTAAAGCGAGCCATCTGTGCAGCTTAAGAAGGCTGCCGGTGACACACGCGGGCATGCCAACTGCAGCACGGCCTCCGCAACCAGGGGCGCTCCTCTGTAGTTTACGCGACAATACGACACAACGTGCTACCAACATGCCGCAATTATTTCCAGACTTGTTATTAAGCAGTTTAAATATAATTTAGATTTTTCATTAAGTTTAGGAATGTATACAGGGACTTGCGTAGGTCTTTGATAGAGTCAGTGAATGCATTTTCTGACAAAAACTCGCGGAATAAGAGACTACTGGCATCTCAGAGATCAATGACATCTGCGCAAAGATCGCCCAGTCCCCCAAATTTCTGGAGTCCGTTTGCATCATGGCACCCAAAGACAAATCGCTACCAGTATGTCTGATTAACACAAGCTGTGTAAACACATTTTCATGCTGTAATAAAAAAGCAGTTAGCACATGTTTCCTTGCACCATGTATGCTAGACTTATGCCCAAACTTTTTTTACTGAACTTTATCCCTAATATCATTACAGACTAAATAAATTCTTTTTAAACATTTTCCACAACAATGCAAATATTTGGGTCAAGGTGATTTATTTTTCACAGATAGAGACTTCTGCTGCTGTTTTGTAAGCCTATCCTCAGTTGCCTGTGAATGAATTACATAGTTTGGCACAAGACACGATGGAAATGTGTGTAACTGCAGGTCACAGATCCACAGACCTGAAGCATTGACCAGAGGTGCCAGTAAGCTTTATCTGCAGAGCATGTAGTAATAATAACTGTCACTTTAGACTTGAAAGTCATTCTTTTTTCATTATGTAATTTAAAGTTAGCCTTTCAGCCTTTGAGTATTTGGTGTATAGGTAATGCAATATTGTATTATATCTATGGCCTATAAAATTTCATTTTGGCATTTACCGATCTCATACAGTATTATATTTTTATTTCCTCACCAGTCAGAGCAATTGACTTCCTGGCTTCCTGACTATCATCCGTCATGGAGGAAAAAAACCCCTACCCCTCACCTTATACCCATCCTTTCAGTCACAATATACCGCCGTGGTCTTAACATAAACTACTCTAATATTATAACCCCGGAAAACAGCAGAACAACGGACTAAAAAGGGACATGAGTAGCCAAAAAGGCTCTCGCAGCAGCCTGCAAGCTTTGCCAAGCGAACTGCGTCAAAACAGGGGACGGACTCAAACCCAAAATGCTCTGCAGCTGCAGTGAACAGCGTACAGCCCCCGAAGCAGACCATGCCAGATGATGTTCTAGTCTTAAATTATAATTTAAAAACCCATAAGGAATGGTATAGGAAAGTGCTGTGCAGTCAACCGGCAAAGAATTTAAAATTTCTGGGATGCTACATCTCTCGCACTCTTGCTCTCTCAAGGTTTTGATTATACACTCCGAGGAATCGAAAGGATGCAGAATATAGACGGAAAACAACACTTTTTTTTACAGTGCACTCATGTAACAAGCCATCCTTGGCTCTACTTCTGTATGTCATTTGCATATTTAATAAAAATAATCTGTAATTCTCAAATTCGTTTAGTACAATTATGTTACTTCTCACTGAGTTCTATTTTTCCCTTCATATGGGATGTGCTTTATGCAGTTACGTGTTTCTATATCCAAATTTTGCAAAAGCTATTTTTTTTTTTTTATTGGAAAAAAAGTCAGTCCGGCTGGAATCCACATCATCCCCCATGCATCTGTTTGATTTCCCCGTCTGGGTTTGCATCTTGTATTTTTTTAAAACAAAACAAATGATTAAGCTCAAACAAGCCAAGTCACACCCCAATGGACTCAATTTTCACAAAAATGGTGTGCATCACTGTAAAAAATTCAAACATAAATTTTAATAAGATAGACCATGCATGACATTGGATTTTGAGGAGGAAACATGCATATGTGAAAGTTAAACCCACAAATAAAACGTGGAGGAAAAATTGTAATGTGCTTGGTGTTAGAATAACACAGGGTTTGACTCAGATACTGGATGAACTGTTTTGTCAGGGGCTTCACTACATTAGAAAAAATAAAGAGGGATTATTCCGGCATTGCTGCTTTGGATTACACTAAATGAAGAAAGCAAATTAGGTATAAATGTAGCTTATGTGCAGTCAAACAAAATGACACAGTGTCTGGGTAATAAACACAATTCCGAAGACAGTATTTGGTGCAGTCCAGGTCCGACCTCTTCACATTGCCAAATGACTGAAGGTTTAATTTAATGTTTTTTCATGGCTGTATTGCTGACAACACTCACTGACTAATGCCCCCCTAAAAACTGCCTTTTGGTATCATGTGCTTACGAAGGATTTTTTTCATTGGTTATTAAGTTCAGTGTTCTTGGTTTCCCAACTCAGCATCTCCATCCGACGGCATTCTGTACCTGTACGCGCAAGACGGCGTTTTGACAGCACACCTACAGAATCAGGCACGTCCTCGTAGAAAGTTTCCAAGCAAAATAAAACCGGTTGTTTGGTTTGGTTTATAGAGATGCACGATCCTGCGCATTCAGTCCAACAAATTCCGTGATGTCTGTTCTCATTTATACATACAAATTATTAGGTATCGGATATTTGGCATATAGAGTTCTATCCAGGTCCAAAGAAACAAGTATTTATAACTGTATAACTGTAACTGTATAGACCTACTTTTGAGAAGAGTCTAAACACAGCTGAGCAATTAGCATCTAAGAAAATTAAATAAATAAATAAATAAAGTGTTTCTGAGGAACGTTTACAGCCATTTAAACTCAATGTATGTGTAGTAAAGAGCCCCGAGACCTTGTGTGTCGTATTTGGGAGGCATATCTGGATCTAACCTTCCTGTCACCCTGCTCTGGAGTGCTGTAAATGCTAAGGATTTCCGACTTATCTTAAAAAAGGATTATTTGCATCATAAGCGATGATTCCATGACACATGGCCTCGGTAACTATGTAAAGTTAATAGCCTTAATGGACGGCCTGTACTCTTCGCAGCATCGTCCTAAACAGCTTGTGTCACAAAATGAATTCAGTTATTTATCAAATATCCTTCTATTTATTTTTAACAGCTGGTCAAATTTGCATTCCAAAGCTTTCTTATCTTTGATATCCCATTTTCAGTGTTGGGCATTTCAGGTCCAGAACATAAAAATCCAGGGCAGGATTTTTTTCCTACCAACCAGTTGAACATAAAAATTTATAGACAGAGTACTTACCTGGTGGGTAGAAACAAAATTGTGGTCTGGATTTGTAGCTTCTAAACCTGAAGTGCCCAACACCGCCTATTTTTAAACATCAGGTAAATAACGTTAATCTGATAAGATTTTACTTTGAGAAAAGTATCTCCTGCAAACGGCTTACCAAACAGCCGATGTCACTTTTAATCAATTGTACCATAGTTATGCTAGTTACTTATCCATTCTTTCTAACACTATTTGTTTTAGTAGCTTTTTCCCTTTAATCCAATGGGTTGGTATGGAATAGAAGCATAGGATTTGCTAACCCATTTCAGTTGGGGAAAAAAAGTTCTGATAAATTTCTCAATTTTATTTGCAGTTGTCAGCTTAATTGGTATGTTATTGGATTGTAATAAAGCCCGTTTAGGCTTTTAAACTTAATAAGATACAAAGCGCACAGGCACCAAAACGAACCGAAAGGTGGAATCTGTTGTGATATATTATTAAAGCAGTAGTAAAAACCGCCAAGAAGCAGTTTTTCCCTTTCTTTTTGGTATCTCAGATGACAGAACAGATGGTCATGTTGTGATAGCTTTGCAACGGGGGAACATTGTTGTTCTCTCAACAGCCTGCAGACAGCAGGAAGGCTATAATGTGAAAACTGAAGAGGGAGTCCTGATTCCTCTACTCATCCCCCTGACTCAAGGCTTGCTGTGAGAAGGTGTTGAAATTGAGACACTGGCCCTGACTCAATTCATCAACCCTGGCACCGGTCCTCAGCTCCGACGGAGGAATTTCTGCACGTAATTCATTCTTATGATTATTCTGCCACTTTCGACCGCCACCGTAAAAGTAAATAAGCGACGCGTCGCCTAGGGAACACAGCTACATTCTTATATAAATACAGCGTAAAGGCAACATTTACTAAGATAAGTGCTTTAAAAACTTTAAGAGAGTAATAAGTTTAATATAGATAATAGTATCGATTACTACCGCTATATTTTTGATGATTGGTTGCATGCTTCTGTTTTGTTTATATCAATATTCCTAGGAAGGTTGGCTTGTTTAAAATCAGACCTAAAATTATTGTAAAGAAGACCTAAATTATTCAGTGTAAAGATCAGGACCCGCTTCTGACAATATTGTATGAGGTTAGTGGCATGCTAATTCCCTTATATATTCAGAGTTGGGTAATTCAGATCCAGCGAGTAAAAATCCAGACAGGAATTTTGTTTCAACCAACTAGATGAGCATTAACAATCACAGTAATGGAGTATTCAACTGGTTGGTTGAAACAAAATCCTGGTTTGGACTTTTACTCTCTGGACCTGAATTACCCAATGCTGTATGTATTTACTTGGATGTTTTTTACCACCAGCCTGTTTTTTGATTTTTGCTAACAATAGTCCCAGAGTCTAGCTCAGAAACACCTGTACTGATTGGCTGATTGTGACATATCCCTTAATACTGGCAATTAGCGACCTCAGGGCCTCCCAGAGATCTGTAGACGGTGCTTTTGCACCAGGAAGCTAATGCACGAGATCTGACCGCAAAGCTAATTGTTGTTAACACCAGTAAATTGGCTAGCTTAAAAATGCTTTATACCATGGCACAGTTGAATCCTTGAACCTGATTGGTCAGAAAAGTGTTGATTCATTTCCCATAACCACAAACATAGTGCTAGCTAGATGGATCACAGTACTAAATCATGTGATATTATAATCTATAATTATAACTAATGTTACTTAACGTTACTTAAAATGACTAAAAACTGGCTTTGGGGCTTTGCAACGGACAAATTCGAACTTAATCCCTCTCTGTTTCAAATTTCTTTCAAAGGGGTGAAGTTGCTCATTGGATTACTGAAAAATGATGATTGTACTCTCAAAGGAACAACTGCACAGTTCCACAACCTTTCTGCAAAAGTTCTACATTCCTGTTCCATGCAGGTGACAGTGATGTGTCTAATTTCCAGGAGTTTCTTTAACAGCCGAGCTGAAAAAATCATCACCAGAGCCCCTAAGAGAACACGACTCTATTTGCATCGGCTAACATCTCCAGACTTTTTGGCTGCTGGGCTGAAAAAGGTGCAGGGAGGGGGTGGCGGTGTTCTTTTGGAAGCTTGGACTGTTTTTGTCAGTTTCGCTTTAATTGAATCCCCATGTTATTGAGATAAGTCGAGGCTTTCCCGCTGTTCTAACAGCGGTAGGAGGCTGCAGCTCCTGGGCAACCAGCAGAACAAAAATAGTACACTTCTAGATTTTTATTCTCTTTTTTTTGAATCCACTGGCAGCACGTCCAGAAAAATGATTATGAAATTGAGGGCTGGGGGGGGGGGGGGCAGTTGTTTTATTATTTTTTTTATTATTCCCACAAACAAAAAATAGCAAGATAAATGCACCTGCCATTGTGCAGCGCTGTCAAAGAAAAACAGATCAAAGAATGGATAAAAAAGATGACAGGGAGTGCTTGTGGTAAAGAATTCTACATCTCTGATACCAAACCAGCATGTTTCAATGCCTCACTTTTCTCATGATTGCTTTTTTTCTTTGGTAAATGCTGCAGTGGTTTTTTTTTACCTCTTTGAAATGTTACCGGCCACACGCTCTAAACTAGCTCTAAGAATGCAAATATCCCCAGTAAATGCTAAAGCCCTTTGAGGCTTTTAAAAGTTTTAATTAATTTTGTATTCTCCTTCCAAACAACAGCCAATCCCATTCCACTATGAGCCTGACAAGGAGTAAAATCGGTTCATGGGCGTTGTCTTTTAAGTTTATAATCCTTCAGCTTGAATGGCACTCCGAAATCTAATTAGGGAGGGTGAGAATGAGAGACTTAAAGGTTGTTGGTGGGTCAGGCTGATGCAAAGTTCCACCTCTCATCAGGAGTACTTCAGTTCTGTCAACTTCCATAACCTTCTGTAACCCTCCTGGCACCATTCTATAAACCTTTTAAACTCCTGGGTAACCATTTCAGAACCTTTCTATAAACCTCTCAAAACCCATCTATAAACCTTCCGGAGCAGTTTTATAATCCTTCCGGGACCCTTCTGAAACCCTTCAGGGACCCCTCTATAAACCTGGAAACCTGCTGCAATCCTTCTGGAACCATTCTACAAACCTTCTAGAACCTTCTGTAACCATTATGGAACCCTTCTACAAACCTTCTAAAACTATTCTGTAACCCAGCTGGAACCCTTCTACAAACCTACTAGAACCCCTCTGCAACCTGCTGGAACCTTTCTACAAACACTCTGGAACCCTCCTGTAACCCAGCTGGAACCTTTCTACAAATCTTCTGGCACCCTTCTGTAACCCAACTGGAACCCTTCTCTAAACCTTCCACATCCCTTCTGTAATCCTTCCAGTGCCCTTTTGCAATGCTTCCGAAACCCTTCTGGAACATTCTGACTTTGCTATTTCTACTTTACATTCTCTTTAGCTGTTTGCAGCAGAGCTCCAAGGAACAACATTTCTTAACCACAGCAAATGCCTTGCAGCACAATTGAAAGGACTTTTTAAAAAAATATGCTGTATGTGCCTATAATCTGCTACAATTGTTATAAATACACTGATTTAAAATAGCAGACGTCAGAAAGAGGAAGAGAACTGTTTTGGAAATGCCCCCAGTAGAACCAAAATAATCTAAAATATGAAATATTTATAATATAAAATGGCACATTCTAGCACACAGCTGTGCTAAAATACTTTGTTGTCAATCTTACTTTAATTCTCTACTAACAAGAGTTACTGCTTATATAAAAGTCTCAGTATTACATATATAAACTACACACAATTTTAGTGATACTCTCCCTCCGGGTATTGATTGTGCTTCTGGTTCTTTGGTATATATACGATATTTGTGTTTTCTGTGACAGCCATCCAGAGAGGGTCAGACACCCCCACATGACATCCAGCCAGAGACACCAAGGTCCACCAAGAAGGTTTTGACCAAGAAGTCAAAAAGGCTGCACTAGGAGGTGGACAATTTAAAAAGCCAAGAAAGTAGCTTTGCGGAGAGCTTAAAAGGGAACCTGATTATTTCCGATGGTCTGACAGAAGTAGCCGGCATTCCCACCACCCTTGAGAAGAGGTGTTTATGTCTGTGCCCCAGAGGAGCACTAGTGAATTAAAACTTCTAAATGGCCTTGAGGTTTCCTGCGCCTAGCCAGTTACTCAAGCAGTATCTCCATGTCCATTTATCTCACTATGCTCTTCACTTTGCTATCTCCATTCCAGGTCTCTCAATGTTTTCTCTCTACCAGACATTTGCTGTCATCACTTCCTGCAACCAATACGCGACCCTTTCACTCACTCCTCTGGTTTTCGGCTGCCCCCCCTTCACTCTGGGGCATATTTTCTCCCCCTACACCAACTTGTCCCACGTGGAGAGCCTCCAGCTCCCAGGCACTGAATTCCCTGATGGATGATGACTGAGCAGAATCACCTTAGAAGCCAGGCAAGAGCTGAATTGGGGCGGGGGGCCTCCGGAGCCGCCAGCTAATCTCGATTCTGTCCTTCCCTCCTCTCTGCATCGCCTTTCTGACCTCGGCGCAAAAAAAAAAAAGCCGTTCTTTCACAGCAAGCTGAAGCTGCCGTCAACACGGCTTCCTGCTCGTTTTTCACTTCCTTCCCTCTCTCCGCTTACCGCCACTTCTGTCCTCCCTCCTTATGTGGGAAATTGGCCCCTTTCGTCACCTCCGAAATCTCAGCGAGCCATAAATTGCCGCCCTTCCTCTTTGGCTACGTCCCGGCTTTGCAGGGCCATTTTCGCGTCACAAAATGCATTCAATGTCCGATGCCAGCCTCTGCTCCCTGATACAATTATGTAAAACACCTCCTTGTACGCAAGGACCTATTCTCCGCTGACTCCCCTAGGATGAGCCGCCTCAATCGCCTCCAGTCGCTGCTTATTCATAACTTCCCTGCTTGACTTTGCTTAAGTAACTAGGTGTTTTATTTAAGCGTCCATAAAATCCTGGGTCAGATCAGCCATCCACTCTCGACTGCCACTTAGATTTCCTGGCACCCCCCCCCCCCCCCCCCCCCCCTCCCCAACCTCTAACCTGGCATAACCAGGCCAATACTCAAATAAAAATTTGTCTGGACCCCATCAGTTCATTTACATGTTTTACCAAGCATTACCGGTAGGTAAATTAAACTTAAGGATGTTCAACTTTCACAAAAACCTGTTATACCAGGCTAACAATTATCACATGCAATGAACTGGAGGACAGGTTTTTTTTTTTTTTTCCTTCTCTTTTTTTCAGTTTTGCTTAGCTTGTTGCAATCTGAATATTAATATGTATTAATATGAATATGAAATAAAAGGCATAAGACCATTTCCAACCAAATCTAAACACAACTTTGTGTAAACAAAGTTTCTGAGGTACAAGAGTTCTCCATGTCTTTGGATTATAATGCAAAGAAAATTCATTAATGTGTCACTATGGCATGTAAATATATTTAGTCAGTGACCGTTTATTTTGTATGAGGGTAATACACTCCACTGAAAACTGGATCTTGGGCCAAGTTACACAATCCTTACCCACTTAGTCTCAGTTTGACATAAAAATATCTCTTCTCTCTTTAATAAAAAAAAGGATGTGTTTGTGAGAGAAGACAGGGCTGGAGAGTGACAAGGGCATCACATTACACCCTGAGGTGAGGTAATATTTCCACAATGCAGGATCAGGCATTTGTGGTAGAGTCTCACGATTTCTGGTAGTTTTAATAATTCCCTCTAATTCAGCATACATGATGCGGGACATTAACACAGTGAAATTACCATATTAGTGAAGATGAATAACAGTAAAAATGGAAAGAGAAAATTCACTTTATCATAACTCTTACGGTAATAATTTGCTAATAAAAAATATTAATTATAATGCAACTTGAAGCTATAATGCGATGTGATGTCACGCCTATGATTCCGATAGACCCGTCCCCCGCAATGATATGAAACTTACGCCCCTCCTCTGAGGCACGTCTATGTGACAGGACCCGATGCCAGTATTGGTGTTGGTGCATCCCTACAGATTAGTAGTACGTCAAAAATATTAATGAGGTGTATTGTGACGTCCCATAGTTAGTAATCTAGTATAAATCTAGCGTGTCCTTATGTTTAATGAGCGTGTCAGACTTTAAACTGCAAAAAATACCACTACATCATCAACATCTTTATGTTGTTTAATCCGTAATGTGTCCTCTTTCAAAACATGATGGAACTGTTGAGCTGTCCCTTTCTTCACCTCGACTTCAGTGCTTATTGCTTCCATGATTTACCAGAATGGTAGCGTGTGGTGTGCTACACTAACCGAATTTAATAAACGTTCGGATACACTGCATTTATACAGGTTACTAAATTTTGGACATCACAATATGGGTTTATTATTTTAGGCATACTACTAATCTGCATAAACAAATTGTGGGTGTAAGTAAACATCCGTGTAATACTGAAACGCCACCACCCAGGCAAATGTTTTACTCCCACAATGTAGGGGATTATTGCACATGTGCCATATAATCGCGATTGTATCACAATGCAGTGCTGTGCAGCCCTGTTTTCATTCATTTGATCTCGATTTCCGTGTTGTGTGTTAGGAGTGACCTTGGCCCTGATGTAGGCTATGAAGCCATTGGAATTGTGGACAGTAGCCTTCCAACAGTTGGTGTCTTTGCTAAAGCGACACCGAAAGACACACCGAAAGCTGCTACTGAAGAATCAGGTACAGCCCTCAACCCAGTGCTCATGTACTATGTGACATAGTATCCTAGTATGTGACATAGTATTCTATAGCGTGTAGCTCTTAGTATCCCACAGCGTGTAGCTCTTAGTATCCCACAGCGAGTAGCGCTTAGTATCCC
>JAODKE010000114.1:19139151-19153754 GCA_026779605.1 Mormyrus hasselquistii
CCATTCAAATAACACCCTCATTTCCATATCAAAGATGCTCGGAGGGTGGGGGGCGGCCTGCCGCGAGGCGACATTTTGTCAAGGGTCCAAGAAATTCTGGCTACAGAAATACAGCTAGCTATATTTTTCTTATCCAAAAAAACACATCCCCAGATATATTTTCTGTATTCTCAGTTTCATTGTATGCACTCATGTTGACATTCCCAGCAACCAAAAAAACATGACATGGACCCCCCCACCCCCGGATATCATCTAACAAAGCATTAATGACTTAAACGCTCCTACACACACTGGGTCATCTGGTGGAATCACCTAATTGTGTTCCGAGACAAACGGCGCCCATGCGAGCTGGGCCCGAAACAATCTCAAGGTCGAACACCCCTCTCTCCTCCCTGATAAGACTGTCAGTGTCCTGCTGGGACCGGAGAGACATAATAGGGACACCGGATCGTACTTCAGTGATAAATGAACGAATGGATAAATACAGCAAAGGGAAGAGGAAACACATCTGGGGAGACGGGGGGGTGTGGGGATGCTAAAACGGCGAATAAAGCATGTCGGGAGTTGCCAGGTCATGTCCCGCGTGGCAAAGGTATGTGATAGAACAAAAAAAGCGCTAAAAGCCCACTTGTCGCTATCGGAAGCCCCGGGACGAGTCCCTGGAGATTCTCCCTGTTCCTGCCCCCCCTCTGCCAATATTCCATGGCAGTCCAGTCGCTAAATTTTTTTTCACACACCGGAGGATAGCAGCTTTCACACATAGTCCATGGCTTTGGATAATGTGATGTCATTTTCCTTTCCACTCCTACAAAGCCAAGCGCCCAGAATATGGCCGGACTCACCTCCCAAGCAGTAATTAGTAGGCTATATTTCATTAAGGCTGAAAAGGTCCGTAATTGGCTGTCACAGATGCCATCATCCCATTCGTCGGTGCTCTGAACGCCCAGTTGGAATATTACAGATGGCATAAATGACAGCAACATTTCATTTATGGCGGACAATGACAGGACTAGTGGCTGCTATTTTATTGAAAATGTTACTGACAGTGTCCCTAAGGACACATGTGCTACATAAACCTCTATTATGAACTGGGCGACAAATATTGAATACATCATTTTAGCAAAGCTCAGGAATACTATATTGGAAATGCCTGGCACGGTGAGCAGACCCTGCTGCAAATTTCATGTAAAAAACATGAATTTTCTATTTTGTGATTTGTTTTACGTATGAAGACCCAGTATAACTGGTAAAAGGAAAGGCACAATTTTAGATTTAATCCCAGCAAGGAACACATCTCTTTCATCACCTCATACATGGAATCATTTAAAGGTACGGTCATTTAGATCTTGCGCAAACGAGAACCCAAAATCCAATTATCATCTTTGTAGGTATCATTTCTCGACAAAATGGGAGGATAGATCACACTTGTTTATTGACACGTAGTTCTTTGAGAGTCAATCCATCCAAAAGAACCTCTGCCATGGGAGAAACGTGCCAAGTACATTTAGCAGCTTGTACAATATTTGATTGATAATCACAGGCCTACACTTTAGCCTAAGCAGCAAATGTGGAATTACCAGGATTTCCATTATGTGTTGTTCAAACTGAGTGATTCCACCATTCTGTGAAAATGAGTTTGCCCACCCCACCCGCTGCTCAAGAAAGCCTGGCCCTCCTGCTATTGTCAATCTGGGGAGGGTTGTATGCCCTATAATCCCCGCATTTCACAAAATACTACACTATTATTAGCAGTGTCTCAATAGATGCTTTCAACTGTAGGCACTTCATGTACGCACTGTAGCGTTCCATGTCAAGAACTTAACACGAGGCTCCAAGTTCTGGTCTGAACCCACAACCTCCTGGTGATGAGATCAGATATATGATTCATGTGGTCAATCGTGGAAGATACGTAACACAGAATTGGCGAAGGCTGTATTCCTGTGGATCTGGGGAGTGTGTTTTTGTTTTGGTGATTGTGCCACACCGTTTATATTAGAAAGCGGAACTTACTGTACCATTTGAACCCCAGTTTATCATGTGAGTGAGTCACGCCAACTGTCAGCATCAAGGTCCGGCAAGGCGACAATCGACAGCTTACCTGCAAAGAACAAAGGGGAGGGAAGGGGAGTCAGGGCAAATAAGGATAACTGAATAATTCTTACTCAGCCCATTTGCAGGTTAGTGACATCGCACCGTTGTGGCAGGAGGCAAAGGTGCCAGTCGGTCAGGAGCGGAGAGGGAAGGTGTTTTGTGACTCATTACCACAAATCTGACCCAAATGAAACTCGTGAGCTTCCTGCAGTCATTCCTTAGCCCCGCAGAACTTACATCTTTTCTCCTTCTGTCAAAAGGCCCCCAAAGATACATCCCGAAACACTCCATACCCTTGGCAGTAAATGCCCCCGAAGAAGTCACTCGAGATGAAGGATGCCCAAGATACGTCACAGAAGCAACAGAAAAGCAGCTCGTGGGCACAATGCAAGAGAGTCTCAAACTGACAGACCGTGTAGCTACTTTTCCGACACAGATGCTGCAATGGCTTAAAGTCCTTTTTATTGCAGCTGAGGACAATGGACATCGTTACATTGAAACCGCATCGAAAACGACGCCCCCCCACAGCCACCTCTTGGATCCACGTCGTGATTCATACCTAATCCCGCTCCTCACAAGGGTGTCCGAGGAACGTTCCTAAAGCTAGAGCTACAGGCATTGCATTTCCGCAGCGATTTCGGATGCTTTTCACGTGACGTTTCTGTGGATCCTTCAGAGCAAAATAAAGGACAAATGTGGGCAACACACAAACAGCCCCATGTGTGTAACCCTGCAAGCGTATTTGGCAACGAAATTATTTAACAGTGTCACATGACATCAAGATATTTCAACAAATATTCATTTTAAAATGTAAGCATACATAAATATATCATGGCAGCAAAGGCATGTCTATTTTAAGAATTATTTAGTGTACACTGTATCAGGTTAGTTCCAATGTTTGCCAAGAAAAAGGGAAAAGGGTTTTTCATCTTCTTAAAAAGGGTTAGAAAACAGACTCTTTGAACATTTTCATTCACAGACTGCTGCAGATGCTGATAATGGAACTTTTTTTGCTGAATTTATGGGAGAGGCAGGGATGGTGAGTTTGCAGCACAAGATTTTCATTATTTGCACAGGGATTGCTCTTCACAGCAATGCGCAAACCCTTTGCTGCCAGGAAAAGAACTTGGTGTGTGGATTTTTTTTACTCGAATCGAAGTATTCCTTCCTGCATTCAAGCTGGCGTCATGAAAACACGCAAACGAATTTAGCGGACTAAAGGAATCATGACAACAACTAACCTAACTGTATGTGTTTGGAAAGCAGGACATGGGGAGAACATGCACACTTCATACACATGGGATTCAAAGCCCCAATTCTGAATGGGAGGGACTACATCACCTCCCACTGAGCTGCCATGCTGCCCTAACGGGGGCCCCCATGACAACATGCATTGCCCCCCCCCCCCCATGCCCCCCCTAAATAAGTAATTACGTGGGACTGAAAAAAATGTATTATCATTACTGTTATTATTATTTCTATACATTTCTATAGGTACGTTTAAATTTTGGCCGCTGGGGACGGGCGAAACACAAGCATAAGCACATTTACTTGACGTAACGCAGGTGCGCCAGTCGGTCGAATTGCTTCAGTCGGTGAAAAACAAAGGACAGAAAAAGTCATCACGTTTGTGGAAGCAAGACAGTCTAAACAATAAATCAGAGTGAATTATATATTGGAAAAAACAGTAAAATGTCACTTTGAAGCATTGCATAAATAACTTACCAGTTTTCAAAATTGTCTTTTGCATCTTAATGCTGGCAAACTAGTGCATGTAATACTGGAGGACATTAAGATCAAATTCATCCGGCCCCCCTAACAGAACAACTGGCCCCAGTCTGTCCCCCCGGTTTAGAGTTGCTGCTGTAATTGTCATTCTCAGCACCATGATCGTCATCCCATCCAGGGTGTAACCCAGCCGATTGCCGTATGCTGCAGGATCCAGGACCCCTTGTCACCAGACCAGGCTAAATATTTGGAAAACAGATGTACGGAAT
The DNA here is from genome assembly GCA_026779605.1 of Mormyrus hasselquistii. Taxonomy (NCBI): domain Eukaryota; kingdom Metazoa; phylum Chordata; class Actinopteri; order Osteoglossiformes; family Mormyridae; genus Mormyrus; species Mormyrus hasselquistii. Next base: position 19,143,240 of record JAODKE010000114.1, read on the forward strand.
CTTTGTCATTCCTTATCACCTGAAAATTATCTCTGATCTTTTTCCTAACAAGTGACACAGTGACAGTAATTACAGTGAAATTGGCAGCAATTAGGTCATAGATTGTTAAGAATTGATTTCATTCATATTCAAAGTGCTTATCGTAAGGCGAAACTTGAAAAGGCAGACGGAAAGACAATTAGGCACTCAGTGAGCTAGGCAGAGTCTCTGCTGCAGAGTTCTATTGCCACATTCCTCTGTTTACCGAGCAAATTTGTTTTTCATGCAGCCCGTGAGTAACAGCTGGCCTACGTTTTCACGTTAATTATGCCTTTATTATGAATACCGATTTTAATCTCCGCGAGGGTCTGAAACTTAATCGACATCAGACTTTCAGCCAGTTTCGAAAATCCTCTCCTGCCTGACGGTCTCACCCCCGCTGCCCCTGCACCTTCGGCCAGGTCGATAGCCACCCTGTCGGCTCACAAAATAACAAGACTTGGCCTTTTTATTACCAGGAAAAATTGTACAGGTGGGGCACCAAGGACTGACAGAGTTTCAACTAAATGCATAACACCTTCCTTGCTTTCAATATGAAGCTCCATGCCTGAATGGGGGACCAATTTATACCCCCCACCCCAGGTCAATTTGATTGGTGTAGCCAGTGATTGGGCTCGCGGGTTTGGGTGTAACAGTACTTACAGTCTCCTTGGGAGGTCTACGACTTTAGTCTCACTGTAGGTGCTCACCGAAACCCTACTGTGTTTTGGAATGATTTTCTGTAAGCTTGTGCACGCTTCTGTGCATGTGTGTGTGTTTATTCAGTCCATACGTGGTTCTCAAGATCACGCACAGCATCGGCGTCACACTGCTCATGTAATTATTGTGGACGCTGTGTCCCGATGCAGAGTCACGCTCAGAAAATAAAGTTTTGTTCCTACCGCTGGAATCCGTCTCTAGAAGGCAAGACCTTTGCTGAACGACGGCCGAAAGCCTTGGCTAGCCTTTCTGTATCTCATGACTACCAAGGTCCTTGCCAGCTGTGAAAGACTGACAGTTTTTTTTTCTTCCCTGAGTACAGACGGAATACAAAGGCTAATACTGAAAGGCATTCCCTGTGCAGTCGGCTGACTTCTTGTATCCCTTGACGACTGCAGTATCTTTTTTGGACACCGCAAAAAAAAAAAAAAAAAAAAAAAAAAAAAAAAAAAAAAAAAGAAGGCCAATCCTCTTCTTGATGCTGTTAGTTCAGCCTGTGTTTTTTTTTTCTTTTCATTCAGCACAAAACCAGCAAAGAAAACAAGCAGGCAGTTTTCTGATAGGGCTTGTTCTACTTACACACAGCTGGAAAATGCTGTAGTCACCTATCACACACACACACACACACATACTATCAAAATGGGGACCTTCCATTCGTTTCTATGGGAAAAATTTTAATCACAGCACCCTTAACCCCTACCCAGCCCTAACTTAACCATAACCACCCAAACAAAACACAAGACTTTTAATTTGGTAAAAAAAAGGTCAAAGGTCAAAACAGTTTTTTTTCACATTTGATCCGCATAATGTAATATATACATAACCCAGACACACACACACACACACACACACACACACAGACACACACACATACTAAGAACCACCATCCAAGGAGTAAGCGTGACCCACAACGGCGTCACAGAACGCCTGATCTTAGAAAATCCCTGCGCCCACTAGTTTTCCTTCTTTTTTTCTGTTATGGCTATTTTCAATATTTTATGATTCTATGAGTAATAACATATAAACAGCAGCCTATACATCTACCCATCTAAATGGTAATAACTACAATAAATTACTGAAATAATAAATGGCTGTCGAGATTCTGATGGAGGACATGGGGATTCTTACATATTGCCCAGCGTGTTCATATATCAAGATGCTGACTGCTACTCTGTTGCTGCATAGCCTTCAAATAATACCCAGCAGCGCAAAGGGCTGGAAGTCAGTCATTTGAAATTACGTTAGTGTCCAGTACTTAACCATGCCTGTGAAACGAACAGATAATTGTTTCCATAAAAGTCACATAATTGTGTCCAGTTACATCATTATATAAAATAAGTCTAATAATTATATTTTTAATTTTATTCTGAGGTCATGAAAGCATGAATTATAACATACAGTCTTCTCGGAGATGTAGGTTAGGGGGGGTGTTGCGTAGTTTAGGATACCGTACCGGTGATTAGAGAGTCTCTGGTTCAAATCCTAGAATGTCACTGTTGGGCACCTAAGCAAGGACTTCAATTGCTCCAGGAACTGCCTGACCCCAGCTGGACATCGCACTGGATAAGAGTGCCTGCTAAATAAATAAACTGTAAGATCTTCTTTTTCCACACGTATTTTTAGAGGAGGTGTCAAGAAGAGTAAATAAATACTTGGATAGGGGTGGGAGGAGTTAAGGGCCGCCGAAATAAACTCCGCAAAGGGAGAGGCTCACACATTCCCACCAATTCTCACAGGTCCAAATGAACTTGAGCCTACACGCTGAAGGAGGATATTTTTGGGGGCGGGCACCACGTCACTGGCGTGCCGGGCCCCCACCACGGGCGAATGCAGCTGAGGTGCAAATGAGGCAAGTTAAGTAGCCTGAGAGCATGGCAGCTGCGGGAGAAGCTGCAGCCTGCCATGACCTGGGGGACGGGGATGGGGAGGTATCACCTTGGGCAGGGTCCACTGGATTACATTAAAGCAATGAAAAGATAATTAGGGGAGTGTGTGTGAGCGTGTGTGTATATATATATAGTTAGAGTTTTGCCCATAGAAATGGAGTCTCCACTAAGATATAGTTACAAACCTGTGTGTGTGTGTGGGTTTGAGTCTCCACCATGGCTCCATGTGTGCAGAGTTTGCATGTTCTCTCCGGATCTGGAACTTCAGTTTCCACCCCTAGTCAAAAACATGTTGAGGTTGATTGGAGTTACCAAATTGCCCATAGGTGTGCGTGTGCGTGAATGGTGTGTGAGTGTGCCTTACGTTGGGCTGGTGCCCAGTCCTGGGTTGTTCCCTGTCCTGTACCCATAGGACCCCCTGCGAACCCTAAATAGGACAAGTGGCTACAGAAGATGGATGAATGTATGGAGTGATGGACACATAAGCCATCCATCCATGCTACTTTTTTTGCAATATTGTCGGGCAATGTTTCTTGCCCATTGGTATTGGACAACACATTTCCCTTTGAAAAACTTTGATTGGCATGGGCAATATTTCGTAATCACCCAGATCGAGATGAGTTGCCCTTTGTCTCACCTGGTTGGCAGTTGCCCAGCACCATTTCTCAAAAAGTTGCCCTGTGTATCATCACCTTAAGAGGTCTTGGGGGGCGTCCCTGGTGGAGGGTCTGACCACTTGACGGCGGTGGCGACAGTAAAAGATGTTAGTCATGGGGGAGGGATCTGTTGGCACTGAATTTTGTATAACATTTCAAGGGGCCCCCCGAAGGCACATATTTAAATCCTGGACCACCCCAGATCTGCCTTGATTCAAACACTGGTGACGGTGGGGCCATCAGTTGATCCCAGAGAGCACGGGATGCCAGTCCATCGCAGGGCTCCACACAAATCAGCAAATTAATTTTTAGTTTAAAGTTCAGTAACCCATAAATATACCTTTCAAACTGCATTCATCCCTCAGTTATTCTGCAGTTACACTGACAGCAGGCCTATTTCTAAATGCAAAAACCATGTCGACAGCCATCTTGTGGTGCGAATTGTTATACAAGCCAAGTGAAAAACCTGATAATGCATTTTGTGTTGTTCACTCTACTGAAAGCCATTTTAATATTTCTGTCCACCTAATAGACACAGACAGTACAGAAAGGGGCATTATACCATTCTGACGCACAGCACCGTCTTCTCCATTATTCAAGAACAGCAAGGAATGGTTCCAGTTGTGTCCCGCTAAGTTATTTCTCAGTATTTCACTGGTGCTGTCAGGTTATTTCAGCCGGGCGTGGTTTAGAGGGGCACTCGGCCTCTCATGGCCGATCAAAAGGATCAGGGAAGATCAAGAGAATCAAACCCCAATAAGAACTGGGTGAGCACGAAATAGAAGATATTGCTCTCTCTTTCTCTCTCTCTCTCTCTCTCTCACACACACACACACACACACACAGTCATTCTTTAAGTTATTATACTGTATTGATTGTTGAGACACACATAATAAACATTCAGGCAGTAGCTAATGCATTGGCCAACCACAGACCTTTATTATCAGCCCTGTACTCTCACTGAAAATATCTCTCCACACAAACTATACATTGGAAAGTAGTTTTTTTTTTTTAATCCTTACAACACAACGTTAACATCGAGAAAATGAGTGCTGAAACCACGAAATACGAAAATAAATCCAAAAAGTTACAAAAAGGGTAAAATAAATCATGTCAGACTCATGGGCTTGACTGAAATATTTGATTCATGACATTTCTGGTCATTTCTCCCCCCTGATTTATCAATCAAAACATCGAGTGCTACTTCAGTGTAGTGAGTAATAGGTGTAAAGTGGGTAAGGGGAGGATATCGTGTGACTCCGGTGAGAGTTACGACTTTGACATTTTAGGTATCATTCCCATGAATATTTCAGGGTAGATTAATAGTAGGAACTGCAAAGTGAATGACAAAATGAGGGACTTATCCTAATGTTGTTCTACTTTTAGTAGACAAGAGTTAAGTATGTTAAATTCGGATTACAGCACAATCAAATAAGGATAAGAAAGTGAAACTGAGTTACAGGAGTTAATTTTAAAAGGAAGATGTGCAAGACTACGATGTCAGTTCATATCCATCACCCGCAGGAGGGAAAAGGGACAAGAGAGGCTGGCAAATGCCTCAACAGAAAATGAGTGAAATTGAATTCAGCCGTTTTGCTCAAGACACTGTGACGTTCCTTCTCGAGCTCTAGGGCCGCTAAACAGTTTACCCAGAACAAAAACAAATAAAAACAAACAAATGTCCTTTCATTTTCTACCAGGCCGCCGGTCCTAGACTTTCTGTAAATATAACCTCGGATGTAACCTCGGAGCCCATTCACCTATGATTTGGAGACGCATGTGCCACGGAAGCAGCAGCTACTAATTAGTGAAATCAAATTAGCTTGCTGCCGTCGCAACGTAGCCTAAGTCACACTGCCCTATGGGCAGAACTGGATTTGGGTATTTTCAGCAAGCGTGATATTAAAGGGGAAGAGTCCCCTTTCCGCTCGGCTTGTCGCAATGACGGAAATGATGACACGGACTTTCTCAAAGTCAACTTAATACCACGGAGAAACTTTTTTTTCCACAAATACATATTTATGGTACTTTTAGCCAATGTCACTCCTCACTACTAGCTACTTCGCACGAGTTTCTGCACCGGTGTGATGACAAGGCAATGATAATTCGATAAACCAAAGCAGGGATTTTTAAATTCCTTTTATTTTTAAATAAACTAAAGCAAGGATGTGTACGTACAGATGGAGAGCAGTGTTTAGATTAGCGGACAGAGACTCCTGATTAGGCGAAAGCAGATCATGGTGCAGAAAGGAGGCCGGTTTAAACTGCGTCCTCCATCATTCCAGATGGAGAGTCAATAAGCCATGTGGCAATTAGCATAACAGTAACTGCACCATTTGGGAGGCTGCTAGTCATTTTGCCGTCGAAAAAAAAAACGTGCGACTTATATATTTGGAAAAATTAGCCAACTGAAAATGGGAATAAAGAAGCATATTTTGTTTTGGCCTAGAGGAGAAGGGAAAGTAATTATTCCCTTGAGGCAGGGAGCTAATCTCTGGTTAGTCCCTTATTTTACATATTACATCCATCCATCTATCCATCCCTCCAACATTCAGCAGCTTATCCAGTACGGGGTCACAGTGCGCCTGGAGCCGATCCCAGGAAGCACATTCTGAGGTCCAGATGATTCAGTGCTTCAACTGCCTTGTTTGGGTATGAGAGGGACGCAATATAAAGATTTGAAGTGGCATCCCATCTAGACATACCTCAAGGCCCAAGCTTCCCAAGATAAGGCTCCAGATAACTACAAGGCTGGGTGGATGAACGTCGCTTGGTGGACCCTTTTTGCGACTGTAACTTTGACCTTCCAAGTTCTGCTTGAGAAGAAAATGATAGAAAATGATTTTTTTTCCCCCAGCTAGAAGTCAATCAGTTCTTGGAGCTAAGCTCTGTTGCAGTGTCTTAATCACTTAATTTATTTTTGTGATGCCACAAAACTCCAAGAGATCCGCTTAGCTTCCATGATTGACAGCAGAAAACGAGAGATGTTAAAGAATCAGTTAGGGACTGATATATTTTACAAATACGATCTTTAATCTTTAACTGTTACATATGCGTAACTATACTGAGTGTGAATTCGAGTAGATAGAAAATGAATGTGGATATACCAAAAACTGGTGAGGAAAATCTACTGCGATAATAAACGATAAGTTATTTGCCTAGTTAGTTAACAGGTTATATTGATACAATTCAGTTTCCACAAATTTGAAACTTCTACACCAAAGAGAGACATCATTACAGAGGTTTCAAATTTTGTATTTTTGCTTCAAAACCCTTCCTCAATTAAATATTGGGTTTAATTTGCGACACTTTGAGGCACAGTGGATTAAAACTGATCCTGGTACCGTGTTCTCCTAAATTTTAAGGGTTGCATATTTATAATATTCATAACGTACAGACAACCTTTTCAATCAGAGGACCAGGTAACAGAGACTATTTTTGTGGCACTAAAAACAAGTGTAGCTGTTGGACATGAGCAAACAGCAGCACTTCTCCTGCTAATGCGACACCAATGGGCAGCGTGATAGGAATTGTTCCCAGTTAGGGCCGCACGCCAGGCCCAGCGATGGCGACCGTCCACGACACCCACTACACAGCTCTCAGTCATAATCATGGCTACCCGAAAGCCGCTGTGCTCTGCTCTTCGGCGGTTACCTCGTTAATCTGAAAGGCTTGTATCGTTACCTGCACACGCTTGCCGGTGCTCACACAATTATGCAGCTGCGTCGCCGGAAACGCTGTTCGGGAAGGTCTGAATCAGCCTTGCGCGCTGCCACGGGGCGTCGTGATGGCCGGCACGAGGAATGTCAGCCTGGGCCTGTGGTCAATAGTTGCCAGGAAGCACCAGCAAAGGCCCTTTCAAGCCAGTAGGTATCCATCGTATTTGTATCAGTGAAAACAACCAGGAGCTACGCAAATAACTATTATCATCATAATGTGCGACACTATTGGAGTAGGAGTGGTGGTCATGCAGGTGGGGGCTGCACAGGGGTGCTGGTTTAGTGGCTCCAGTGGTTCTGTAAAACACTTTGGGTGTCTATATCAATGTAACATTCATTCATTCATTCATTATACATGTGTGTGTCTTTTGTAATGGACTGGCATCTGTCCCTCTGCTCTGTGCTTCTTGGGATAGCCTACAAGTTCACCATTTCTGGTTAAGCGTGGATTTTTTTGCCATCATCCATCCAGCAAGTAGTTGAGAGGTGAGAGGTCTGCTGGCTCACAGAAAGAAAGGAGAGCTACTGTAAATAACCTATGAGGTAAATTTATGGCCCGCCCCGTCCAGCTGACTGTCTTCCTGTCATTCACGATAAGCTAGCACAAAAAGGGTGTGATTCCATCGGTTCAATAAGTCGTCCGTTTCTTGTCATCCCGACAGTCTCCAAATGTAACAGCGGCTTTCCATAAAAAAAAAAAATAAAAAAATCAACCCCCGCTGTTTGCCAACCTCGCTATTATTTATCCCTTTTTTTGTTTATTTGGGAGATGTTACTGATGCCATACCTGAGCATTCTTTCAAAAGTCACCAATCTGGGGTTGCCATGATGCCAACTGGGTTGCCAGTTCAGAGAGGCCGCCTCGCACAGCGTGAAGCCTAACGAATGGAGGGCCGGTGCCTCACAGAAGCCGCAGAGGCCGTCCTGCAGACCTCAGACGCTGTACGTCTCAATGTGACCTTTCAGCCAGGAAGCTGAGGAACTGTCGTTGTTTACCAAACCCCGAGTGCACGGGGACCTGAGAACAAAGCGACTGCATAGATTACAACATAAATAATTAACCGTTGTGTGATGAGAAGGCTCTTTCTGCTCATAAGTAGGTCGCGTTTATTCACCTCGTGACAAAAGAAGCGTGTAATAAATCGTCTCACAGTGGCAGAGAAAAAAACAAGATTTAGGAATTATTCTTTGTAAAATGAAATTACAGGTCAATTTATATACGTCCCCTAAGCATACAGTATCTGCAGCGTGACATGTTGTAGTGAGTGTGTTTAGCTTTCATAAGGAAACTCTAAAGAGTTGCTCTCCTTTAGGGTTGAGGTCATTAAGTAACCATCTCGAGGCTGCTCTGTAATTATGTGAATCATTTCACTGGGACACATTAAATAGGTGAGGTAGAAATAGAGGAATCTTTCATAGAGGTGATAGGTTTATTTTTTGTGTGTGTTTTTTTTTTTCTTTGATGGTGGAAATTCTCTAACTGGTGCTGTAGCTAAATCATTGCAATGATTATAAGTTTAATCTTATACTGGGCAGCATACTGGCTCGCGGGGGCAGCACTGCGGCCTGAATACTCTCAGGGTCGGAGATCCGATCCCTGCCCCTAGCTCAGGGGGAGTGGAGTTTGCATGCAGGTTTCCGCCCACAGTTCAAAAACACACAGTGAGGCGAACCAGAATCTCAAAATTTCCTATAATCAACTGCCACCCCCATCCTGGGAGAACCCAGCACGTCATGGGATAAATGCCAGGATCACTCTGACCCATAACCGGAAAAATGGTATAGAAGATGGATGGATATTATGGATCTGATTTTACAGATAATAACCAGAAGCGCTACGGTTTTCACCTTTAAATCACTCCTCAAAGGAAATTTTTTAAACATCTGATGCGTGATAACATCACACTAAAGATTCTGGTTTACACTTAATGTGCTTCTTACAGTATGGTAGCCAATTAAAGGTGTAATTACAGGCACCATATCTACATGTGTGCGGGAAACAGCCAAGCTCAAATTAAGTAAAATGTAATTTGGTGCCTTTCAAAAAAATACATTTTTAGATGGCAAATTTGCGTTGGAAGCTACTGAAATTAATTAGCCAAATGTTGTGGGATTTTGTGGCTGTTTTTACGTGAGGTCTGCTTTGAGGCTAAGTGCATAATACGGCAATGACCCAGTAGGATCTCCTTGTCTGTGACATTGCCCATAGACAACCCATATATTTGGGAACCTCACACCGCCTCTGCACTTAATCCCTCAACGGCGCCCCCTGGAGCTACATAACACAAAATGAACACTGACAGCTGTAGAAATAAATGACCTCACTCTCCTTTTTTTAATTGGGTTGCACTGAATAGTTAAGGGGAGAAAGACTCCACTGACGTTCATCACGCAGATGCTGAAAGTCAAAAGCACAAGCTAGAATTTGATTGGTAGCATTGCAAGCTAAGAGTGCGGTAAAATTAACTTGGGACAGCATGTGGTGCTTGGTAATGTAAAGAGTTCAAACAATGGACAATTTACGGCATTAAGTATCCATAATTCTCGTGTTCTCTATTAGACCATTCATTACCAGAACAGCACATGACTCTGGGCTAGAGTCCTTGTACAACCTTGCCCCAGCTGAACTGTGCAGAATGAACAGGTTGCAGACACATATGGAGAACGTCCTGAATCATTGGCCAGGACATTGTGAATACATTGGACAGACTGTTTCATCAGTTGTCACAGAAGAAAAGGCCATTTCACTGTTATTATCATTATTATTATTTGTCGAAGTATTTTTCAATTTAAACAATCTTTGGAAACTTAGGAGGAGTGGCTCATCTTTGTTGTATGTTTTGTTTTTCAATTAAGAATTTCTGTGCAATACTGCGCTGAATGGCTAATTTCCAATAGTCACTAAGTATGGATCAGTACCTTGAGATCTCAATAAGAATGTTTTGGAAAGATCCAAAAGATACTATCAGAATTGTTGCATCATGCTAATTTGCTCTGAGTTTATGTTCACACAGATTTTTAAGTAAAACATTGTGTATAACCTCCCCTTGCTTTTTTAAGGTTTCATGGAGAAAAAGACACAATAACTTACAGAGGTATAAAGTACTTGAGTAATTTTACTTGATTACTGTGCTTAAGTATTATTTTTAGGGATTTTTACCTTACTTGAGTGATATAAAAAATGAATACTTTTACTTAATTACATTTTTGAAGAAAAAAAGTACTTTTTACTCCTTACAATTTTATATACAGTCAAAAAGTAAATTATTTTAAAATACTTATTTATGGAGATCACTTCATTCTATTTTCCCTTGCTAACAAACCAATTGAATTGTGCTGAATCCCAGTTTAATTAAAAGGTTCTTCATTGTGCCAATGAGATTCGTTTTCACATTCTATGAAATTAGTCAGACATGTTCATTGGTCCTTTGAAAGTGACGTGTCACGATCCGCTCCGTCCGATCCTCCCGTGTGCCACGCCCACCTCATTACCTTGTGTTCCTGCCCGATTGTGAT
>JAODKE010000114.1:19162275-19174033 GCA_026779605.1 Mormyrus hasselquistii
GAAGCATATGACTGTGTAAGTATGTGGAGTACCTATGATTGTGAGTATGTGGAGCAGTATATGATTGTATGCGAGTAAGTGGAGCAGTAGATGACTGTGCAAGAGTATGTGAAGTACCTATGATTGTGTGTGAGCATGTGGAGCAGTATATGACTGTGCGAGAGTATGTGGAGTACCAATGACTGTGTGAGTATATAAAGTACCTATGATTGTGCGTGAGTATGTGAAGAAGCATATGACTGTGTAAGTATGTGAAGTACCTATGATTGTGAGTATGTGGAGTATCTATGATTGCAAGTATGTGGAGTACCTATGATTGTGTGTGAGTATGTGAAGAAGCATATGACTGTGTAAGTATGTGGAGTACCTATGATTGTGAGTATGTGGAGCAGCATATGACTGTCTGCGAGTATGTGTGACCTGTGATGGACTAGCATCCTAGACTTGCCATGTGGAATACTGGGCATTTCCTCAGTGGGGCAGTGGATATGTGGGCCAGCAAAATGCATCATGGGGAACCCCCGGATCAGCAAGATATACTGCTCAGCAAAGTTATCATGGGGGACCCACCCCCAGGCCGATTTTGAATTTCTAGATGCACCCCAGCCTTGTGCCCTATGTTACCTGGAACAGGCCTCACCCTCCATGAACCTAACCAGGATAACAGGTGAGAAGTTGGATGGGTGGATGGATGAATGATCACATATTATTAAATCCTGGAGCCTAAAGAGCTAAGGAACTTTTGAATGGACAAACATAATTGAGCTCTGGAAGGCTCTTCATTGTGATTCTGTTAAAGCATTCATTCTTGGATGTAGGTTATCATTACAGCCACACAGACATCGCTGATTTGCAGTCAAGGGTATGATGTCAACGACAGAGGCAGAAGACCTGCAGCACAGCGTGGATTTCATTTACATGTAAGTGTCACAGTTACCGCTAAGAAACTTGCAGGTCTTTGATTCTCGCATTTACAAGGGGCTATTTCAAAAGAAGGATTTTAATCATGGGGTTGAAGGTCACACTCGATAATGTCTGTGCCAACGACATTTTTAAATTGTCAGCCCTGTGTCTAAGCATGAGCTATAATGACTATATTTATGTGCAGGAAGTACAGGAGATGAGAGGAGGGCATTTGGTTCACTGTGTTTCATTGAGGAAATTGAATAACTAAATGTTAAATTTAATTTGTTTCCGATTTTAACACATATTAGGAAAAGTTACATACTGTAAAGGAAAAGTTCTCCAAACATCAACCTTCTTCCAGTGTGAATAAGTATAGCTGTAAGGGGATTTTACTCTAAACTAAGCTAAAATAGTCAAATATGTTCTGATCAGGCCATTCCACAGTGTTTTATAGTATACATGTAGGTTAGGCCAACCTTATCATTAGCCAAAGACATGTTTTGAATCGCCGAGGACAGGTGACTGGTCACCCCAGGGACCAATCAGATTTCAGGTAGCCCCGCCCCTCTATGTGCCCTGGATCAAATCAAGAATGAATTAAAACCATACTCAAAATATAGATCAGATTTTGAGCCGGACTATACAGCAGACTGTAGAATAGCAACTATTTTTCACAGGGTGATTGTTTAGAAACGGCTGCTAGGCGACGCAAAGGCTCAGGCGATCAGAAGCTGTGAGCCTCTCAGAGCACGCAGATGAGCTTCAATTAGAACTGAAGGTTCATTTGGCCCTGACGGCCTGAGTCAGAGATCTGTCCATCTCTCGTTCACGCATGGCCATTTCGTTACGACTTGCCATGGAAACCAACTGGCCAAATTACTCCTGCCAACAGATTATTTCCTGCCCTCTAACTACCCATTTCCTTCAATGTATGTAATGATGAAAAAAAACACTCCATACAGTCGACCAAAGAGGCTAAGATGCTAATTAATTAGCTGCATATTCCGAAGATTTATTGTCATGTGTGTTTGGGGGAACACGTATAATTCTTACGTCATACGTGTAATTCATACGTCATACGTGTAATTCTTACGTCATGCTTGTACAATAGAATAGCGATATTTTATTAGTTCCCATGGGGAAATTCTCACGTCATCGACTGCCATATCGCTCTCTGTGAGACACACGTAGAGGTGACGGCAAGCTTGGGGGCCACAGAACAGGGTTATTCAGCATGCAGTGGCCCCGGGGGAATTGGGGGTTAGGGGCCCGGTGGAGGCATCACTCTGGCAGCCCCAGGATTCAAGCAGGCAACCATCTGACTACAGGCGCAGGGTCCTAACCCGCTGAGCCACACACCGTCCTCTGTTTGAACCGCAATTGCAGGGGAGGGGACAGGGGTATGGGGGGGACAACAGGGCAAACAGCAGTGCAATACAGGATGATGCAAAACAAGAAAAAGTCAATATAAGAATAAGTGAACAAAGCATGAGTAATACACAGTAACCCCTTCCTGGACCTTCAGTCATTCGCGAGGTGGCTGTGAACAATGAAACAGGAATATTTTTGGAGCTTGCAGAAAGATCGCAGAGACCCGCAGACAAGCGAAAACAGTACTGAAAATGACCTGGATCACATACAATCATACAACATATAAATATTACTCAAATGTGTAAACGCAAACTATACCTTTAATAGTAAACTCTTGGCTTGGGTACGCGGTGCATCTTTGTCTTGGTAACTAACCTCACTCACATGTTAGCTGTCTTTGTGACCGCGGAATCTTGCATTTCTCACAGTAACTTTTAAACATTTCAGTGCCGGTAATTTTGCAGTTTTAATAATACACCCAAAAATGTAGTGCTGTCAGCATGCAGAGTGGTGACCTTGTATGTTATAAGAGCACAACTTAGATGACTTGCATATTATATAAATAGGTCTAGATAATAAACGACAAGTCAATTTAAAATGCAAAGTGTACAGCACAGTATTTTTATTTGTTTAGACTGTTTAGAAATCGGTAACAGTTTTTCTGTTCATTCAGGCTATCAGACTGTTATGGGTTAAGGATAGAGATGGCCAAGTATTATTAATGAATTTTCACACCCGCGGGAATCTTCGGAACTTAGCCCTTGCGAACGTGAAGGGATTACTGTATCGATGGAATGGCGGTAACAATGTACAAACTGACCACAGATTAGAAAGTACTTTAAAGTACTGATTGCACTGAGTGCAGTAGTGTTAAATGCAACATTCCACTGTATTTCATCTATTTCACATCATTCAAAAACTTTCTTCAGCAAATGGATTATGGCATGTGAGTTTTTGCTTCCTCACAAACACGGATCCCAGCACCAGACACAGTTACTGGTTTTGCATTTAAACTGTGCCAGTGTCACACAGGGAAACTCGTCAAGTTAAATTAGCTCAGGCTACGAGTTCATTTGAACGCAAAGATAGAGAGTAAATTGCCGCCGATCAATTGAGAATTCAACAGCTCGTCTCAGCCTGAAGAATAATGAAGGCCCGAGCTGTCGAGTGGCCATTTTCTGATTGCCGTTAAAATGTTCCCCGGTTCTTCAGTAAGATGAAGACAAGCCCAAGGGTGTTATGTGGCCACACACATTTACATGTGCCATAATCACTTTTTTTTCCCTACTCACATGCCAAAAACAGGCATCTCTCTCAATCGCCGCACATGAGCAGCTCTGAAAGTCTGGCGAACAGATACGCAGACCAGAGGCCCATCCTCTTCGAGAAGGCCTGCCCAGTGTCTGTCGACGAGCGGAGGGCCGGAAAAGCCTCACGAGCGACAGGCAAGTGTTAAGCTCTTGGAGAAAAGAGGGGGGGGGAAGAGCTCTCCATGGGGGCCCCAGCCGTGTTGATTTCTGAGAGAGGCTTTTGAAAGTCTTTCCTTTTCAGACCAAACACCCTGCCGTTTCTCCATTACCACATTTAACTGCAGTCTACTCACATTTCTCTCAGAGGTCATACCATCCTGCTTTAATTTACTGTAAGACTAATGAAGGCTACTCAAGAAGAACATCTTCTGTTTTGTTTTTTTTTTTCTACTTCTCTTACCTTTATAATGAATTATCACTGTGACGCAGGTTCATACTCGCAAACAGCGACATATGGAGACTATTTGCATTTATAAGGGCGAGATAGTCGTCTTCCTTTTTGTGCATAATGCTCCTTTTTCTGTTTTTTTCTCATCCGCTAATCAAGACACCCTGGTATCCTGTGGTGAATAAGCCCTACACATCTGGGTCTAAAACTCATAACCTTTATTGAAAATGGTTCACGTTTTTATCAAAGAGATCCACTTAAATATCCACTAGCAGAATCAATTTGTCATTACCTACCATAAGATGTTTGGCGTAAATGGGTACAGAACCCATATACTATCATATCTGTCATGTCATATCTGCAGTAAATATCCAGTGTAAAGCATGGGGTTAGATGGATGCTGAGAGCACATTCTGTCATCTCTATTCTGTCATACCTGCAACAAAGATTCAATATAAAGCATTTGTCCTAGATGGATTCTGAACCCATATCCTATCTTATGTTTCCTGTCATATCTGCATTAAATATCCAGTGTAAAGCATTTGGCCTAGATGGGTACACAGCCCATATCCTGCTTAAAAACAGTCTGTACATCCTCCCTGTCAAGGGATTTAATCAGAGGCTTGTCTGGAGTCCAAGGGATGACATCACCCTCACAGCGGCCACACGGGGCCCCGTCGAGGGCCACTACGCGCCCAGGAAACCCGAGAGGGTCGGGAATATGATGAAGCTGGGGCTTAGAGATCGAGGTTAAAGTACAGGGTGGCAGGCCCCTGCTTCACTGCCACAGGGCCCCCGCCTTAGCATGGGCACAGATGAGTCAGTAAGTGCCGATCTCATAGGAGGAGCGATGTCAGCTATGCCTCACGCCCGCATTCTCCTCAGGATTAGGAGTCCGGCAGGCTGCCCGACGGGGAACTCGCCACCGCATTGCTGCCACCGACCCGGAAAAGCACTTCAAGGGCCCGGCAATGACGAAGCACGGGGCCGCGTCACAAGGCGTAAATAAGCACGGCTATATTCTGCTGCGGGGACAAGGCGAGCCTACAGCAAGGTCAGAGTCTGTAGCGGCATTCCAGATGACGCATTTCCGCAGCGGAAGCACTCGCGGTGATATGCTGGCGGAAAAACAGCCGTTTCAGCCGTGTTTCAGCTTCTCAGTTACACTTTAAAGCGAATTATTCCCAGGCGCTGGAAATCTTTTCACCAAGGCAAGTATGTTCAAAAATGGCCGCTCGGCTAGGATCTTCATTTATTTTACGGATTCTCCTAGCGGCTTCTGGGAAAATCGTTTAGGCTGTTATTGCAGGACACATATATAATATACTGGTTATAAGAGCCAAAATGAAATAAATATACTGCAACATAACACATTAAATTTAGTTCATGCACCCGTTTTTTCGTTTCGCTTAACCAGTGCAGGGTGACAGTGAGCCTGGAGCATATCTCAGGAATCACCGGGCACCTAATCGTATGTTTTTGGGCTGTGGGAGGAAACCGGAGTACCCAGAGGAAAACCACACAAACACACGGAGAACATGAAAACACACACACAGCCCAGGAGTGTGAAGATAGTACAAGACACTGGAGATGCAAGGTAATACTGCTATCCACTGAGTCATCATCCTATCTTACAATATAGTGTCATACCTAAATATACATAGTATAAGCAGCTCCAGCTTGCGAACGAGATCTGTTCCCTAAGTCTGTCTTTAAGTCGAATTGGATGGTAAGTAGGAACAATAGTAATGAAGCACGTAAACACAAACAACAACAATAATATTGATAATAATACAGTAATAATGAAAGTAACTACAAATGGTACAGTACTGTACTCTACTCCAAGCCAACTAATGCCAGAAGCTGAGCAATGTTTTTATGAGCATCACAAAGTAATGTGTGCCTTTGTTATTACAAACCATCGTATTTAACGCAAACGTTTAAGATCATAGGCTTTATGTCAGTCAGTTCATAAGTACGAGTTGTCCGTAAGCTGGACATTCTTAACTCAGGGACTGCCTGTTCACCTATAGCTAAAAACACACAAGTCTTAGTTCGAGGGGCAATATGTTGTGATGTGAAAGCTATGACTAGAATGTCGCCAGTTCAAATCCCAGGTTTGGTGGCATGGGTTCACAGTCCAGCCCTTGAGCAAGGCCTTTAACCACCAAGGGCTCCAGTGACTGCCTGACCCCACTTTCACATCCTAAAACTTTACTTTGGATAAACGTATATGCTACATAAAATAGAAAATCTCTTGCTGCCTCACATCTAAGTATTCTTCTAGGTCTGTGTGAACATGGCCACCGAACCTCATTGTGTTTCTAAAAAGGAAACTATAGATGTATACACAATTAACAGAACATCTAACTTAGTGCAGGCTCAAACAAATGTTATTTTTGCTGGAAGGTATTACCGTAAACAAGAATCACAATGTTAAACTTGTATCACAAATTACAAACGTGCTACAGAAAAGTGTTAAGGAGACCTCGTTAAACCATCGGATCTAGTTACAAGGTTATTTGCTTTCTCATACAGATCTTATCAATAAACAAGACCTTGTTTAAACCGTCTTGAAACTGCAGGAGCTGCAATAATAATTTTGAACAGCTATGGAAACAATAATTATTATGTGTAAAATATGGATATATTTATTTGTTGTGTACAACACTAAATAAAAAATTGTGTTACTGTAATTCTGGAGGCTACTTCAGCTGACACGTTAAACGCCAAGGAAATACCACAGAAGTTTCTCCATTTAAACACCCACATTATGCTTTCAAGAGTTCACTGTATTACTGAGGAAATCTTTCTCATTTCTTTCAGGGACAGCCGGTGTAAATCACTGCCGACGTATATGCGATTACTGATCACACAATGAGCGGGGAAAAAATCCTCCCAGATCATTTCTGGCAGCTTGGGCAGATACTGAGCCTAAGCGTGGCAGTTTAACCTCTCTTACTGTGAGGACTCTCTCCGGGCCCGAACGGCAGCTCCACTCACTGAACCCCACATTCTCGTGATATAATACTGCAGGAAAACGCCATTAGAACGCGTCAGGCAGCTCTTACTTTCCCAGCAGCATTAAACAAAAGCAGTCGGCGAGATCTAATTAACCTTGGATTCCATTGCGTTTTATTATTCATTTTATGGCTTAGCTATAAAACAAATCCAATAAAGATAAAATTTAGAATAAATGCGCAGAAGCTCCATTAAACAATGTTTTACTCTTGTGCAGCTTATGTTTGCAGGTATACTGGTGGTTAAAATAGGGATCCATCCATCTATCCATCTATCCGTCCATCCATTTTCTGTGCCCGCTTGTCCTTGTCAGGGTGGTGGGAGGCACGCCCAGAGCACACACACTTTTTACACACACATTCATAAATATGGACATTTTGGGTACTCCAGTTTACCATGGCATGCTTTTGGACTGTGCATATCCTAATAAAATTAAGAGCGCAACCTTAACTAGCAAAATGTTTTCCTGTTGTAGCCTTGAGAAAAGTGTGAACCAATTAAGAGAGGAAACACTAATTTCATGTGTTTGGGGAGGCGCTGTTGTGGTCGGGGTGCTTAGGGGGGAGGAGCAGCCTCCTGGTGCCTGGCTTAGGCTCCTGCCCTCAGCCTTGTGTTTCTGCATTTTGCACTGGTTCCCTCCCACAGCCCTGAGGCATGCAATGTAGGTGGACTGGTGTTCAGAGACTGTCCCTAGCGCATTTGTTTGTATTCTGCGAAGGACTGGCATCCCGTCCGAGGGCGTCTCCTGCTCCCTGCTTCTAGGATCCTGTGATCCAATCCTGTGTGGGCAGTTTTTGTTCATAATTCCCCACGTTAGATTTTCCAGTGGATAACAGAGCCCCCGGTTTTATTTTTATTCAAGATTCAAGAGATTTAACATCAAGAGATTACATCTAGGATGAAATATCACCTTCCTAAGCCCAATGCTGCTACATTTACACATTCATTAAACAATATACTACAACATACTAACATTAACACATTCACTAGACAATATACTTCACATACTACATTTACACAGTTACTAGACAATATGCTACACACTGTGTCGCATAAAGTGCAAAACAGATACAAAGACAAGACATCGCAGAGCAAAAATTTTAGTAGTTAACTAATCTAGTTATATTGGTGTGGATTTTAACACTTGGAATTAAATTTGTCATACAGTTTGTGACAGCAGCAACCGTAAATGTATAACAAAAAGAATGCAAAATCCATGACTTTAGTGAAAATTAACAGTCAACGCTGATGGCTTCATTGATTTTCTGACTTTTATGCCTTAGCAACTCGAATGCAGACATAAGATCTGATGTTCACAAATTTTAATTCTATAATTTATATAATGGGTCAATCTCGTATTGTTCGGCATTAATGTAGGTGTTTGAATACAGAATTTCTAGCAGCACTGCTTTCGATCGGTTTCTATGCATAAAATGGCGTCTTGTTTGTTAAACAGGCAGTGATGTCATTCCCCTACATACATAATAAAAACTAGATGTGATGTGGAATATACAGACGGCATCACACACTGTGTTTATAGTATATATTCATCGCAGTTTAACTAAACCTATTGCGTTTGAGTGAATATGTGCTATGTATTTGAACACACTTTATTGTTGCCACACAACACCCAAAAAATGGTCATTAATGCTTCGTTATGTTGCTCGGGAGGTAAATCAAGTTAATTGGTAGCCTTGCAGTAATTAGGCAAATTGAGGTGTAATGCAGTAGCTGGGACGGCGGTGACACTATGAGCAGCTGTCGAGACGCGACGCCCGCGGTGATCCCCATACCGCGCCTTCATCTTTCAAGCCGTGCTTTTGTTATTTCTTTCCCTCGTTACTCTGCGTCTCTTTCCAGCCCCGTCCTGATTGATGATCGATCTCAATCCATCTTTCTCCAAGCCTGGCACATAAGGTGACCAAAGGTAAACCTCGAGCACCTTGTTATGTTGCAATCCTCTAACAAACCTTTCTCATCTGTGCTCCTCTCTCTCATCTAAAGATCGTTCTTAAAACAGTTTGATTTGCAATTACTTTTAATGGGGTTGGACTGTAAACAGGTTGTGGCACTACCTTAGCCTGCTCAATTTGTGTTTTGCTGGTTTGACTACATTATGCTCAATACCAGTGGTAATTTAATTGAGTGGTTGTACAGTTTTAGAATAATTCAATTTCAAATCCATGTAGAAGTAATCTGATGTATCCTTATGGGATAGCTGGGAAACCAACAGTACATTTCAAGGAAACATTATGAAATATACAGTCAGTGGCCACATAGTACCAGTATCTCAAGACCAGAACCAATTCAAAGTCTGAAACGCTGTGTGTTCAGAGAAGCTTTTCTACACTGTAGTACTGAGTTGTTTTTTTTGCACTTGTGGCCTTCCTGTTAGCTTTAACGAGTCAGACAATTCACCCTCTGACCTCCCTCATTAACAAGGTGTCTCCAGCAACATAACTCTGACGGAATGTTTTTTTTTTTTTTTTGCTTGTCTATTGCACCTTTATCAGTAAAGTCTACTACACCCTGCATGGCGTGGAAATCCCAGGAGGATTCTTAGATGCTGCAACCACCATGTCTGGTGCCTACAATTATACTACGTGTCTTAGGTGTTCTGATGCTTATCTAGACAGCAATTGAATCCCTTGACCTCGTATGTGTTCATTTGTGGCCACATGATTGCCTGTTTTGATCAACATGACATCTGTCCGTCCACCTTTTCATTCTCTGTACCAGCGCGTCTCTTGCAGGTTAGTGGGGGGCTACAGATCAGAGCACGCAAACACATTCACCCAAAGTCCCTGGAGGAAGCTCCACGATGACACAGGAAGAACGGGCAAACTCCACACCCATGGAGTCAGGGTGGAGACTCAAACTCTGGTCCCAAAGGTGTGAGGCAACAGTGCTAACCACTATACCACCCCCTCAACACAAGATGCACCTACTACAATGGCCACAAAGTGCATATCAGTCAGGACCTGAAGAGCAGCCCTCCGGCTATTTGCCTTTTTCTTCACTCAGTTTATTTTCAGTGGAAAATTGAAACACTCGCTGCTCTTTGGTTTAACTATTAGCTGTCGCAGCATCCACAGATTCCTCCTTCACAAGCAGCACTTCGATAAATTCTGTCGCTACTGAGCAGGCCTACCGTGCTTCCGCACGGGCCACCTCTTGGACATGTTGCATACAATCCACAGCATCCCGAAGAAAGGCCTGCGCCGATTTAGACGCAGGGAAGCGCATGTTAACGGAGCCTGAACACATTTCCTCCTGTGCATCAGCAAAATGAGACGGATGTCAGATTAGGTAGTGTCTTCTTGCAGGAGTCCATCCATCCATATCCAGTACAGGGGTCACACTGAGCCTGGAGCTCATCCCAGGAAGCACAGTGCATGAGGCAGTGGACATCATGGCCGCGATGCCAATCCCGCAGTCTGCTGGAAAATTCTCAGGGAGAGTTTTATCGGGTTTTAAACAAAGACGTCACTGTGGAAACTTCAAGGGGCCTTAGATTATCTCCAATCGAAGAATCTCAGGAATAAGATCAACATGATTGTCTTCTCTTGACCCTCATCTATTCGTGTTCCATCACTACTCTTCCACAATCCGAGCGAAAGCTGGCGGCGAGCCTGGACCCTATCCTGGGAAGCAGCAGCACAATGCAGAGAACATCCTGAATGGGATGCCAGTTCATCCATCGGGCACGTATTCACACTCCAACATAGAGACACCAGCTTCTGGACCGTGGTGAAGAAACCAGTGCATCTGGCAGAAACAGTGAGAAGACACACACACACCGGATGGGATCCGGACCTCAAACTCTCATGGTGTGAGGCCACCGTGCAAGACTCTCACTAGCATTTCCCACACTTAGGAATGTGTATCTCCTACAGTACACGGTGCGCATGAAGAAATATCTCAGAGGCCAGGTGAAGCATCACTGTCTCAGCCTCGCGCTTCTTGTCACGAGGATGTGTGAGGGAGCTGTGCCGAGGTCAGAGAGGGCAGAGGTTCGCGGCTGTGTCATATTATTCAAGTGCCGGTGGAAGCAGCTCATCCTACAGAGCCGCGTCTATCCGAAGAAAGATATGAAACATTGTGTATTCAGCAGCGTTTTCCTCCAATGCTCTGTTGACACGCTCGTCTCGGGTAACGTATTTTTAGAAGTTTCACAGCATCCTCACTGCTGAGTCAATTCATGTTTGTCCCAAAAAAATATTTTTTATATATATATTTCTTATGTGCTCTTCATCTTGCAGCAAATTAGTTATTGCTCACGAACAAGAAGATATATATATATTCCTTTTTTTGCTGGAAAGGAGTCTCTCTGCTTTCCTTCCAGCCTTTAATGTGAAGCGGCAAACTTAAAGCGGCGCTGTGCCTTTGTGGCTCGTGAAGTTTTAAGGGAAATTGTGGAGGGGGAGGGAACAGAAAGCCATCAGCGACTGCCGACAAAAGTAGCGAGCTGCCCAATGGGAGTTTATCTGACGTTACACACCTCGTCATCCTGTGAGACATTTTATAGGCATCTCAACACACTCTGCATGGCAACACCAACACTGGACTGAACTCTGCACTAGCTTCTCAAGTACAGGAGCTTCTCAATAGTACTAACACACTCCAACTGGCTTCACCTTTGTTATCATCATCATCATTATTAATAATAATAATAATAAGAATATTGTTGTTCACTGCTACCCACTAAATAAGCAGCATGAGGAATTGGTGGATAAATGGATTATTATTACTTATTTTACAT
>JAODKE010000114.1:19174136-19184430 GCA_026779605.1 Mormyrus hasselquistii
TATAGTACTTTCAATATTATTCTATGCAATCGCTACTCTTCCACGTAGAGCAAATTGTACAAGCTGTATTTATGTATGCATTTTTATGAATGTATTTATAAAGCTGGCAAAACTATTCCAAATAAGTACCTTGTACTCACAAACAGCCGGGTCTCCAAGGACGTTGACCAGCAGCGCCCGGTTCTGACCTCACGCCCTAAGCATAAGGCCCCTTCCCCTGTGAGCCAGCATTCTGCCCCAAAACAGGGTCCAGAATGCGTTTCCCTAGCAAGAAACACACACACACACACACACTCACATCCTATTGGAAAAATAGGCCAGGTCTAACCTGCTCTTGATGCGGTTCACATAGATCATTATATAACTGAGCTTGACTGAGAAATTCTGAAAAGCTGAGATAATATATCTATTAAAGACCACAAGAGAAAGGTTTTTATAAAAATGAAGCCCATTTCTACTAAACTAAAAGAAAAGGATGCATTTTCTAAATCATGTACAGTTTATTAGTCCCCTTCGGATAATATGTGTCAATATTTTACTTACTTAATTGTTCCAGGTTTTTTGAGATTAGCTATTTACAACCAATTGAACATGTTATTATTAATGTAATTCATCCAATCATCAATCCATCCTCTAACCACTTATCTTGTCCAGGGTCACAGGGGGCCTGAAGACTTTAATGCAATTCATGAACTGATGAATCGATATTCTTTACTTTTACTATTAAAACTTCCTGTGAGCCTTAATGGCTTTTGAACTAGTTCCACAGAATTCACAGAATTAATTTTCCGCCTTAAGCAAATGTATTTATGTGTCTCAGGTTCTGCTCCACGGCCTGCTTTAATATAGGTATTCTGCAGGTGTTCTGTAGAGAGAAACTGGTCCACGTCTTCCTTTGTGTTAAGAGAATTTGAACTCATCCCTTTAGCTTGAGGCTGTTCAGATTCTGCAACCCCTCTGATCTGAGATCAGCATAGTGGTGACCATCTGCCAATGCAGATGTGTGTGTGTGAGGCACAGCTAACAAGTTAATGTGAAATTCGAACTGAGCTTTGTGTTTCAGGCGAAAAGGAGAAAATTATTTTGACCTAGCTTCCATTTTCTGCCATATAGGTATATAGCTATAGTGTTAAACATTAAGAGGAAACTCCAGGCATCCATTAAACCCAGAGGCTAACATCAACCGGCTGGCTTTTATCGAAGTGTCAGGACATATATATTTCAGCTCCCCTACTCTAGTAGGCGTTGTGACCGACTTTGAAACATCGAGGGCAAAGCTACTTTCAGAGAAGACAGTGTTTTTGAGCTATGTCACTGAGAGTCACCTCCCTGCAAAGTCTCATTTTGAATTTAGCTCTGACTGTCAGTACAGTGTGCCTCCTGGGGGGTATGGGGGGAGTCCATATTTTGGGCAGACTTGGAGCCGAGAAGCTACGCGACAAACAGGAACTTTCGTAAATGGCAGAGTATTTGACTGACGGGCTAATCGAGCAGCTGTACAGTTACGTCACGTCGTCCGTAGAGGTGTCACCATGGCAGCCTCCAGCGGAGGCTGCTCATTGGCTGGCGCCCTCCCCTTTCTCCTCTGCCTGATGAGGCTTATGAAGATGCCCTGTAAACTGACACGCATTAGCTACCTCTGGCTTTCACTGCAACCTCACGGAAGCATTGATTGGGGATATGCAGATCTTCGCAGTGCAAGTGTGCCTAAACTTCCAGACGCCTGCCACACGTAACCATTTTCCGCCGTGTCCGTCACTCCTTAGTAGCTGCGCTGATATCCCGCGGCGTCCGCAGAAGCTTCCAACTCGCACCCCGTTGGGCGGCTTCCTGAGAACCAGCTGTGTCACCTCGCCGCCCGTGCCGCTGGGTCGATAATGCCTCAGTGACGTCATAGAGTGTGCATGTGTGTGCGTGTGTGTTTACCATGTGCCTGCTGGCCCACTGATTAGTTTCTCCTACTGGGACTGTAACCATGGGACCGCTGGTTTCATCTCCGAGCTCCATCCCTGCTGTCTAACTGCCTGCTCAGTCACTGCTGCCCCAACTGCAGGCCCCAACCGCAAGACAGGCTGTCTTCAAACACGGCGACAAAGCACATTCCCTACCATCTCCCCCCCCCCTGTCCTCGTACACACTTCTCTTTGCTTCTGATCCCAAGCTGTTACTTTGTTAAGATAACCCATGTTGGAGTGTGGGTGCTTTCCTGTCTCGTGGCAAACGAATCCATAAGATCGGAAACCACAACCTTGATGGACACATTCACGTACTTGGGATCTGCCGTACAGGCACATTACAGCCAACTCATCCTGGAACGGTTAGTTTTTGCTGTATAATACGGGGTTTCAGTCACACGCAGAAGCATTACCCTGGACGTGTTCCGGACCCCACGCCTTTCTCGGCATGGCACCGGTAGCTGCTTATGGAACATGCGTTCCAGAGCTTTCTGTAATGGCTCCTGGATGCGGAACAGCCTTTCGTCATGCCACAGCTATGGAACACAGACCGGCTGATCTCCTGCGATGTCGAGACGGACACAGAGCGAGCAGGCTTTTTGATCACACACACCATGAATGGAATCGAATCGAACCTTCAAATTTGTCCATCAAATGCACAAAAACACAGCATACAGCAGGAGATGCTGGCATGAAATGAGTTTCCCTAGGCTTCCTGCAGTAACGTAGTAAGTCAAGTTAAGAATATAAGTTATAAATATAAATTCGTAACTAAATTGACAAATAACTTAATAAAAGTAAGAAAAAACTTGTTGCATAACTGTGATGCAGTAGGTCAGCGGACTGGAGTGGTTTGCGGGGTGTATGGTTTAAAAAATAAAATAAAAAAAAACAAATAAACAAACAAATGCATTGAAAAACATTCCCCCTTCCCCAGTTGAGATCCACTTCAGCAGATCCATACTAATGTCAAACAGGCAGGACCTACAAGGGTGTCTACGTGGGGCCGATGGGCACAGATCTATTCAACTGATAAAACGCTGCGCTTTTTCAGCAAAGTTACAGTACAGAGAAGCTCCATGGACACACAAGGCTGTGCTCAAGTTTCCCCATCCAAATCCTCACAAACGCTGGTTTGTTTCCGTAGATACCCCCTGCCCGTAACTGCCTGCTGGCTGATACGAAACTTTCTGTTCATGCTTGGCGGGTCGGGTTGTGGCGCAACACTATGGACTTTTTGTGGTCTTTTTGGCTAAAATAAAAAAAAAAAAAAGAAAAAAAAAACGTCCTCCACTAAAATATTATGCTGTTTATTATTATGCTGGCGGATACAAGAAAACATGAATTGAAGGCTAGCTGCATTGTTCATTGTATTAGACAGAAAACAGCTTTGCTTGAACTCTGAAAGAGATGTGTTTTTTTCTCTGTTAAAAAGCCATTGGCTACTGTATGTTTATTCAGCACTTGAATTCACAAGGGAAGTTTGTTACAAGACAGACATGAAAATAAGGACAGTGCCAGTGGTGATTAGATCTGATTATTAGTGCTTGCAGTCCCAGTAATCCCTCCAGGAAATGAACAAAAAAGAAAAGAAGGAAAGAAAAAAAAAACACAACAACCTGTAAGTATGACTTAGCCTGCGCGCTTGTCATCTTGACTAATGGTTCTATTAATTCAAGCTGAGAAAGCAGGATGACATCGCTTGGTTGAGATGGCCTTGCAGGGGCCGTACCGTACGGTTTTCCGGAAAACCGGCCTCGCCGCTCGAGTTTTCCCAGGACCATCTGCCGCACGGCATTTTGGGAGCCTTCCAGTACGGCGTCTTCACGGCCCCTGCGCCACAGCGTGGAAAGCACGGCGTGACATCGAGTCCGGGAGCCTTTGCAGGGACAGGGATCAGAGCCACGGGGGGAATCTGGGTGATTAAGACTGCATCTGTGAGGCGACTTAACGTTTCCTGTTAAAGATGCACCAGATAATAAATTTGTGTCTCCCTCAGTGTCATGAACGTGGGAGACTACAGATGATACCGGTGAAAGAGGCAGCCATAACTGAACTGTAGGATTCTGAGAGGCAGTTATTGCTTTCCAGCCACGAACACCTCATAGTTTTAATGTTAGGTGCCGTTAATGATTTGATGCTGTTTTTTCAGCATCTCTTTAAAAAGTTTACCCTTTTTCTCCGTCATGGTCAGGGGCTTTGGATAGTGAAACACAGAGCTGCAGGAAGCACATCACCCATCAAGTAGGAAACACCAGTGAGGGCTGGTTCTGAATTGTGGAATATTATCATACATCAATCCAGGGGCGAGACCACAGGCATACCGGCCCAGCTGAAAGCTGATTGGCCCCCTAGCCTGTCACTCGGCAATTCAAAACACATAATAAGGTTAGCCCCTCTTATGCCTCCCACCTGAAAAAATCCTGGAATTGCCCCTGCATCAGACTGTACATCAAACGTCAATGTCTTGCTGATGTTGAAGTAATGAACTGCACCCCACATAACCTTACAGGGCTGTGATATTTTAATCTTTCATCAGACCTTCATTTTTAAAGGTGTTTTGCCTTCTTTTTATGTATTACTGCACCCAATGCACTTCTGAAGCAGAAGAAACTGACAAAACAAACAGACTAAATTCCATCCATCCTATACATGGTCGCAGAGGTCCAGAGAATATCCCAGAAGGCAGGGAATAACCCAGGATGGGTCACCAACCCAGCACAGGATGTGCGCACACACATGCGCACACACACACACACACACACGCACGCACACACATGCGCTCACACACGCACACACACACACACATACTGCAATTCATTCAGGCATGTTACAGCCAGGATGGAGACTTGGAGGTGTGAGAACTGACCACTGAACCACTTGCAAATTACATTTTACATTAACTCAAGCATTTTCAGGATTAATACTAGTTAGTGTTATCTCAAAAGACAAACAATAAATAAAATATAATTCGATGCATTCTTATGCTTCTTATTTGTTTAGAAATTATTCCTGGAATGCTTTTTGTTTTTTTTTTATAGGAAATGGGAATATAAAAAAAAATCATTTGTCCTTATTGGTTTGTAAATGCAAACAAATACTTAAAAAAATAATAATTAAAATAACGCAAAGACTGCATTTTATTCTATAACCCACTTCCATCTTTTTATAAATTGGGCAAAAACCACATATCATTCTAGAATCTAAACGGGATCCAGACAGAGTGACAGGCTCGGATTGGACTGGAGCAGTCGAGGCCTCGTCACGGAACCAGTGAAAGCCCATGTGGCACTGCGGGCAAGCTACATCTCCGGCCTCCCCCGTGCGAATCCAAGTGAAACCGACGCCCCCTCGGAAGGCGGCAACCTGGATGGCTGCCTATGTTACTGGATGGGTTGGCCGGCGTTGCGCGTTACCTTCCTGTTAATCTGAATTGCGTTACGCCTGAAGCTGCGTAGCCAGTGTGGA
The DNA here is from genome assembly GCA_026779605.1 of Mormyrus hasselquistii. Taxonomy (NCBI): domain Eukaryota; kingdom Metazoa; phylum Chordata; class Actinopteri; order Osteoglossiformes; family Mormyridae; genus Mormyrus; species Mormyrus hasselquistii. The sequence goes on from JAODKE010000114.1 coordinate 19,179,560, forward strand.
GTGGGATCCCAGTGCTCGCTTCCTCCAATGCCCCCGGAAACATAAGCATGCTGTCAGCACGTCAGCTGCACGTCTCCACCTCCCTCTTCCACCCCCACAAAGAGCAGTTCACGTTTCGGCCAGGGCTGCGACCTGCGGTGTCTTTTTTTTCCCAGGACGTCAGACCTCATCCATCTCGCTTTTTCATTGTGACGACAGAGAAGAGCCTCTGCCATTTACTTATGAATTAGCACAGATCCACTTCAGAAAAGCCAGTGTCTCTGGGGTTGCACTGCAAAAGCATCATGCAGGTCCATAATGAAGAGCCCGGAATGAGGCACTTCCTGCTTAGCTTGCGGCTGAGCAGAGAGGTCCAGGGAAAAGCCTTCCGCTGCACCCGCGGCCCCAGAATACCACATGACTAAACAAACAGGCAGAGATAGTAGGTTCTCGAAAGCCAGGCAATAGCAGAACCTGCCATGGCGGTTTGTGCCTCGATGAGTTCTCATATGGTTTCACTTGAATTTTTTTAAATAATTATAAATGATTAATGATACATAATTTTGGTTTATCAAGGCTTGTTTGGACCTCCCTTCTTTTCTGACTCTAAGCCTTATGATACTGCTGCAGTCCTCCATTCACACTGCTGGAATACTGTGATGGTGTGTGTGGCTTTGTGGGATAGGTCTCTGTAATCAGAAGGTTGCTGGTTCAAATCCCATGGCTGGCAGAGTGATGCCACAATTGGGCCTTTGAGCTCAACTTCAACTGCTGCAGGGAGACCGACTGACCCTTTTCTCTGATCTTCATTGGTCCCTCGCTTTGGACAAAAGTGTCCATTTCATAAATGTAATTAACAATTTAGTAACATCACTAAACCACAAAGTACAGTAGTAGTATTGATTGAAATTTCACGATCCAAAACGAGTAGTTGAGTCAGCACTGACTTGCTGATTTAATGATGGCGGGCCTTGGGGTATTACAACGCCATGTGCAGGAACAATTCAGCAGCGGAAACCTTGTGCACCACCACTCAAATCATACATTTGCGTGTGGCCCCTTTGGTTGGGGGAGGGGGGGGGGGCTGTTATCCACAAACAATCACTTCTCGAAATATTAAATATATGCATTCCTTATTTCAGAGATTCTGAGGCAGCTAATCAGCTAGCTACCTATGGTCTTCTACTCACTAGCTATCCATTCAGTTTGTGATACCATCTGGAGGGATGGAAGGGGACTGACCTTTTTACTGGGGCTCTAGAAACAACAGACCCCCCCTGGTCGTGGGATAGCAGGTCACACCGCCTTTCCCGCCCTTAAGGAGCGAGCTAACAAATAAAAACACACCAAGGTCAGGAAAAAACGTGACACAGTGATCCAGTAGCCGGCATTCAGCTGAAATGCTGCATCGACCGACAGCTGATTGAATAGCAGACAGGAAGTGCACGAGATGCGATTCAGCATGCGCCTTTCTGAATAGCCAAGGTTTACCGCTCACACCCATTGTCCGGATGAACATTGAGGTGCGGCAAGAAGCACCTGACTGCATGTGAGTAATTCAATATTCAGCTCTTTATTGTCATTGTACTCAAGCACTTTCAATGCACTGCAACTGTCACGTAATAAAATAAGCCCCTGATCCTAGACGAACAAGAAGCATCTGCCGTTTATTATGTTAATACTGCCTGAATGCCGTCAGTGTTTGTATTCAAGAAATGTGCCACATAAAAGACCACTCCAGGCATGATCTTCTGCTGACCAGGGCCAGCGAGAATTTCCTAGTTTAATATTAAAACATTTCCATTAAATTAGGCGGAACTGCAAAGAGCGTGATACACCTCTATACACCATTTGAAGGCTCAGGTACAAAATTTCCTTTACACAAATGCCTCTCACATCCGACTTTACCTGTGTTTCCAAACTGATCTTCTGAGTGTTTAATCACATCGCTAATAGGAGCAATGACCTTTTCCAAGCAGTAAATGTTATGACGATGCAGCCATGTTAATATTTGTTCCACATCTTGCGCTCTCAGTAGGAGGCAATATGTAACTCGAAATACAGTGGATACCTGTAGGTGGCGTAGGTGCCTCCGCTGTGGGATAACGGATGTGTATTCAACGCACGTCTTTTCAATTTGTGTTTAAGTGGAGCAACGGGAAAACAAAATATATTTCCGAAGCATGAAGAACGATGTGGTCTTATTGTTTAAGGGCTTAGGCTGCCATTTACATTGCTGAGACTGAAGAACTGCAGGACACATCTGAATGGGTGGGGGGGGGGGTATAAAGTCATGTCCATGTTTCTATAAAAAAAAGGACATACGCAGGATTTTATTAATAGTTTTATTGGTTTGCATAAAATTAATTTTAAGTAATTTTTCTCATGATTGTTCATCACTGCATTCTTAATGATGCTCTGAAAGGTACCCAATCCCCGCCTGCACGTGTGACAGTCCTTTCTCAGACATCTACTGTTGCTACACACACTAAAATATCAGGGTGCCTTGTTTAGCAATGTCCATGGCCTCTGTGCCACTAAGCCCAGACAGAAAGAGGCAGCATCCTAACTTAACAGGAAATACATTATGTAGATAAATGCAGCACGATGTTAGCTTTGAAGAATTAATGATTTACGCTGCATGAAGAGTATAACAAATGGATACAGCATGTAAAGTAGACGTGCAGGTTAAAGATGGCGAGCGGTGGTAATAAATGACTTCCCTACAAGTACCGTTGGGATTTCTGTAATTAGCGCGATCGTTTGAGGATTATAATGTCATCTTGGCCTTGCTTTTATCAAAGTAACTGTTTTTCCTGCAACAAATAAATGGATAATAAGGAAACAAAGTGTTGCTGCTAGATATATTTCCTGCTTTGCCTTGATCTTGCCTTTATACTGTACATATCCTTGGTTGGGTGTTTGGGCCATAAGAGTTAAGGTGTTGTGATTGGTCAGTGCTGTGAATGCAGTGACTTTTGATTCGACGAGCAGCAGTTAACGGCCAGCCTCTTGCGAACGGGCAACTAATCAACCACAATGCGCAGCGCTGACGGAGTAATCTTCTAATTCTGCTCAGCTCACATTTTAGTGTAACAGAGAGCCATGTTATAATGATAAGCAAAATAAAATCTTTTCAGAACTGGACATCTAGGCTGAGTACATGTATACCACAATGGTAGCAACCTTAAATGTAGAGCTGATACAGGTGGGTTCTTCTACCAAGAATCCCACAAGAAATGCATGCTTATGCTTGGAGCAGAAGAAGAAACTAATTTGCTGTATAGAATTGGGAATTTAACAGGCAGCCCATAGAAACCTATACAACACTGTAAACACTACTGAAAATGGATGGATACATTTCATTTGATGAATTTTATGAACAAGATCCAGGGAATGTTAATACCAAACCATATTGCTGTATGGTAGCTGATTTTAAATATGCAAGCATAATTTAATCCCTTTGATGACAGACAGACAGACAGACAGGCAAACAGGTGGACAGATAGATAGATAGATAGATAGATAGATAGATAGATAGATAGATAGATAGATAGATAGATAGATAGATAGATAGATGCTTCTGTTAATAATAAACCGGTAGTCTCCTCATAATTGCCGTGGGGGGGGGGGGGCAAAAGAGAACCAGCAAAAGGGCACAAGTGCCAACAGGACACGAGGAGCCCCCACGGAGACCTGCTTGCCCTCTGGGAGCTTCGCGGGGCATCGTCATGGCGTGATGCGCCCTGCACCCTCCATCACAGAGGCCCGGCATGTCAGCTCCCAGACACAGCTCTGTTATCTTCTGCCAAATGGGACTTTCGGCAGACATAGAACTTTTTCTCGTGAATCCACATCCTTCCATTTCTTTATAAAATAGTATATTTGTACAGAGCCACAAAACAACACTGATCCATACCCTTTCATGTATGAAATTAATATATTTTACTGCTATTAGCACATTAAAGTCCTACATAACACACTGTGAGCTGTCACAGGAGAATGTTTAGTTGACCTTATAACAAGACTTTCCATTAATTATGGTCAGGCTTTTTTTTTCTTTAGTTAGGGCAGGATCAGAGTGAGAAAAGCATAATCCTCTGTGTGGAGTGTTTCCTTTCAAGGGAGCGGAGCGCAAGTATATTTCTGTATGGCCCCAGGGTGAGAGAGCTGCCGTAAAAGAAAGCATTCATATCCGACTTGGCATTAAATGGGGGGCGATTCTTTAATCCTGCAGTCATTATTGATCATTTTCGCTGGGCATGCACTCGGGCTGGCCAGCCTAAGAGGCACGCGGGACAGATGGGAGTAGGGCGGCGAGCGTACCGGGCCCATGGCCAAAAGGTTGCTGGTTTAAATCCCACAAGGGCAAGTGCTGTCGTAACCGGCCGGCTTGGCACTTAACCCGCAGCAGCTCAGAAAATATACGGCTTCATAAATGAATAGTGCGTAAAACCAGTTACCCCCCATTAAGGTGCAAAACAAGTACTGGAAATATCTGAATGTCTCTTTTCATTTATGCCATAGACAGCTTATAGTTACATTAAAATACATAACACTCATACAATTATGATGTTATGCAAATATTATAATATCCTCTTGAGATCCAGGGGGGAAAAAGTGTTTTAGTATAGATTAAAATTTGATTAGACAGGAAGAGGAAGTTGGCAAGGTCACTTCGCCAAGGATATGATGTCACCTTAAAGCTCTAACTGTCTTCTCTACGGAACAGCGGGGCATAACAGAGTGGCATGTACAGTATGAGATATATGAGCAAAAACAGACAAGAATGAATTAGAGGGTTCTATAAAGTATGAAATAGATAGATAGATAGATAGATAGATAGATAGATAGATAGATAGATAGATAGATAGATAGATAGATAGATAGAT
>JAODKE010000114.1:19184530-19211173 GCA_026779605.1 Mormyrus hasselquistii
GATAGATAGATAGATAGATAGATAGATAGATAGATAGATAGATAGATAGATAGATAGATAGATAGATAGATAGAGAGTGGTTTTACTGAAGTACATGTCACTTGGCAAAGGGTACATGATGATGCGCAGTAGGATACGCTTCACCGTGAGATGTGCTGTATAAATGCCAGACCTTGTAGATTTTTAGCTATCAGTTAGATAACCATACTTGTGATGTATTTTTGAGTATTATTAATAGTAATGACCATACTTTATCAGCGAAGGCCTTACAGACAGGGGTACAAAAGCACGGTGCCGTGTGATGAAAGGAATCCCTCGCTTTAAGACTCAGCAGTGTCATTCCGATATTCTGCACCAAAACCAAATGCATTTTATCTAAATCAAGTGTCTGCACTCAGCTGGGGTCAGAAATTGTACTCACGTCAACGCTATGCAAACCATTATCATTCATTCAAGGGCTTCACGAGGAGTGGGTTTTCAGGGGGGTGGTTGTATTATTTTATTTACAGATTGAAGCTCCAGAGAATGGCACCAAAGTTGGGGGGGGGGGGGCGGGGCTTTTCACAGTTTTTATTTTTTTGAAGCATCTGTGTCTGTGTGTGGGTGGTGTTTGCATGTGTGTGTCAGTGTCACGAGCGATGACATACCTGCCCATCAGGCATTTGTAGCAGTTAGCTGAAGCCCTGAGAAGCGGACCATGAGTAAGAAAGGTCACCCATACTACAGCAAGCTTAGGGCTGACACGATGTATTGGACATTACGGTCGCGTCCCAGAAATCCCTCTCTCTTCACTTTCATGGTGAAGAAACAAAGACATGAGAAGGGCGAGTTTGGAATTGTACATTCTGCTCCACGGACCTTCCCTATGTCAGACTGTGATGCATCTTGGGAAGTTTCAGAGCCATTTTATATTATTAAAAGGTCTCCCTTTTACCTTAGACAAGGCAGACGACTTAATTCTATCAGCACAACCAAAAATGCCAGAGTTGATCTGGGAGATCTTTGATGTGGAAGCAAATACAGTTTATCTCCAATCTCAAAGTTAAAGTTCATCTGTACCACGTGCTGTAAGCAACCACACAGAGGAAAGGAATTTTCTAGATTTCAGATCTTGAAACGATTTGTGGTGATGCTGTTTACGATCACCTCCCTGCTTATCGATAACATCCATTTTCAATTACTACTATGCATTTTTTATTCATGGCGTGGATTTTTTTCCAGTCAGTTAATGAAGTAGATAGATTTCTGATTTATTTATGCTGCATGGCCAAATCACTCAGATTTGTTGAGATTACAGCCATTATCGTACGCATACACAACAGAAGTGTAAGGAGTGATTATGTTGGAAATACTGTTGTTAACTCCACAAAGCAGCTACATGTCATTAAATTGTAAATAGTATACATTAAATAAGTAACCGAGTTGTCAGTGTGCTGCAATTTTCTCTTGCAGCCCAAAAACAGTGTAGTTGATGTGAACCTCTAAATTGCCCACAGTGTGTGAGTCTGTGTCCTACAAGGAGCTGGCAAAGCATCCCGGGCCCCCCTGCATTGAGCCTCTGCGCTTCCTGGGATAAGCTCCGGGCTTAATGCCAGACCGCACTTACGGGAGAGGCGGAAAAGGGGTGGGTGAAGGTCAAACGCGGAAAATCTTATGACCATCTTATTCCCGAGATACTTGGAATAAAGATGTGGTGTGTGGCCTTGCAGAGTCCCTACAGGGCTATGTTTTTTAGATCCAATAAAACCGTCTGTGACAATGTCCAAATATAATGTTGATCATTGTGAGAGAAGGCAGAGAATTGCAATTATGTAGAAGAAACTTAACAGAAAACCTAGAGCACATGCTAGTTTGTCTATTTCCCAAGCAATTTGTGAGCTATGGATGGAAACAGAAACATATTCTAAGATATCTAACGCATTACTTATTTTATTGTCACATCAATTCGAGGCACGAAACCCCTCTGTTCGGAGAAAGGCAGAGCGGGAGAGTTGCTGATCTCATGCGGACAACAGAATTGCAGTGGCGTTAATGGTGAGCTAAACTTTCACAGCTTGACACTGTGGGCTGGTTTAGCTTTCAAGAGATGCAGATATTAAATCACAGGACAAATCACTGTAATCACATGAAAGTACCAAGCCTTGGTAATGTTTTGTATTTGGGACAACTTTCTTAGTTCCAGATTGGTGGCGTGATAAATAAATTGGATTTTGGGATTGGTACAATGGATAGACATAGCATTTGTTTGTTATTTTGCCTCGCAGAACATTCCACATAGGTCATAACCACTGTAGTGGTTCTTGAGGAAATAAACAAAGACATTAAGGGTGTTCTAAACTGTAGACAACAACAACCCATCGTGCAACCCCGTAGGCCACTCCACACCCATCCTCAAACCATATAATACGCACTTGTGATGAAACAGCCTGACATTTAGCTGTCATAGTGTAACAATATATGAAGTAAAGTCATTTCCAACCATTGGCACAAGTAAGCCTAAACATCCCATCTTTATTACAACTTTGCACATATTCTGGAAAATGTGCTATGAGAATTCCCTAATCTGTCCGAGAAAGCAGCAATGCGAGGCTGGGAGACACAGGTAAACTCTGAATGCCTGTCTGCACGTCAATCATTCCACTGATCGCTGATATTGATGCGGTGCAATTAAATGACAAGCAGACAAAATTACTGCTATTTGTCAGCAATTAAATCAAGAAACATCTCTCGTAATACCTGATAGTCTTGGAGTCGTCTTAAGCAGACAATATCTCTTGAATATATTCATGTAGCATAATGAGAATAATCTCCATCTTGTATAAAATGTTAAGGTGATTATATTATTTAATCCCATGCCAAAACTGAAAGCTTAATTGGGCTGAAAAACAGCAACTAAACAAAAATGGATGTTAAAACTCCAAAACCTGGCAGTACTTTATTTATCTATTTCCAGTTGTTTGGTCTGGTGGGTGAAAGAAGCCAGTTTCCCAGTAGATCTGCATATTTCTATTAAACATAGAAGAGAGTGTGTTTCTGTGGGTGTGTGGGTGTGTGCAGGTACACACAAGGGCACGATATTTTGACTGGCTCCTGTGCTGAAGCGAGGAGAAATTAAACTACCGGGAGCAAGATATTATAGGTTTTGTGTAACTGCAATTATGAATAACTCCCACTGATATAATTAGCCCAGACAACAGGTTTTATGCAAAGCTTTGGTACTCCCACATAACACAGCAAATTTATTGTCTAAATGTAAAAGGATTACATGTTTATGGCGCGATATTTCAATAGGAAGCCGTGTTTTCCCTAAAAATGCTCCCCTACAATGGCTCTGCATTAACAATCTCATTTCAAATAGAGTTAAACCGGCTTCCTATTTTTACCACAACATTCTATATGTTTGACATGAAAATCTTTAAGAATATGATTCTGTCACTTTTCATGCTTAACTGAAAATGCTAAATCACAATATTTTGCTTTGAGGCAGAATCAATAAGAAAATCAACCTCACTCTAAAATACTAGATTATGATGCGTTTCCTGAGCTTAATAGGCAAAAGCTTAACAATCAATATTCACAAGGCACTAGGCGTCTGGCAAGAGATCTGTTGTATGAAAATGACTTAATTTGGCCGTTTTCATGACAACCCCCTCATCCTCCACCTCTGCTCTCACCTGATGATCGTCAAAACAATAAGTGTAATTATCACAGCAGACTCAGAAATCACTGGCAGTATATATAATGCACAATAACACCTCACCCCCAAGATAGACACATTTCCATTACATTATTTTTTTCTGCCGCCTTGGTAGTCACTTATGATGTCTTTGCCCGTTTTAAATGATCAACAGCAACTTTTTCTTTATCTGAGCTGGAAAACACGCACACAGAATAGGTTTCGAGATAGATCGCCTCACTTATTATTGGCGTAAGTGATGTCAGTGAAGAGGGGTAGAAAGAAAAGCATTGTTCTACTTTTCTTCAAATAACAATGTATTTTTTTCCAACTCCCTATACTGCTAACTGATAGTACTGTGACAAGGCGGTATTGTAATGTGTACGACTCTAAATCCTGTCAGCACTTCTTGCGGCGTACAAGGCATGCTTTTCCGTAGTAACCCCCCCCCCCCCCCTTCCAGCTCCCCTACCCTTGAAGAGAAGCAAAGGCAGTTTCCTCACCTGGAAACACGAGCAGCGCAAACACCCACGATAAGATGAGGAAGCAGACAGAATTGTGCATCTTTCCTGTGTGCTCTGTTGCTGTTTTCCTTGTTGTTGTTTTTTCCTCCTTTTTCCAGTCCACGCTTCTTTTCCACAACAGTGATGCGTTTACCGAGCTGGTTTTCCCCTCCACTCCTTGGGAAATTAATTTGCAATTAATTTGCAATAATTTCCCCCCTCTTCTCGCCTCTGACGTTCTCTGTGAAGGTTATTTAAATCCAGCGCAAGTTGATGCGAACGGAGGACTGACTTCTCATTGATTATTCTCACACTGACACTGGGAACACTCCGCAGTCTCGAGGAGAGGGGATAGCCCCGCCCCCGCCACGCACTGATTGGCTGACCCGCCGGCGGCCGCAAACAGGCGCTCCGCTGTTCAGGGCGGCCGCTCCGCGGAACCTCTGTATGACAGTAGAGCGTTGCAAAGAAATAAGAATAAATAAATACATAATAATGAAAAGGTAGCCTCTAAGTGACCAACACCGCGTGAAGGTGACTAATTTTTGTCCTTCAGTTCAGTGCTCGTTAAAAAAGCAGTGGTATTGTTATACAATTCTACACGACAGTACTATTCCAAGTGTATGTCATGCGCAGCCTATTTTTTGTTTAAATCTGAAATATGATGTGAACATGATACACGAGCACCATGTCACTTCAGACATTTAAACAGTAGGTATTAAACTGAAAATGGAGGTAAACGAGTAAACTGCAAACACTGGTTTCTTTTTAGTTCTTTAGTTTCAAAACCGCCGATATGAAATAAAACAGGATAAATGCGAGAATTTTGCTCTAACCTCAATCACGCAGTAGTGTATGTGATGGACAGAGAAATAATTTCTGCTTATTGCCACTAATCGGTTGCCAAATTGCCTGTAGGTGTGCATATGTGAGTGACTGGTGTGTAAGTGTGCCCTGCGATGAGTTGGCATCCCATCCTGGGTTCTTCCTTTGCCTTGTGCCCATAGCCTTCAGGATAGGACAAACGGTTACAGAAAATGGATGGATGGCACTAATTCTAGTTTAAGCTGTGAAAAGCTTCACAATGGCTAACTGGATAAATGTCGATCAGAAGTATTAGTTGTAATATGGGTCCGAAGTCCTTTTGTAACCAAAATGTTTGCATGTGTTGAATGACCACATCATTTTTTTGTGCCATCCTTTTTTCCACTATTGGGTCACATTGAGTCTGGAACTTATTCCAGAAGGCGATAATCACAGATAGGGGACACCCTATGGCCTTCTTCGAATTGTGTCAGAGGCAGAGGTGGACATTTCAGGTCCAGAAAGTAAAAATCCAAACCAGGATTTTGTTTCAACCAACCAATTGAACATAAAGAGTCACAGTCACAGAGTACTCAACTAGTTGGTTGAAACAAAATCTTGGTTTGGATTTTTACTTTCTGGACCCATGGTCATGGGAGGAGTCCCCTGTTGGACTGGCTGACCATGGGTGGCGATGGTAAAAGTTGTCGACCGTGGGTGGGTGAAAAGTTGAGGGTGGTGCTCAAGATCCCCCTCGATTTGAACACACTGCCTTAGATACAAGTTTTGGCACACTGACGGCATGTTCTTTATTCTGTGGGGGGAAAGCAGATTTATTTTTTATTTTTTTGGCCGTGCACAGAGCCACAGGAGGGCATTAAACCCAGAACCCTCGCAGTGTTAAGCTATGCACTGTGACAACCACCAAGCTACACTGCTAATCATTACATTTGGGTTTGTATCAAATAATCTTCATTTAAGAAAAACTTTTAACATGTCAGTTGGAGTCATTCTCAGTCTCCGGGGTTCCCATGGTGACTTAAATTTTTAGAGAAGGAAAGCAGTATTTTTATCTGACTTAACACAATAAATGGGTTTGATGATGCTTTTTAAGATACAGTTACTCCACCATGCTTCTGCATCAGACCCATTTATTTCCTTTGTCTGCTTCGTTTGATACAGGCAGTCCCCAGGTATAATGCAGTAATAATACAAAATAATTACAAACTGTACTGTAGCCAACGAACCACTGAAGATGCTTAATGTTTTCATGTCTTTAACTTGAATTTTTAATATGACAGGTTTTAGGGCAGTCCATTCGTAAGAATGAATTGTCCCCAAGTCGGACATTCTTAACCCGGGGACTACTTGTATTAGAAATATCCACTGCTTTTCATGACGTCCTTGAGCCCATACTGAATAGGGTGCTGCACCTTGGCAGCCCTGACAATGGACTGGCAGTTATCTCTGGTCCTGGGTATTTTGGCCGTGTTGACTGCCATGAGCACCAGATATCAACTGACAGGCCACAATTTTCCACTAGTGCAAGATACTTTAGACATGTGCAAGATCCTTCGGTGTCCAGCCTCCTTATAAAGTTTTGCCTCTCAGAATTCCAGCATTAATGGAAAAGCCTGCTTTGATGTACGGATGCAGTGTGTCCAACTTCAGCCAATAACATTTTGGTTAGGGGCACTATTTTTATCCACTTGACAACATATACAGTCCATTCACCAATTTTTGTGGCACTTTTTACACATGCCAAGGTTTTTTATTATTATTTCTGAAGGGGTTACTTAGCTGTTACTTACGGAGTCAAACCTGCCTAGATTTTCCATTCCCCTGCCAGAACAGACAGCGGCTAACTAGCGCCTATGCTCTCTGGAGGATAGCCTGGTTGGGCAAGTCCTGAGCGCTTCCATCGTGTTGTGACTCATTGAATGTGACACGGACGCCATTCCCGTTCCGCTCGGCTGTGTCTTCCAGCATGCCGCTTTCGGTTGCCAGGGGCATAGCCTCTGGTGCCTGTCTTGTTTCAGGCATGCGTCGCTAGCATCTGGCAGGAAGCGGGAGTAGGGTCATCCTGCCGTTTTGATGCTTCCAGCCGCTCCCTGTTGGTCCTGTGGTCCTCCCTGATGGGCCCCGACGGCTGGCATCTGGCTGGGTCAGACGCCGTCTCTCATCTCCATCCCAGAGGTGTCTCTCCTGGAGTGTTGCCGGCTGTTCTCTGGATTCCAGGAACATTACATTAATTCCACTGTCGCCCCAAATCCCTTGGACAGCCATGAAAGGCCGGTATGGCCCTCACCAAGGCTTCATGTGGCTGCGGCCTTTTCCAGCTGCACGGCATTTTGGGAATTGCCTCGATGGGACTCGCCAAGTCTGTTGTGACCCAAGATAGTGGCTTGAAAGATAACTGCAATTCTGTCGACCCCAATGACTTCCCAAAACAGTCTGGATAGGGGAGTTTGTTTGGTGTTTGGTTTTGGGTTAGCTACAAGCTGGACTCCATAAGTGCACATGCATCGGGTTCCCCCACAAGAGGGAGAAGGTTAAAGCTCTATTAAGGGATTCCTCAAGGTATGTGCTGTTAGGGTAGTCAAATGTAGATGAGGTCATTAAAAATGGTACAATCCATATCACTGCACAAACTGAAAACCACTGTGCAGCAAAAGTGTTATTGTTTCATTATTGGAAGTAGGTCGTTATGGTAATTTTGGTTTAAATGTTCCGTTTGCTCTCCGAAAATTCAAAAAAAAGATTTATACACACTCATTAAAAGAGATAATTTGCAGTTGTTCTAAACCTTTATTAATTATCACTCTAATTCAGAACATACAAAAAAATATGCATAATATTTAGACCCACAATGGCAGAAATAGATTCGTAAATACCCGTACAGAGATAGGGAAGAGTAGATGCATCAGCAAAAAGCAAAAATATCATATATTTAATAGCAATATCTCGCAATCAATATTTTTATCAAGCCTGACCTTTTGCCCTGCAATTGTGTATTTTTTCTATTATGAAATCCAGCAAATAATAATGTAATTTATACATCTGAAATGGCTTTAAATATGACAACTCACCTCAAAGATGGGAAAAGTTAAGACCTTTTAGCAGTAACAAATAATGATAAGTATGGTCTGGAAGGCGGGACTGCCGATCGAAAGGCAATAAGTCATTGAAAAACTTACGACTCTGCCTTTTTTCTATTGGCAAGCACGATTTGCATGTAAATATAGCAGACATTAAAAGGGACATAAAATTATTTATTTTCCTTCTCCGTATGAAGCTTTAGTTTATTACCTGCTCATCTTCCATGGTTTTGGGAGGCATGTAGTGCCTGATCCAGCCAGCACAGGGAATAAGGCACGCAACCTTGCACCCTATGGGTAAATTAGAGACATGAACTAGCATAACTGTATATTTCGAGTGGGAAGTAACTGAAGAACCCAGAGGACAATCTTTCAACACGGGAAGAACAAGCAAATTCCACGCACACAGAGCAGGCGAGGGATTTGAACCCGCTGGGTCAGTGTGCCACCTCTTAGTTTGTTATGCTAATCTCTAAACTAAACTTCTCAAGAGAAATATGAAAACTGGGACCTTGGGGTCCGTAAGCTGAGAAGAACGACGTGCGTGAGTGGAATGTTCCGGAAGCCAACGTTCCTCTGTTACAGGAACGGCAGAGGCTTAACCCGCCCTTCATCCTGCACCTGTGACCAGCCGGGTGTCCAGCCAAAGAAATCAATGCCCCCTACCCACAAAGCCCTGTGTTCACATTTTACGGTTCAGTCGTCTCAATTGATCTGGGTGGACGACTGGAACTGAAATTCCTCATTGTGTCCCCAAGTCGTCCCTCTTATACAGCAGCCCTTTGTGGAAAAAAAGTACATTCTTTTCGCCCACAACATGTATTAAAATTCACCAACTGCTAAATAATTTAGTTTACCGCCAGTTTAACCTTGCAGAATAATACCGCTTTAAGGCCATAGGAAATATTTTTACCTCCCAAACATATAAGCATACTTTCATTAATGTGCAGTACATTTTATCCATTTAAACCATCAGACTTGTTTTTTACTCTTGTTTAACAGCAAATGTCATGTACGGTGGCGGTTTGCCAAGATTTCGGCTTTGTTTGAACTACAGATGATGGCTTACAACGTTATTATCTTCATTATCAATAATACGTATATTTTGTGCAACCCATAAAATGAGAGCTCCTTGTCATGTCAAAAGCAATATAAATATTAATTTTCCAAGAAATATCCTTTTCCCCTAAACGCGGCTCAGTTCCAACCTGTCAGACCTAAACATCATTATATCTCCACACACAGCATCATGTTTTGTTTCACCTTCATTCAAATTTTTAAAGAATTACAGTATTACGGTTCGCAAACAGAGCTGACTAAATAGAACGGAAAATCAAGTTTTGAAATAAACTGTGCAGTCATTTTTTATTAGAATATTATTTCTGAAACGTAAATTCTTAATAAGATACACTGTCTCAAATATCATGCATCTTATTTTTCCTGTTTTTCGAATAACCAGTTATTACTGAACAAGATGATCTCTGAGGACACTCTCAATGATATCTCAGCCAGGGGTGTTGCTAGACATAGAGCTCTACCTGGGCACAGCCCCCCCCATCACCCATATGATTTTTGAAAGCTGAACACGACATTTTACTGGGGTAAAGCACGTGCCCCAGTAAAGGGGGTCTGGTGACGCCCATGATCTCAGAAGGAGTAGCTATCCATCCCAGGGAAGGGGAGTGTTGCCGGACTTTTGTGAAGGTTTCATGTCCAGCTCAGTCCTTCTGAGGTCTGGAGGCGGAGAAACCTGAAGTTTCTGGCAGTTTCCACAGAAGATCCAGCACTGGTGATTAGTGTGAGATTCCGGTTTGGCCTCTTGAAGTCCACAATGACCTCTATTGTTTTATTGATATTCAAGGTGCGATTTGTGGTTGTAGCACCACTGCACAGGCTCCACTGCCTCGCTCCTCTGTGAGGATTCATCATTATTGCTTATGAGACCATTTACTGTGGTATCTTGATGACTTGGTCATTCAGAATCTGGCATCATGGATGCTGAGGGAGTACAGCCTTGGGATCAGGCAGCAGATCAGGATAGTCTTTATATTGAGAATCAGCAGGGATATTATTTCTGACCTTTATCACCTGGAGTCTGCCTGTCAGAATAT
This sequence comes from Mormyrus hasselquistii, assembly GCA_026779605.1. Taxonomy (NCBI): domain Eukaryota; kingdom Metazoa; phylum Chordata; class Actinopteri; order Osteoglossiformes; family Mormyridae; genus Mormyrus; species Mormyrus hasselquistii. The sequence goes on from JAODKE010000114.1 coordinate 19,194,723, forward strand.
CCAGAACCCACTTGAAGATGGAGTCACTTAGGCTCGACCCCCTAAGGTTACCCAGCAGCCAGTCTGGCACCATGGTGACGAATGCCATGACCAGTCACTCCATGCACTTCATGAGCGCTTTGGTTAATGCCATCGGCCAGTTGTCCTTCACACATGGCGCCTTTGATGTTGCCGGTAGTGGCACAACTGTAGTCCTCTCGTAGCACAGTGGGACAGTGGACAGGAATGCAAAGATGTTGAAGATGTGAGTGAGAACAGCGGCCAACAGTAATCTGCATGTCTTTACAGCACAGGAAGAGATGTCTTCAGGGTTGGCAGCTTTGCAGGCTTTGACATTGCTGAAAGTCCTCATCCTGTTCAGACAGTTTCAACACAAATTGTCATGACTTTTTTGGGAACTATATGTGCCTGGTCCATATTTTGAGCCTTAAACCTCAAATAAAAGTTATTTAGCTCATCGGGCAGCGTGACATCGGAGGTCACAGTCTGTTACTTCTGTCCTTTGTAGCGGGTGATGTCCTGCAGGCACTTCCACAGATGCCTTGCATTGACTTTGTTTTTCAGACATGGGGTCCTAACTGGTGCATTTTGAATCTGGGGCTCTACAGAGCCGAATCAGGGATGTTTGGGTTCAGCCAAGTTTCCATGAAGTTGAAAACAACACAGTCCCTCGTCTCTTGCTGAGAATTAATCCGGCAGCACGGTTCATCCGTCTAGCGACTGTACATTTGTGAGTCACCACGATGTCAGGACGGGCTTCTGTGGGCACCACCACAGTCTCACCGGGTGTCTGCTTCTCCTCCACCACCTTCTCTTCTCGAGACTGGAAGTGATGCCTTTTTTTGTCTGGTTATCAAAATTTCATCCTATGAGAAAAAGTCAGCAGTATTTTCTTTCAGGTTTAGTAGTACTTAAAATTGCCGTTTGCACAAGTATACTGGACTGCTTCTTTCATATCCCATCATGCTCTTCTTGAGTGAAGCTTGGGATCCGAATGCAGGGTCAGGTCAATTGTCCATTTTTTTTTTGGGGGGTGGGGGGTTAAGGACCTCGCTAAAAGGTATAACAAACCAGTAACCTTCTGATAATACGCACGTAGGCCTAAAGCACTAAGCTACTGTATACACTTCCCCCATATCTAATAGTTGTTCTTTCAAGTACAAAACAGAAGCCAAACATCAAATACAAACATAAAAATGTTAGAAATATTCCTGTTGTTCAGCAAGGAGGCTGTATCTAGTCTGGTCATGCTTAGCTGGTGACAGAGGTGGTGATCTTTGCCAAATTCCTGAAACTCTCAACCAGCATGGACACCACAGTTTACTCAAACATGTGCCTTTGCATGAGTATTATGGCCTATTAATCAGGCCTTCGTTCTTCAACCAGTTAAAAATAAAATTAAATTAATTAAAAATTAATCAAGCTGTCTGGTGAAGAAGGAAGGTGAAGGAGGTTTCAAGCTAACGCTGGCTTGCCCAACTCTCCAAACCTCAATTTTTCATGGGATAAACTGGACGTAAGAGTCAAAGTAGAGCAATGGGCAAGCTCGTAACATTGCTGGGATTTACTGCAAAGGAGCTGGGAAGGCGTGTCAGGTGATTTCCTGCTGCACCTCGATAACCAAACATCTTGTGTTTGTGGGCCAGTTAGCAAGATAAATGGTGGCTGATTTTCACAATCCAAGACTTACAGACAATTATATTTTTTAACACCCCCTTGGTACATCATATCTTGTGTGTGTGTGTGTGTGTGTCCAGTGTGTCCATCGTAATGTTCTTTATTTGCAATTATTTACAGGAAAATATATGATGCAGAATATTAAGGAAAAATGACTTTCCAGCATGTGTTTTTATCTTTATATTAAAAAGAAAACAATGGACACAATGTCATTTAATTATGTCACCTTAATTATGTGTTATTAGACTGTATAAAGTGATTTGTTAATTACTGTACATTATGTTCAGATGCAATTATCATTACTAATGATACTAATTACCTTCTAGGCTTACAATAACAATGTATTTAAACTATAGACTTTAATTTACAAACCTAACAATCTTCCATGGTCTTAGGTATATACTGTACTGTGCCATGGTCTAAGACTGCCACAAAAAGTTTAAATCCGTTTGCCTGAGTCTGAAAAAAACACTTATAATTTGAATTTGAATATGTGCAAATGAAGAGGACCAATAAAATGAACAATAAATTGCTCTTTTCGTTAAATAGTTATTGGTATCTAATTGGATGGCTAGATGAACACCGCTTCAGTTTACACACCTTTGCTCAGGGCACCCCCGCTAGTCCACGTTGTTAAATTTCACCGCCAGCTCACTTAATTAATTAACCGAATTAGTTAAATATCTTGATGAGGTATTGATTGGCCAAAGAGTATGCTAGTGCTCAAGCCAAGAAATACAGGGGTGTATTGGATGTTTACAGCAAATACAGTACTGGGTTAATTTTAGATGAGGTTTTGAACCAGCTACACAGACACACTTTGAGAGATATCATAGTTTTACAGCAACAGAAAGATCATTTAAATATCATTTTCTTTGACCTCGTAAGACTTTTGCAGAGCACATCAGCATCAGCATTAAATAACGTCATACAAAAAAAGCCTGGTTAACAATCCAGAAACAAGTGTAGGGAGAAATGGGAATCAATTATGTTTACTGGTGCAGGCACTTTGCTCAGGCATCTAGCTTTTCTTAGCAAACAAAAATTTTGTTTATTGATTAAATGATAAAACGGCATGTCAATTTTGCTGGCTCTTTGTGAAATTGATATTATTGCTATTTCAAAAACACCTACTGTTAAATTACTTGCATTTAAGTTATAGTCATTTAAGTTGAAAAGCAATATTAACACATTTCGCTGTTGTAATGAATGCAACACTGCCCTGGCAAACATAAAAATAATTTTAAAAATTGAATAATTTAGTTTAATAAATGTGTTAAAAATGCTGCTTGATAACTTTTTGATAAATGAAGTAAATACTATTTTCAGAAATATTCACTAATTAAGGACAAATAAATGGAATACCCTGTAAATCATTTATGACGAACATCTGGCAAACATTCCGGCAGCCCCATACTGAGCTGAACAAATTTATAGCATGTCAAACTTATAATATGTGAAAACTCATCAGCTGCCCGAAACGTAATTCATTACCATTTACAGAACAAAAATATTTCCATTGTTCTCTATCCAAAGCTGTCCTTGGTTACAAAGATGGAGTGCAGTTTCTCCTGTCAAAGTGAATCGAGAATTAAACCGGCTGGATTTAAAACAAGCACAGCATAAGTTCCAAGACTCCTAAGACCCCTTTGGGAATGTTAGGTTTAATTTCAGCCAACTTCCTTTTTTTAATTAGACTTCATTGGACTGTAAAATAATTCCCTTATATAGAAATCACACCTATTAACAGCCATGAGATAGAGGTTCTTTTCAATTTGTTGCTGTAGCTTAAGAAAAAAAATGATTTTTAACCGTGTTTAATTGCCCCACACCCCAAAATTAATATTACATATTTGTCCGAATTACACTTAACCTGTTGCTGTTTTCCATGATGGCGCTCAAAAAAGAATGAAACATATGGACTTTTGTTTCGTTGTTGCCTGCTAGAATTATGGCTGAAATACATTTTCTTCTTCCCTGAAGAGTGATTATTCCCTGCCGTTATGTCCAATCTGGACAGCTCCCCACGCTGAGCTGACCGTGGGAAACTGCAGGGGTGACGCACATGCGGTCAGGGGCACTGACCAATTAATTCGGTACTGACCTCTTCAACGTCCTGACATTAAAGGCCCACCTCGGGCCTCTTCACACAACGCTAACCATCTTCTTGAGTCCGCACCCCAGGACGGGAGTTATTACTGGATGCGGAGTCAGCGTTGCTATGAAGCAGGAAATCGGTGGACCACAGGAGGACAAATGATTGGAAAGAAAGAAGCCTCGGGCAGCCTTGTGATTGGCTATTGATTAGCAATGGGGTGTGGTCTCCCTACAGTGGAAGGGTAAAGGGTGAAAGTGGGCGGGATCTTAGTGTACAGACAACAAATCCCAAATGTCATTGGGACCCAAAATAAACTTAAATTTTTAATCTTTACTTGTTGTTCAGTTACAGTGTAATGTCTAAGCTAATAGCTGTTCATCCTACAAATATGTACAATAAAAATAATTCAACAACATCATCAAAAGACTCAAGACTCAACACCTCCCATATAGGAGGACACTATGCATTGAAATACCATTCCCCTTGGGTACCACGGCACTACACATAAATACAAATACAATACATAAATGTATAACATCCACAGTTGTATAACATCCACAGCACAATACAATACAATAAATTTGAGTACTGCAAAACACTGTTCAATTTTGTGCATTCGTGTAGTACAGTACAAATGTAAAAACAGAAAGATAGGTAAGTCGATCAAATATCTAAAAATATAAAGTGACATTCATTTTATGTATTTCTCCCTGATTAACAGGTCTTCTTCTCCTCGACCAATGAGGAATGAGCACCTGAGATGTGAAAGGCTGAATGATGGTGGTAAGATGTATTTTAGTAAGTACTGATCATAGTTCAAACATGATTTTGGTCCCAGTTAAGAACACATCTTCACAGATATAAGTCAACCCCAGCAGTGAAACAACTTCTGAAGAAAATGTGTTTGGTCCCCTTACAGTGATAAAAGGAGTCGGCAATTTTTCGACAAACAGAGTATCACACTGCAGCTGAAATATATACATTTGCAGACAGACTGGCGGGTTCGGTCTGCACTGCTGAAAAACAATGCTGAGACCTTTGTCCAGCTTTCTGAAGTCGGAGACGCGCTCGTGACACTTGCTCCTCCATCTAGCTGTTTTGCCCCTCGAACTGGAGCCCCAAACACTCATGGCTGCCAATTCTGTGTTGGAAAGTGCACATAACTGCCACCAGAAAGAGGTATTTATCCCGGCTTAAATGCCCAAACTCTACCACAAATCCGAGGTGCCCTTGCAATTGTGTGTCGAGCCCTTTCTTGTCCATTCCTGCCATAACTTCGAGTCTTAACTTAGTTTCAATCCCGTAATCAGCATACCTGACTTCTTTCCTGTGCCACAAGCGTTGAAGTGGTGCTCATTGGGGAAGCCGTCTGATAGGGCCACCCCTTCTGACGTTCTTCTGCCCAACTGTTGATAGTCATGACCGTAGCTACGGATGGGGGCCCCCTAGGTTGGTTAAGTTTTTTTTTTGTATTTTTTTTTTTTTTTTTTACTGGTTAGCTTTTCAAAATTTAACTCTGACTAGTGGCCTGCCGGGAGTTGAGTCTTATCGCTCTTGTATAATTTACAGTTTTCCAAACATTTGTTTTCATTTTCAGCGACTGGGCACACAATGCCTCTGGTGCAGAATACAGCGAAAACTCGAAATCACTCCCTGCCAGTATTCCTGGCTGCAATTTCGCCTTTGAATTCCGCGACGTTGCCTCCTCCCCACCAGCCGCAGAAGCCGCACCGTCTGTCTGCCCTTAAAATATCAACATAGTTGGAGGCTTCTGTAGCTTCACGTTCATGTTACGCAGCAGCATGCTGATGAGGCCGCCTCACCCTTCAAAGGGCGACTCTAAACTGGCTGCTTTCGGATTTCGGCCTCTCTTTCCAGGTCACCGGCGATTCCTTCGTCTCGTGTACTCCTTTTCTATTTGTCCTCATTCCAGCTGGTTCTGGGCTCCCCGAGTGCCCATTTTTCTGTCAGACGGAGAAAAAAATAAGGACCCCCCCCCCCTTCCCCCATTATATTCTGCAGCATAGAGAAACCAGTTATCAAAAACCCAGCTGGACACGTGCTAAAGGGCAAGCAGATTTATTCTGACTGTTTCACGTACCATTCGCTCGCTGCAGTTCCTTATATCCTGGCTCACGGGGTAAACTTGAAATGTCAGCAACGACAAGGAAGAATCCACATAACGCTCTTTCCTGAAAACCATACAACGATGCACATCCACCCACCCAACTCTGCCCCGCACACCCACGATGCATCTCACCTGCAACTCACGCGCATGCCGAGGGCCCATTATCTGGCATTGTCTTCTGTCCACTCCTCCGTCTGCCCGCGGAATCCATAAAGTGCCACGTGAGCGCCGGAGCTAGCCTTCGTTCCAAAAAAAGGGTTGTTTGATTACAATAACACGATAAACCACGACACAGCAGCGGGGTGACATTAAAAAGAACGAATACTGGCAACAAAAAATAAAGAAAAAGAGAGCGTGGCTTATCTTCCTGAGGGGAAAAAAAATAGTCGAGGCCGCGATCACAGAAGGTCATTTGGACTCAACAGCTGCGTCAACACAAGCAGCAAGTAATTAACTTGTGTATCCGCTACCTGCTTTCTCTGCATTCAGTAAACCCTCCCTTGTGCTTAAACTAACGAAAGGAGAGAGCCACCGCTGCCAAGCCCCACGCGCCCAAGCGGGCCCACGCCAGCGGACATTATCTAACCAGCAAAACTTGAATGCATCGTCCAAGATAACAATGATTAGAATTATGCAAATCGTCCACAGGGCCTTGCCAGTAATACTGATTCGGGTGTTGCCAAGCGGAAGGAGCGCAATCACCACGGGCCTGTTTTCATTTCGGGCACTGGTCCTCCGGAGTGAACGGGAGCAGTGCATTGTGGGTAAGCTGGAAGCTTGGGGTTCTTATGTGGGGCTCCAGTGGTTATCGAACCGTTTATCAAATGAGTCAGGTCTGACGCCCAACATCAAATTAATGTTCACCGTACGTGTGAGGAACAGCGGGACCAGCCCAAATTCCATCTTTGTGCTATAAATTGTACCTTAATTGTACTCCAGTGGGCTGCCTTACTAATTTATTTATTCTAAAATATCTTCAGGCCGAGGTGTCCATGGGTGTGCACAGCAGTAGTTATAACCAGAACGCAATTTCATTCACACCGGCTGAAGAGATTTACAGATTTACTGAGGAGAAATTCATTATGTTGTCCAGCAATGGCATAAATCTAAAATATATACCCTCCACAATAGTGGTATTTACATGTTTTACAGCAATGGACAAAAGTGTTATTTATTAAAATTGTATTTGTTTATAATGTTTATAGACAGAGATTTAGTTTGGTGAATAACGTAAAATTAGACATAAATAAGTATTTCATCTATACAGGATTTTGGCCAGAAACCAAATGCCAGGATGAAAATCAGAGATGTTGCAATATGTTGTGGTACGGTGCAGCTCTATGCCTCACATCAGAGACAGAGAATGCCACGAAATTCTGCCTTCAATGGTCAGTGAGTGCTACTCAGTCATGCCCAGTTTAATCGATTTTCATTTGTAATTTCAGATTTTTCTGTATTTATTTCACACATGGAGATCAAATCCAGAGCAAACCCTGCCTTGTGCCAAGTGCTTCTTGGGGTTCAGTCCAGATTCACAGCAGGGCAGATTCTAGGATTTTCACAGTGGGAATATAACAGGGGCCAGCCTTACCATGAGCCTATGTAACTTTAACTTTGATACTTGTACGCAGCATAAATGATTACTGACATGGTGTTGTCTATTTCAAATTAAAGTCAGTCAGCTTTATTGTCATTGTACAGACATACAACGAAATGAATTCCCTCAAAGAATACCGCACTCTTTTGTTTAATGTCATACCTATTTATCATCAGTAATTCGTAATATAAACTGGCTGTGTGTCACCAAACCCTTGTGATGTCCAGTGTCACCAGGCTAGAAATTGAAGTCTCAGTGAGTCCGGTCCTGCAAATTCTCAAGATTCTGCTCACCCCCTGCAGCCCGAGTTCCCTCGCAGGGTCCAGCAAAGCAGAAATGTCACCTTGGCTCATTTGCACGAAGGTATAACAGGCACCATGCGAAGAAAGAGTTGTTCTTGTGGGTATGAGGTGCATGATAGGCTGTGTAATCACATCACCGGCGGGCCATTAACCCTAGGCACCTATACATATATATATATATACACACGCATACACACACACCACACATGGATGGAGAGCAAGGTGGGATATACAGTACAAAAACCACCCAATGTCCCAAGAAAATTAATCTGGAGAATGCAATTATTCTAGGAAGACATATAAATAGAATTGCAGTTAGTTTTATACCTAATTGTTTTTACTGATGAACCAAAGTCAGTGGACATTGCTGTCGATCTAAGCATTCCACAACACATCAAAGGTCAGCAAGATAAGGGTGTGTACAGGCCAATGCAGAACAGTGTTACCTAACCCATGCTCAATCCAGGCAGACGGCCCGGCCCTTATGGATTGTTGTTGTCCAATTCCAGTGCCGTTATTGAGTTAAGAACTCTGCGGGCCATTGAATGTTCAAGCTTACTGATGCCCTTTAAACCTCTAACAAGCTCCTGAACAGAGAGAGAAGGCTAAATGAGTTCAATTAGGGTAATAATTTGTTCAGTCGAGTGCATTAGACTGAAGTGAAACACTGCATGCGCCTCTATCCCCTAAGACTAAGGTCCAGAAAAACAGGTGTGCGGCAAGCCATTTTTAGCTCTGGGGGTTAGCTTTCATCGGCAGAAATCACCTACGGTACCAGACTAACAATAATTAAAATAATAACGTATTATAATAAAAGACAACTTGCAAGGAATCATTTTATAATTACTTCTTTTAAAAGTCTTAAACCAGCGCGCAGAAAATTAACAACAAAACTGGACTCAACTTCGGCCACTTTTGTTTTTCAAACGATAATGTGGGATGTAAAGGTTCGTTATATCTTAAAGGGACCACACACCTCATATGCCTTGGTATTTAGACCAAGTCTCCCGGTGGAGATCAACCTATTACAATTTCCCTCCATTTTTGCAAGAAAGAGAAACAGTCAAACGCAGGATAAGTTTTGATAATCTCACGGTTTAAATCTCAGATAGAATGCCATTTCATGGGGTCGGCTTAAACCCGTTTCGTTCTTTGCGTGTGCATAAATTTGTTTAAGGACTGTACTTCACATATCTCTCTACGCGGTGTTGCCCTCCAGTTCGTCGCCTCTTCATTAACTCTAGATCCCGGAGCAGCTCGACGTGACTTTGTGATGAGATCTTAGTCCCCCGACCCGGTAATTTAATGACGCGGCTGTTGAATACGCAGAGGATCCGTAATGAGCAGAAATCCTCCCGCCTCCCCGGTAGGCGTATTTCACACAGAGTGCGGACTCCGAAGCGCGCTGTCCTGCGACATTTAGCACTGGCGGATTCACCCGGAGCTGCGCGCTGCAGGCAGATCCGGCATAATCCAGTCATAGAACATATTCACAGCGGTGAAAATGGAATACACTCTGCGGAATTCTTATAGCCGGATACAAAATTCCACTTGCTTGTGTGTAATTGCAAACAGATTAAAGGGGAATTCTTGTGTCAAAGCGCTACTCTTGACAGCAGCGATGATAATAGCAGTCTGAAACGAAGCCATATCCATTACTTGCATAGGTAGCCTGGAATCCTTAATTTTTTTTTATTCTTGTTCTCCTTTGAAACATACACACATATATAAATACAGATGATCTGAGGGGGGGGGTTATGGTCTTAAGGACCCAACAGCAATGTGACTATTTCTGCTAAGAAGGGGACTCAAACTCACCACCTTCCAATTTCATACAGAGGCCTAACCTGCTGGGCTGCACGTCGCCCCAAAGGAACTCTTTGGTATTTTTATATCTCTTGTATTGGAGCGATTCAGGTTGAGCGCTTACAGTTTACAGTGAGGGGAACTCTCGGAGAGACTAACTCAGTCTGTGTCTTTGCCCAGCAAGTCTCCTGTCTTATATACCAACAATTTTCTTGCTGTTTTTTCAGTATAATGTTGCTGGGGAGCCTGGAGCCGATCCCGGGCAGCGTGGGGCACAATGCTGGGGAACACCCTGTAGGGGCAATTATAGTATTTCTTTAAGGGATCATAATTCATACAGAGAGGCTAACTTTATGATTAGCCAATGACATGTTCTGAATTGGTGAGTGACAAAGGAGCTGAGGCCGGTGTCCCTGTGGCCCCGCCCCTGACACCCCCGGGTGGTATACTAGTACACCAATCTATGGGCAATTAACAGACTCCACTTCACCTGACTGCATGAGGAAACCGGAGTATGCAGGGCACTCCCACGCGGCACAAAGAGAACATACACACATGGAGCCGGGGTGGGAGGTGTGAAGCGACAGCAGAGCCGCACTGCCGCCCTCGTTAACCGCCTTCCTCTTCCTCAGCACATCTCTAAATGCTACGATTTGCAATCCTGTCAGCCGCAAAGCATCACGGTTTGAACTACGGGAGCACGTCTACGGCACAATAGCATATGTATTTACATAAAAACATTTATTACAAATTAACATTTAAGGCACATTCCCCTTCCTTTTTGAGATAATTACATTCAGTGACCCACTTAATATAATCTAGCGACGGCAGAGAGAAAGGGTTCGGCGAGTAACGCGCACGGCTAATTAATGGGCCGATGTTTTTATCAGCCTTATTAGACAGGAGAGACAGCAGACGGTAAAATCAGGAGTCTTTGGTAATTAATGGGGTAGAAAATACAACTAACTGTACGCACATGAAGCAGAAAAATGTCTTCATAATAAAGGGGGTGGGGGGGGGGGTGAAGGCTGAAGCATTTGGAGGCTGGTTTTAGTCACCAGGTGTTATATTTAGGTTGGAAGATGGGATCACTGTGAACTAGCAGAAATCTGGAAAGCCATTAACTGGACCTGGGGTTTGTCTTTTGACCAGTGTGTCTTTTATAAGGTGGCACCCAGAGGTGGGTAATACAGGTCTAGAGAGCAAAAATCCAGACCAAGGTTTTGTTTCAACCAGTGCTAGTTAAGTATAAAGAGTTGCAGGTAGAGAGTACTCAACTGGTTTGCTGAAACAAAGTCCTGGTCTGGACTTTTACTCTCTGGACCTGAATTACACTTGTCTGATGACACCACTGGGGTTGTGTGCAATTTGCGTGTCCTCCCGGGATAACGTCGGTCACTTCCTGTCATCCATTGACATGCATTTAGACTAATCAGCATCTCTTAATTGACTAGTGCAGGGCTGCCTGGTGCCCTAGGCAAAGCTTTCCTTGGGAGACCCCCCCACCAAGAAAATCGATGATCAATTCACTTCCTCTGCAACACAAGTAATTCAGGTGCGCTAGGCAGCTGCTTTTTCTGCATAAGCTAGAGCCACCCCTGCGATGACGTTCTCTGTGATTGACAGACATCCAGTCCAGGATGAACCCCAGCTTCGTGACCTACGTCGCCTATGAACCTGACCAGGACAAACAACAAGAAGATTGATGATTTTCCTAATTAAATGTAATGTAAGACACCAATGTTTCATTTTCGCGTTTGGCTTCACATCTGTGAATCAAGTTTGACAGACTCGTCTTCTACTGAAATGGCTCATTTCACAGCCCCCTGCTGCATGAGATTCTGTTTAAAATAAGGTCTAATTCCAAGAAATGGCACAATAAGAATAAACAATCGCACAATTACACAGGCAACATCGTGGCGCTCCGCAGGGAATCATTTACATTTGGATTGAGAAATATTAAAGTACAAAAAAACTAAAAAGAATGTTTTTTTTTTATATAAAAAATGGATGACTATGTAATTTAGAGGGTATGAGGTAAACATACAGTATGAAATATTTATCTGTTGTGAATGCTAATTTGTTACTACGGTATAACAGGTTGGGCTCCGAGAAAAATTTGCCATCAATACAGACATAGATGCACACAATATATTATAATGAAATGCTCTATTGATTTATGTATTCAAGCGTAGCCTGCTGAACTCCGTGTGGCTTACCATTTATTTTAAACCTGAGATTTCAACCAATTCAAATCCAGACTTAGAGAAATACAGTATTGAATAATTACGGACAAACTGAAGTGATTTTGTTTCTCATTTTTTTCCCAGTGCAGACTGAGTCGTAATGAATTGGACCCAATGTACAGTGAACAGCAATAAAAAGACCATCAATGCAGAAAGTGGTTTGAATCGTATAGAGAGAGTGAGAATGAGGATGAACGATCCACGCAGATGTGACGTCTTCATCGCTGCGAGATCAAGCTGACAGTGATGAATGGAAACCACTATTGTTTTAAAATGGTGCAAAAGGCCCTAAGTTTTGGTCTCTTTGGCCAAACAAATATGCTTCCCATTAGCAGAATGCATTGCCAGAAGCCATAAACACAATATAAAATGATTCAATAAATCAAAGGCTGGATTCCCTGGGACTATGAGCCGAGATGTTCCCCTTTACAGCCAGAGAATGTCTGACCGTGAGAATAACCTTGGTGTCAAGTCATGATATTGTCATATTGTCATGTTATTCCCTTTTAGAGAAAGCACTGATACATCTTACGGTACTGATGTGTCATAAAGCCAGGGTGCCCGAAATTGGGGGTAATGTAGGTTTGGTACCTAAAAATGAAAGAAATGAATCGGCTATAAGTGTAAGAATACAGCAGCGTTTGCATGCTTTACAGTCATTCATTCCTTTAAGTTGCCTGTAGTGCATGACTATGTGTGTGCGCTGCGACGGACAGGCATCCCATCCAGGGTGTCCCCCAGCCTTGTGCCCCGTGCTGCTTGCGATAGACTCCATGCTCCCCAGTAACCATATACTGCAGTGTTTCCTAGTCTGGTCCCCGGGGACCCACAGAGAGACCACATGGACTGTCTGGCAGGGAGCTTGAGGGGAGCAAAAATGTAGACTGGCTGTGGGACCCCAAGGACTGGATTGGGACACATTATGCTGGATAAGCTGTAGGATGCTGGATAGTTAACAAGATAAGAAACATGCAGGTTAAAGATGCAGACCGTAGCCTGTTTCTGTTTATGTTCTATTAACCTGTTTTTTGGAGAGTGACCCATATTGCAAGTTTGTTCCTCTACAATATTCACCTTGACCAGAATGGATATATATACACTATATTTCCTAAAGTATCGGAACACCGCTCCAAATCATTGAATGCTGGTGTTCGATTCACTTCCATAGCCACAGGTGTATAAAATCAAGCAGCTTAGCATGCAGACTGCTTCTACAAACATTTGTGAAAGAATGGGTCACTCTCAGGAGCTCAGTCAATTGAAGTGTGGTACCATGATAGGATGCCACCTGTGTAATAAGTCCATTCGTGAAATTTCTTCACTACTAAATATTCCACGGGCAATTGTTTGTGGTATTTTAACAAAGTGGAAGTAACTGGGAACAACAGCAACTCAGCCGTGAAGTGGTAGGTCACGTAAAATCACAGAGTGGGGACGACGCATGCTGAGGCGTACAGCGTGCAGAAGTCACCAACTGTCTGCAGAGTCAATAGCTACAGACCTCCAATCTTAGCTCAAGAACAAAGTGTGTGGAATTTCATGGAATGGGTTTCCATGGCCAAACAGCTACACCAAGTGCAATACAATAAGTCGGATACAGTGGTATGAAGCACACTGCCACTAGACTCTAAGCAGAGTCTGGGTTTGGTGGTTGCCAAGAGAACAGTACTTGCCTGACTGCATTGTTCCAAGTGTAAAGTTTGCTGGAGGGGGGATTATGGTATGGGGTTGTTTTTCAGAGGTTGGGCCCTTTGTTCGAGGGAAAGGAATTCTTAATGCTGCAGCATTCGAAACCATTTTGGACAATTTCATACTCCCATCTGTGTGGAACAGTTTGGGGATGGCCCCTTCCTGTTACAACATGACTGAGTACCAGTGCACAAAGCAAGGTCCATAAGGACATGGATGAGTCTAGTGTGGAGGAACTTGACTGGCCTGCACAAAGCCCTGACCTCAACCCGATAGAACACCTTTGGGACACCTTTGGGAGATTGTGAGCCAGGCCTTCTTATTCAACATTAGTGCCTGACCTCAAACGCTATCCTGGAAGAATGGTCAAAAATTCCCATAAACACACTCCTAAACCTTGTGGACAGCTTTCCCAGAAGAGGTGAAACTGCTATCGCTGCAAAGGGTGGGCCAACTCCATATTAAAGCCTACGTATTAAGAATGGGATGCCATTAAAGTTCATGTATGAGTCCCAAAATTGTTGTCAATTAAGTGTATGTGTGAATGTATATGTATGAGTGCAAGCTATATAAAATAACGTTAGTCACAGACAAACGACTTTAGGGTAGACCAATCATCAGGATGATTACCTTTGGATTTGAATGCCAATGCTCTAGGTTTTGTGATTTTTGTGCCAGAAATTCCCATCATGCAAAGGGTTGGTATGCCATGGCTCAGTATTCATCATGACATTCAAGAGCCATTGAATCTCCACTTATCATGGTCCCTCTGAATCTGTTTATCAGGGTCGGCTGATTTCGCTTTAAAGGGTTCTTTAAATGGACATGTCACCAAAGCATGCTCTCGAAAACATTCTCCATGGTGACATATAAGAATCTATATAGGCCATGCTCATTAATGCGCTGATGCCTCATTATTCGCATACTGTGATGTCTATAGTTTTTGAAGTGTTTCACTTGTTGGTTTTTCTTTTCAATGATGCACATACTTGAGGGAAAATGAGGGAACCTCAATTACAGATAATGAAAGTCTCTCAGATAATTGCAATCTCAGCTTCACATGATGCCATGTGAGCTGGCTTGGTGAAAGGCCTTTATGGTTTTGAACCTGTAGATACTTATAGACTGGAATCAGTCTGCAGCCCTGGACTATAACTATAAATCTGTATGATAAAACCAGGCAAGATGGACGTCAGTGGACGACACAATTACTGAACTTCTGTTACAACATGGCATATGAAAAAAACAATCTGCTACAAAAAGTTATAGATATATATGAGTAAATCTTAAGATAAAGTTTAGACATAGTGCTTGTGGAGGGCATAGGAAACAAAGATGTAGACGTATATTAGACGTACATTATCCCATAAGCCCGTGAAATGCAAAGATATTTATTGACGTATTCACTTTACTTAGGATCCCAGGCTGCTCCTCTGAACAGCCCCTTACACCGGTGCAGCCGAAGACATGCGGCATGCAGATGGGGTCAATAAGCCAGTTACAGTTTGGCTACGCATTAAAAAGCTAATCAAAGTGATTTTAAATATGGTATGATTGTTGGTGCTAGATATGATGGCTCCAGCATGCTTGAAGCAGCCATCCTAATGGGATTTTCATGCACTACTGCATCTACCGTTTACAAAGAATAGGACAATGAACAAAAAATGTTCAGTTTGAGAGAGTGAACCGCATCCCAAATGCAGAACAAAGATATAGGCTTTAAAGACTTTTTACCGGGCAAGAATCCGCCAAGGGCATGAACAAAAAAAATGTGCTGGAGACCAAATAGACGGAGATGAGATTAACAAATTTACATATGCTGCCCTTTACATCGGTTCCCTGACCTGAGCTGATTCGGGCCCCTCTTAAGTTTAACTTCAAAACGGGGACGGCAGAGAGAAGCTTACTGTTACCCCAAGGCTCGGCTTCAAACCGACACATCGATTCCTAAATGCACCGCAGGGAATATCAAATCCTACATGCAAGTACTGTATGCAAAGGGCCAGACAGGAAGCACTGTCTGTCACAGGAGTGTGAGCAGCAGGAAGTGAGGGGTGATGTATGTCTGGGGCAGATTCAGGTTACAGACACCCCGGGATTCTTGCCAAGGACTGTGGTTGCGGGTCTGTCTGAAGGGTTAACGGTATGCCTTCACAGCACAGATTCCCGTCCCGTTATCTGCTCATCTCTCACGAGGAAAAATGACCCCTTTGACCAACAGAAGAGGAACAACCGCAGACATAACAGCCC
This sequence comes from Mormyrus hasselquistii, assembly GCA_026779605.1. NCBI lineage: Eukaryota > Metazoa > Chordata > Actinopteri > Osteoglossiformes > Mormyridae > Mormyrus > Mormyrus hasselquistii. The sequence goes on from JAODKE010000114.1 coordinate 19,210,516, forward strand.
TGTGGACCCTTTGACCTTTTCTATTCGCCAGCCGGGTGGAATTCTGTGTAATAACATACCGTCCTGATCTCCTGCAGGCCACTGTCACGTAAGTCATAGACAAGCCAGCAAAATAAGGCCTTGCCAAATGTAACAGGAATAAACTGGATAAGATCCCACTCCAGAAAGCATAAAAAATAGCTCAGCTCAGAGAATACATCTGGATTTTCCAGCCCAAAACAATATTTCGCTTTTTGTGCTGTAGGTAATATATTAACAAAGGCTGAAATAAATTCTTAACGTACCCTCTGATCGTTAGTAAGGAGAGACTGAAGCCTCACGGTCAGACCTAATTGAAATCCTAAATCCTGAGCGAAATCCTTTTTAACTGAGATAAATAAATCAATAACTATGCCATTAAAAACGGCCTCAAATGGTTTAAAGAAGTTGGGACTGAATGGCTGGGGAAGCACATTAAAGCAGGGAATGCTTCCTTATTACATAATGAGGGTCTTGACTTTTTCTCAACCTGTTTCCTCGACAACTGTTTTAATGATATTCTCCAGGATCTCGCCGCAGACCCTACAATAGGATTATCGGAGCACATTATGAGGTTACGCCGTCTCGATAATTAGTCTGGCGCTCCAGCAGAGACTAGCAGTGATATTCCACTCTTACG
>JAODKE010000114.1:19215855-19244221 GCA_026779605.1 Mormyrus hasselquistii
CTATCTATCTATCTATCTATCTATCTATCTATCTATCTATCTATCTATCTATCTATCTATCTATCTATCTATGTTTAATAAAACAAGGTTTAGTGTGACATCTGTGCATCCGAGAACATGCTGTCATAAACAAGTCACCAAATAACACAAGGGGGGTCTGATTTTTGAGGACGAAACCGTGAATAGGCGCTTCACACAGAAGTTCCGGAACTGGGACCTTTTTGCTAAAAAAGCATGGGAGACGCAAAAGTTTTTGATTAAATTAAGTGTTTTAAGAGTTTCAGATCCAAAGACCAAAATTAAGCTAAATTTCATATAATAAAGTTTAGCGATTATTGTTAGCGTCTGCTAATTTTTTTAGCATTTCATCAGTTTAGCATTATCAATTTAAACTTTTTCTTAGCAGACTAGCGGTTATCAAAGCTAACTTTCAGTTAGCTTTGCCCACCATCGGTTATTTCACATGTTAATGCATCGAATAACTATATTATATAAGCAGAAGACATCCAGCAGCAAGGCGATGGGCTCAACGATCGTAAGAAAGAGCATCCATGGGGAACCCTGCTGACCCAGACTGCAGACAAGGCACTCTGCAACAATACTGCCTATGGGTGTTACCACAAGCTGCCCTGCTCCAAGTATTAGTAATAATGCAATGAAATCACCAAGATGATGCAATTCTAAACTCAAAAAACAGCTCATTGAAGCATATCGGAGAACACAGAATGAAATACCAGTATTCCCTTAAGAGTATATCAAAGGTTCAATCAATAACTCAAAAGAGGTTACACTTTTTCATTATCTACCCTACAGAAAAACATAAGTTCTGGATCAATCCTCAGAAAAGAAACCGTTAGTGATTATCGACTGGAAAAAATGCTCTATTATGTTTTTCTCAAGTCAGTAAATTAATCAAGCATCCTTTTACAAGTCAGGGGAAGCTTTGTAGTAAACCTGGGCATTTGCATAGTCTTAGTCAATGAAGCTTTAATATTCTCGCTTTCCATAACTTCTGTGAGAAGAGACAGAGAAGATGAGCACTGTGGGAACATTGAGTGTAAAACCTGAAATGAGTGACTTTGAATGTATTTTCTCCAGTCCAGATAGTTTTTGTAGGCAATCAAACAACTTGATTCACCTGAGCAACCTTTTCGATTCTCAAGACATCGATGATGTGTACAGCATGATAAACACCGACAAATATGTTATTTTTGCTCTCCCCCCCCCCAAACTGCAGTGCTGCCCTGCAGACGTCGAGGGTCCAGCTCCTCGTAATGACTTCCAGGTCCATTTCCGCTGAATGATGGGTCACTTGGGTTTCTGCCCGTGTACTTAATCCCTTACTCAACTGTTGGTCCGGTCTCATTTGACTGCCAATGTCTATTCTACTTCTGTAATGGCGGACATGGCTGAACACACAAGTGAATCGGTTCCTCTTTTTAAATCTTCTTTCTTACATTTCTCTAGTAAGATTTCTTTTGCAGTTGACAAAGCAATTATAAGTTTGTGTATGTCCACTAAGTTATTAATGCAGATTGCAGGCAAAATTCATTGTGTTGAGTTTATGTAATTTGGGGGACTTATTGTAAATACCGCATGATGTTTGCATTGTAATCATGCAACACTTGTAACAAGGATTCAGATATAATTTATTAACAGCCAGAATAAAAAGCTACTAAATTAACTCCTAAATTGCTTTTATAAGAATCAAATGGAGATCGGAATTACAGATATAGTAATATAGAAAATAATATAAAATATTTCAGTTATGAGATTTTTATCAGCTAATTGAAGCAGTTATTAAATTCTAATAGAAAATGCTTCTTTCTTGTTTTTATTCAAAACCTTTACCTGATCTCAGTGCAAACTTCAGCTTTATGCTGCTGTTTTATATTTCAGCGTGATGAAATGCTGCTGAATGTGATTTTCCTTTTTCTCCCTCACAAGGTCATTTCAAGCGCCATCCACCCTTTGTGCAGACTCGTCATGCCCAAAACACAAAGACGCTTCATCGGGGCTTAAACGGTACGTTTGCACAAACCGCGCATGCACAGCGCATGCTGAGAGCTCTCGGAATCCGGTGAAGCAGCATTTCGCAACTTCCATTTTCCGCTGCAGGCCTGTGATGTCTGCATCGTAGCATGCAGACGTTTTGTTGTTGGTAAATCCTAAAAGAGCAAAAGGCTGTCTAGAAGATATTGAAGACAGGGCTTGAAAAGCGGGTGGTGTGAGGTACATCTTAAAGATCGCATGCTGTGAACAGAACCTTTCAAGTTAAATCTAGTACAGATCCGCAAAACCACAACACCACCATGAGCAAATCCATCATTGGTTAATTCCCACTAAAGTGAAAAATTGTCATTGTTGATATACCACAGTGCACAATGACAAAATGTGGCCTTTAAATTTTAACCCATATGTGACATTGCAACACAGCAGGGGGCATGAAATTCAGGACCTGGGAAGCCATGCTTGGGGGGGGGGGGGGGTTATCTTTCTCAGGGAACCTCAGCAGCACCTTGCTGGCTGAGAATTTGAACCAGCAACCTATCGATCACAAGCACACTTCCCTACCCATTGGGGCACCACAGTCATGTCCATACATGCCAATTACATGTTTTAATAGAGACGGCATTTTTCAAATCAGAATCATTTTCCCATAGTGCACCATCACCTAGCAAGAATTATTAGATATCACAAGCATTTCATGAATCAATGTATTTCATATTGCTCATTTGTTTTAAACAGATGATGGAATAATGCTTTGGAAATGTATACAGTCGATAGCTATGGCTTCAGTTGGCTGTTAAGGTCAGCGGAGTAACTCCACATCAATGTGATACCTGGGTGTTACGCAAGCTGTGTGAAACGGGCGGAAGCTTAATCGACAGACTTGTTCATTTATCACCAGTAACCGGTGATTTGTAGCTTTGCATGCTTTCTTTGGTTTTTAATTTGATGATTTCGCTAGTTGCAGTACAGTCTTGCTGCACAGAAGCACCATTACGAGCTCATTTAAATGTCGAAGATCAGCTGGGTTCAAAGACGTCCCAGATACTTTGAGCAGAGTGTAATTATTCATAACAAAGCGGGCCAGCCGCAAACTGAAGTTTCAATGAACACAACTGAGAAGGTCTTATTTAACAGCATTAATGACTCCTATCGTTAGAGAACAGAATGAGGAAAAGGCTCTTATCAGATGACAAATAATAATTAAAAACATTTAAAGGGATGGTAACACTGAGTGATACACATCCAGGAAGATAAAAACGCTTCCATCTTTCATTAATGACCGTCGGCACTTTCATGAGTTTAAAAATACAATTTTATGGTGTTTTTCTTCGTCTTCGTTGTTTACCTGTTGTAAAATAACAAAGCATCATGTAGAGCTTACACGTCACTGAACTGAGACTAATGCGGTGAGGAAAGGTTGTAGCATTTAGACGGTATTTTCAAGCACCACACAACCCAGGGAAGGCAGGAGAGCAAAGCGAAGCGAAGACTAATGAGCAACCCGTGACTCGCTGGATTAGTCTGTCGGCTGAACGACTAAATAATCCTCTAAGATAATGGATATCAGTGCTAGTAAATCACTCAACATCCATCCATCCATCCATCCATCCGTCATCTAACAACCTATTCTTAGTCTTAGGGATCACTCTGTGATCAATAATAATTTAATAAAGGATGAATGTCATTAGGACCTTATTACCCATCTAGTGAACTGTTTATTTAGAAAAAGGGGGTCTGTGGTGTGTGCCAGGCCTCAAAGAAATACCCTGAATAGATTGCCAGTCCATCACAGGGCACATTCACGCACACAGACACACACACACACACACACACTCACACACTCATGGCAATTTAGAGACACCAGTTTTCTCTAACCACCTCCTGGGCGTCACATTTACGTCGAGGTCGCCTGGGGTTCTTCCAGGTTCTCTGCTTCCTCCCACAGCCTGAAAATCATGCCTTTTAGGTGAATCGGTGTCTCTGAATTGCCTGTAATATTTGCGGCCTGTGATGGACTGGCATCGTGTTTGGGACGCCGCCCGATCCTGGTGTTTCCTGGGATTGCCTCCCGGTTCGAAGCAACTCCTGTACAGCATAAATAGTTGCTGAAAATGGACAGACCTCCTCAAGGTCCAGCCTGCTGCTGTGAAAATATCTGCGTTTCTGCATGAAGTTTCAGAATTTCCAGGTAGCATCTCCCAAGGTCTCCTGCAAACACAAAGTCTTTGAGTGCGGCCTGACAATCTTGCTGTTTCATTGAAGAAATGTACACGTAGAGGCCAAAAAGAAATCCTGGAAAATAACTCAATAGCTATGTGTGACAAGGACCTTGTTTGACAATCCAGTGAAATAAACATTTTATGTGAAACACAAATACAAGAAAACATCAGAACTTACCTTGCAAAAGTAGTGTGAATTAATGGTTTGGGAAAGCAGGTTATTATTAGGAAATTATTATTATTATTAGAAAATTGACACATAACTATAATTGCACGCATTAACCACGTTGTGAAAGTAATGTATGGAAAATGCAAACAGACAATTGACTCAGCAGGAAGTGGTGCTGAGTACACAGAGTGCTGCTGGGTAATGTAGTCTACACCAATGTAGGGAGCCTGGCATTTGACTATTTGTTACAGAGAGGAGTCTGAAGATGTTCTTTGTTTATTATAAAGGCAATCAATTAAATGCCTATTTAACAGTGTGCATGTGATGAATAATTAACAGACTGTGAAATTTAGTAGAATGTTAGGGTTAATTGTTGAGTTTTACTTTAATTGCCTGTATTTGTGGAATGATTTTGCATGGGAATTATTGAATTATTAAAATATTGTTTATACCCAGTGCTCCTTCTCATTCATGTTTGCAAATGAGTGCACTGGGTTGAAACGGGGTGATTGCTTGGAGACTCCTGTATAAACTGCATTCCATCCATCCATCCATTCATCCATCCATCCATCCATCCATCCATCCAGTACAAGGTCACAGCAAGCCTGGACCAGAAAGTACAAGACAGGACACCAGTCAATCAGATGTCAGTCTATCAGAGCAGTACCCTCTGCTATTTTTTGTACATTTTTTCAGTACCGCAGTACAATAAACACTGTAAAAACATATCCACTGTGTTGGCAGTCAAGCCATTTATCCCCTGGTCACATCTCTAAATAAACATTGAATGTCTTAATTTTAAATTGTGTTATCTGTCTGGAATTTTAAATCATACACATTTTCCACAAAGGGTCTGAGGTAAGACACGCAGCACACAAGCGCTAATGTTCATTAAAATATGCTGGCCATGTATTTGGCCTGAAGTCCCTTCAAGGAGCCTCTCGCAAAAAACGGCTGCCGACCAGCTACATGTAACCCAGGGTACCCATGGGGTCGCCGTCTGCTTGGACTCAGGCAGCTCTGGGTTCTGCAGAAGAGAACATTCTGGAATGAAAAGATGATGGAGCGACAGTGCTGCCAATTATCCGGCGTACCACAGAGTCTCAGTGCCTCACTGTGACATTATTTGTTGATAATCTGCCCGACAGATCCAGTGCGACGGCGTTAATTAAGGGAGACGGGCGAGATTTGACCCATTTATTTTAAACATCTGCAATCAGTCTGAATCGCTGTTATTCACCGGTGTTCCGAGTGACAATAATGGAGGCAGTGAGGCAGTCCGATGCCTCTGTGGTCGGCTTTATGGGGAGCCGGTACCAGGTGGGTGGATGGAGCATCTCAGAGCGACGGCCCCAAGATAAAGAATCATTGTACGAAGCACGCACCCACACAGGCATGTCAGCCCCTCTTGACATGAAAGCCATAATTAGCGGGGGGTGTCTGAGGGATGGGGGGGCACACTGTCAGATTCATTATAGTCCCATACACTCCCCGGGCGAGGCTTATCTGTGGCACTGCTGTTGTCCGGGAAATCGCAAAAAAAAAAGAGAAAGAAAACGCTGGAGGAAACAGTTCACTCCTTGTTACGGCTCCTCGTTTTCAAAGCCAGAAGAATTTTCTTCTGTTTTTTAACGAGACAGAACTCCGCTTTCACGTGGCGTCGGGGGGGTGGGGGCGCCTATCTTAAACGCTGCAGTGATGTCGTCTTACGCCGCCCGTCACGCTATGTGCATTATATGATCGCGCCGGCTTTTTAGCGCGGATCCCATAAACGCTGCAGAAATCAGGTGCATTTTCATACGGTCCGCACTCTCAAAGACGAGCGTGCTTTGTCAGACGTGGGTAGGTGCGCGTCAAATCAAAGACCACGGCGGGAACAGTAGAGGTGGCTGAAATTTGCAGTGGAGGGTACAGTGTCAGGGTCTATCGGCCATCACTGCACGTGATCAGGGTCTATCGGCCATCACTGCACGTGACCAGATTCCTGGGTCTGCACGTTGATCGGTCCCCCGCGTGCAGTCAGAGCTTCTCGGCCTTGTGTCTCCACCCTGCTGGCATCCCACGCTGTCGTGTGATGCCAATGGTGCAGTTAAGGGTTCACTGACCCCGTGACCCCCACCCCCACACAGCATCCTGTCACACAGACCCAAATGCCAGCAGTTGCCACCAGCGGTCACTGGTGCGTTTCACAAAGATGGGGGTTTGTAGAGTCCTCTTGTGTGCTAATGTGTGCCGCTCCTGAGCCGACGCCAGGGCCATTCGTCCCCTTGCCGCTCTGTGAGGCATCGCTGGGCCCTTCGGGCTCTAAGCTGCCGGACCGACAGGATGCCGAGACACACAAGTTCTCAGAAATGTCACGGGTAAAAAAATCCAAAGTGCCTGAGTGAGCATCTGCCTCAGCTAGAACCTTACTGAAGTCCAGATCCGAATCATTAGAAAAGTGATTGCTTTACAGTGTGGGCGGTTTGTGGCTCAGAGGGTCAGGACACTGTGCCCATAATTGGAAGGTTGTTGGCTCAAGTCCCAGGGTCAGCATTACTGTTGGGTCCCTGAGCAAGACCCTGAAGCCGCATTTGGTCCAGGGGCTGTCTGACCATGCATTCTCTCAAAATATGTCACTTTGCTGAACTGTGTTTGCTAAATATATAAAATGTAAATCAGGTTTTACCTAAATGCTAAAAAAAAAACTCAATTTTCACATCAAAAGTTAGTTAACCAGAAAAAATGGCAAGCCATGCATGTTTAATATTGTTTTTTTACAATGTCAAGTCTCATGTCAGAATTCAAAGGCTTCTCCATGCCTTTGACTCCAGTTTTGTTCCTCTGACAATAAAGTTATTAATGAAAGCTGTGTGTGATAGAGTGTAACACACAGTGATCAAAGGTTTATTGAATCACAAGGGAAGCGGTCAATAGCTGGGCACTAAGCTAATCGACATTTTTCTCTAATCTTCCAAAAGGAGCCTGTTTCTCTGGAGTGTACACAGATGTTTGGCACTGATCTAGTAGGAATGACTTGAAAAACCTGTCATAGTGTTTGTTACTCACTGGGTCAGGAGGTCAAAAGAATGACTGCCAAAGTGTGAGGCGGTAACCGGGGGAGCGAAGTCGGCTGTATCATAGCATTAAAGCTAATTTGAATATCTCTTGTCCATTTAGTTTAAGCCAAGCATTTCCCATTTCAAAAACACAGGGGCATATATAGGGGGCAGGGCTATAGGAACACTGAAAGCTGATTGGTTGCTGGAGTGTCCCATCGCCTGTCAATCACCAATTCAAAACATATCATCGGATAAGCATAAGACTCGCACCCCCATGTATTTTGTCCCTGCTGTGCACCAACCCCCAAACAAAGCCTAAAATCGCCCCAGCAAAAAAAAACCACGATCACTGTCATTGGCTTCCTGCCCTCTGACAAGTTATTCTCAAATAGGTATTTTTATCGGAGTGGGATCCATCGATAGCCATCAGCTAGAGGCTCAGGACTGCCCGTTCCAGGTACGCCTCCAACCATGGTGCCTGGCGGCCTGCAAGAAGTACAGTCTTGGGCCTCCAATTTACTCCGGGAGCGAGATGACAATGGGTAGCCGGGTAGGCAAGGTCGCCATGGTGAAACCACCTTGACTTGGCAACAAGGGCGTCAGGGAGCAACTCAGGAATGAGCTCAGCCCAGCAAAACAAGAGGACTGTGATTGCAAAGCCGATCTAATTTTATGGGGCTGCGGAAGGGAGGTAAAACCAGGAAAGCATGCTTGAAAATGTGCTTGATGGTTTCAGGAACCACTTTCCTCTGTTAAGATTCATGTTAAAAACTAGATGTTTTTAATTACCTCTCAATCACTCTAAATAGTTTATTGGAGCTGAACTTAAAAACGCAGTTACAAACAGAATGTGCAATGAATAAGCCTTCATTTCGTAATTAGTCCTGCAGATACTAAAAGCGCCTAATCCATTTAGATTTGTTTCTCCTCAGATCTGTCTTGCCCGTGTAGTGGACTGAGCACCGGATTCCTCACATTTCCTCCACAAATGAGCTACGCGAAACGGATCAGCGCCCAAGAGAGCTGGCTGGTTATTCAGCTGTTAGAGGCTCTTAAGCATGATTGAGTACCAAGGCGGAAGATGAGTATTAGTTCTAGGATCTGCATCAACCAAAGGCATACCCACTAAATAAGCATTTTACAGTTATTCTTACAATTACTTATTTGCAAAGGTGTGGTTCGGACACTTCTGCAATGCATGCACTTTTGCTCAGCCGCAGAAGACTGTACTGTGCAGTGGAACCCTTTTCAGCCCTACTTTTGGGTTATTAAAGAAGTCTTTGATGCCATTACACACTGACTATTATTACGATCGCACACAATCAGATTACTGACGTTATCGGATAACTGTAATCTTGTACCAATATATGAAATACCTCACGCATACAGCTCTGGAAAAAATTAAGAGACCACTCTATCTGCATTTTTATATCCTGGTTTAGCCCAGGTTTTGCTGGCAGAAGGCTTCACTGCGAGGCAGGCTGCTTCCAGGCTGAAAGTTTCGAAGACAGCAGTACACAAAAACAAGGTGAAGCAGGAGACGCTGGCTATAACCAGGCAGAGGGCAGAAGCAACTTTCTAATGCCAGAGATGACTGTCAACTTATCCAGCAGTGCCTCATGAATCGGAGGATGACCTCAAGTGACCTTCAAAAAGAATTTGAAACGTGGTGTGAGGTGCACTGCTAGGTTCATAACATGCTAGTAGAAGCAGGACTGAAGGACCATAACGCAAGGAAGAAGCCCTTCATTAATGCAAAACAAAGAAAAATTAGGCTGCAATTTCCAAAAATATATATTTATATAATTCACAGACACACAACCATAAACTGAGAAATGAGTGAAACAGAAAATTTTGCAGTGGTAATTAAATTTTTTTCCAGATCTGTTTGTCCTAGCTGTGCTGGGATGTCTGTACACCACATTTTTACACAATCTGCATTAATATGGCGAATTCATGTGAACCGCAGTTCAACATTTTAGAAATGAATTAAAAACAATCTTTAATTTATCATAATACAACATTCTTATAATAATAGAGAACAAAATTTGTATTAAATAAAACATTTAGTAAAATAACCTGAGAACAAATGCACTCTGGAATAGAAATTCAGTTATGTTTTGTACTGATTGCAGTACTGTATGTGGTTTTTGGTTAACTGCAAAGGTTATGCTGAATGGAGATCACTGGCAATTTGAGATACATTACCCTGTAGATATAATGTCTTAGGGGCAAAATTTTATATATTCTATATCCTTTTTGGAGGCCGGCAGGGGAACAGCAGATGGGCAGACACCATTAGATCAGCGCAGAGTTTACACAGACATAAGCGTTTTTGCAGTAGTTTCCGTTTGATGTTGTATGACGGAATAACCTAAACGAATGCTGTTAGTATCAGATAGACAGTCTCTCTGCCAGGCAGGTTGGAAGACACTTGGTCTTCTGAATATTTAATTATGTGACCACATATTGTGAAAGTGAACCGTTTACTTTGAAGAGTTACTTAACACAAGAGGACATAACCTTGTCAGTTTCATTTTTAATTAAAAGTAAAGCAGAAAGAAATTGAGGAAAAATTAAAAAGCAGAATATGAGAAGGAACAGAAATGAGTATGTGAAGATTTCACATTAATAAGTGAAGTATCAACGTAAAAATGGGATGAGGTTGGTCTTTGACTCAACTCACTACAAAAAATCTCCACAGTGCAGCATTTTGTTTTACTTGTCAGCAATCTTCTAATACATGAGCCAAGCACATCCCGCTTGTGCAAATCAAATAATAGGGAAAGGTGCAATATCTCAGATAAACTACTGCTAGGAAGATACTAGTTCTTGTCTACTTATCCACAGTGTTTAATTGGCACCATTGTTTTTTGAGGTGAAACAGCTATGCTTGCAGTATGGTTCAAAAAGAAAGGCTTTAATTGTCTGGAATGAGCAATGCTTTTCCCCAGGTATAAATGACCTCGAATCAATAGAATCATATTCATTTTCATTAATGAACTGTGCAATTTTCAAATCAATGACTAGCATCACCACATCTTCTGGTGTTTTTTTTGAATTACATCGGCTGACAAATTGCTGTTTAGGGCTACGGAAAATTATATTAAAAAAAAATCCCCAGACCCCAAACCGACACTGGGGAATGGGGACGCAAAGGAACTCAGTGCTGGAATCTTGAAAACATGTTTCTTAATTTAGGAATATGCTTTCTTCCAATGTGACTTCTCCAAAAGCAGCAACAACAAGACCAATAACAAAGACAAACAAAAAAGTGGAAACGAGAAACCTCAAAAGTCAATGCATGTCTAAATTTAGCCCGTTTGCATTCGGATCACAAGTTTGACAGCGATGAATCAGAGCACAGATATTTCCTGCATGCATGGCTTCCAGATTTTTCTTTTTGGGGCCAAACTATTCATTTGGGCTTTTGAGAGAGTGATTTAATTAAAATACCTTGACTATTCTGTCGTACGAGACTCAAAAACCGTGCCTTCTGAAGAAAACGACTCATGGAAAATGTATTATTTTAAGTCGCGTGAAAGTGTGAGATAAATATCTGAAATTGCATTCTGCTTGGAAAATTTCATCCAACCATCTTCCATGCCCATTGGTCGTATGCTGCCTATACTGGAAGATTTAGGCAAAAGGCTAAGCGAGTAGCCCAGGACGAGGCCAACCCACTGAAGGGCACATGCATATTATTCACACAGACTGTTCGGCAACTCTAGTTTATCTTGTGTTTTTGGATTGTAGCTGGAAACCAGAGAACCCAGAGAAAATCCCATGATGACACTGGGAGAACATGCGCACTCTGCCATGTACCGCCAGAGCAGAGACTCAAACATTCTTCTCCAGAGATATGAGGCAATGGGACACTAATGTAAAGTATAATATGCTATATATTTGCCTTATGATGAGTACAGCATTCGTTACTACATTGTAATCCCAGTGACCTCATTTAGAGAGTTCTGCATTGCGTTTTTCATATGATTTTTTTATTATTATTTTTTTGTTGTATAAAATGATCAGAGGCTGTTGCGTAACTGCGGCCAGGATGGCAGATGTGACTCGACAAATGAAGCTTTCTTGCGCATTTGTAATTGAATAACAGGTTCATTTTCTGCTCGCTCCATTGGCAACCGCTCAAGTCTTTATCACATTTGCCAGGTGGCAAGGGACAGTTATCTTCGATACTGGAAAATGTTTAGCATGAAATATTTTCAGTATCATTTAAACATGCTGAACGCTGCAGAACAGTCAGATCGAACTGTAATATTCTCCTTCCGAATTTAGTCTTACGTGATCAGCACTGGAATATTCCCTCGGTTTATTCCCATATGTGTCGTTCATTATTTAAACTTTCATGCAGTTAAAAATGAATATATGATTTATTTGTAAGGTGACACGTGGGATCAGTAGGCGGCACATTGGCCTAACATCTTCAGGACTTGGGGCTTGATGGTCCATCCTGAGTGTGTGTATGTGTGCATGGAGATCTTCCTCTGTTTCTTCCTCCAGGTATTTCAGGTAATTCCCAGAACCCAAATACATTCAAGGAGGTGAAGTGGTTTCATTAAATGTCAGAGTCAGGGCACCTCCACCATATTGTCCCCTGCCTATATGCCTGTGATTTCGGCAGTAAGCCTCAGGTTCATCATGACCTTGAAAGGCCAGAAGTTATAGAAGGTGGATATATTGTTAATTAACATGCCTCTGGTATGTTTTTGTACAAAAAGCATCCCAAGTTCAGTAAGTTCTCAGACCACAAACAATAGTAGATTGCTCTCCTTCCCCAGATTGTGGTGATACTTTCCAATTTTGCGCTTTTTATTGGACAGTGTTGTGTACACATCCAAAACGAGAAAAAAAAAGGCTCTGTTCAGCTATTCCTGTCATTTTGAGCCAAAAAGGCACCTTCAGGTAGCAATTTAGCTTCTAGAGCAAAGAAAAAAAAACAAGGTCATTAATAATCCAGACACTGGACAGAGGCTTATAGTGGTAGCAGAGCGGCCAGATTCGCCGTGACCTTCGCTGCCCATTCCATGTGCGGCGATGGAGTGCCAGTGACATGATACATCTCAGATGAGTAAACGATCTTTAATAGGCCCAGGGTGTGATATTCTCCTATTGGGTGCCATTATAGAATGAGAAACTGGGTAGGGATATTGTTTGGCTGTGACTAGTAAGAAGTGAAAAAGCAACAATAGGTTTCCCATCATGCATCGGAGGAGTGTCAGCATTCCGTTGCATCAAGCAAGGTAATCTGCAACGCCTTTCTTTTGTACAATGTTATCATGGCACTTGCCAAAGGAGAACATCTGGTACTCCCATAGGATGTGGCAGAGTTCGTCTTCGAAAATCAAAGTGCGGTATAGCGTTTTCCTGCCACACCGTAAATCGATCTCGCCCCTCACATCTCAAGTGAGTTACGTTGGGCTACGAACATTAGCCTACCCACAAGCATGGTGTATTTCCGGATATCTTTAACAATCCAAAATGAAACCCGTCTCCCGGGGCTGAAGGTTCCTCCTCAACATCATCCCGTAAAGCACCACATGACACTGTACCGAAGGAAGAGCCGCTTGATCTTCAGAGAGATTGAAGGTCACGTTGGATGATCTCATTACTCGATGACCTGAAACCAGAAATCCCACCACTCCCAGAAATCAGTTTTCTTTTTCCTGACTCATCAGTTGATCCATGATCTTCTGGAAATCATATTCTGGGGAGGGGGGCTGCTCCTTGAAATGAGTTTTAGATTTTTCAAAGGTTGGATGTCTGCCCATGACAGTTTCATGGTAGGAAAAAGAACTCACATCTTGTCTGGGGAGTTCGATCTGAGGATCTGGGGATCTGAGCTGCTTAGGCAAAATTCACATTCACAGAACATTCACATTCAATCATTCACTGTACATTCAACGACAATACTGCAATATTGTTTTTATATTTTACAGTTTTGTACTTTTTATTACTCTTATCCTTAAATATTTTTTTCAAGTATCACAATATTACCTTTTTGAAAATATTTTAAGTCTGTTTGCACTTCCATTACGTGGTCGCACTATATGTAACGTATGTGCACCTTGTCCCCGCTATATCTATGTTTGTCCGTGCTCCACAATGCTGACATTTTGATCATTAAAGTCCATATTAATATAAGTCATATTTAAAGTCCATTTATTTACTGCACAACTCAGTGCAATACTTTCTCTGACATTCTTTGCACTGTCACAACTAACTTTACTGTTATTATTTATTGTTATTGTTTATTACTGTGCTGCACTGCTTAAATCCATCCATCCGAATCACATTTGGGTCCATATGATAGGGGCAATCAGAGGATAAGGCAGGGGACAGAGGGAAAGTATGTGGCGGGTGATTGTGTGGGTGCTGAGGGCTGCATCCCTAAGCCTACAAAACCCAACACCTGCTTGGGCAAATGTAACGAGAAGCCGGATTGGCCTGTACTGATGAACATGAAATGGGTCCCTTCTAGAAACATGCCAGCATGGCTGTAGTAGGAAACAATGGGAGAAAACTTTTGGTGACCAGAATCGTAATAACTGTTTCCCAAATGCAGGGGGGCCATATGCAGGGTGAGGAATGCAGGTATTACCCTGAGGGACAGGCTCCTGCCCACTTCCATCTCATCTTAGTTGTTCTTTGTCCAAAGGCGGTCATCGCTCGGATTACGGCAGGGGAGTGTAGAGGGGTTGGGGCCACAGCTTAAAGCTGATTGGCCTCCACAGTGCTCCCTCCCCTGTCACCCACCAATTCAAAGCATATCATTGGTTAATAATAAGGTTGGCCTCCCTCTATGAATTATGTACCTCTTAAGACCTCCACCAAATCGTAGGATCGCCCCAGAATAGGTGGTCGTCTCTTGAAAGGTAATCCTAAAATGTGCAGGATGCGGCTAAGAAATGTAAACGGAACGGCCCAGATTACAGTGTAAAGGGAGTGATGAATGGAGAAGAGATTGGGCGGCCCCATTTGAACCCCACAGGGAGCTGATTAACACAGAGGTGTTGGGGGGGTCAAGGCAGCAGGGGGGCTGTTGTTGGCGTAGAGGATGTGGCAGGGCTGCAGAGCCGTCTTCAGGTCGTGCTCTGCAGGTTTCTGCACTTATTTTTAGCTTATTTCTCTTGTTTGTTTCACTATGCAGTGATGAATTAGTCCCTCCACACACATGATGTTCAATCTTTAAAAAAAAGAATTGCTGGGAATTATTTTAATATTTTCACTCTTACCTTATCTTATTCCTACCTTCTCATACAAGATCATGTAAACACATAGTGATTTTTTTTTTTGTGACGGAGGAGGTATTCCAAATATCTTCTTCAGGTGATACAGATATCTCTTTTTAATCATGATACAATGACTCTTTATTCCTCGGGAAACAAGGTTCAGGAAATGAAAAACACCCTCATATCCACACATGAATTAAAAACACCCACACAGAACAGAGACGTCACTCATTATTAACCAAAACGGTAAGCGGCCTGAATCCACAACTACGCCATTTGAGACTAATTGGGATTATTTCCGAACACGATTATTTCAACGCAAACGTTTAAAATAACAGTTGGGGGTGAAAAAAAAATCCTAGCATTGTTATAATATAGTTTCCCTGACTCTGACACAGAGAGATATTCATGTAATGGGAACAGCAGTAATAATCTGATTATAGATTTAGATGCTTGAAGATGTTGTAAGGGGAGTGGTTAAACATGAAAGGGGAGTAGGCTGTGAGATTAATGAAGAGGATAAGCGAGAGATGATTATAGGTATCTTAGAAATGCCTCAAAGGAAAGTGCTCCTGTTAGATTACTGATAGGTAATAAACTACACTTTATTGCATCTCAATCATATCTTATGAAACAAAATGCTAAACCATGCATGTTTTTATTTGTCATATTTTATTGTTCTGAGCTCCATGCTAGCTAAGCCTTTCAGCACTGTAACAGATTAGCTAGTAGCAGTGGCTCGCCCCAGCGGTGCCATGCTGCTGGTGTATGTCGGTATGAAAGTATTTGTATAAAAGTATAGCGAGGGAGGGTATTGGCATGCGGAGTTCCATTCCGGAATTTTTATACAGCTTCGCCGTATCAACAGTTGCACATGGCAACAGATCAATGGCGCTTCCTCGGATGCACAAACATGAGGACACAGGAGCCGCCGTCAAAGTAAACTACAAAGGCGCGCCGGGGCGATTCAGGAATTCTTATGAGGCGGCCTTGCCTCGCTTATTATTAACCAAAGGGGTCCCTGTCAGCAACACCTACCCCAGATATAAGAAGGCACCTGGCCTCCCTCAAAGAAGCCCCCCCTCCAAGCTCCCAGTTATGTCGGAACAAAACTTTGGGGGGGTGGCAGAGGAGGACCTGGGAGGGATCAGTGCGGGAGGTGGGCACAGCTGGACATGAAGCTCGAGTTTCATTTCAAGGATTCATCTATGGTCGGCCACCTCAAAGCAGGTCCCTGGGTGAACTTCAGTGCCGCAGGGATTGGAGCTGCTCCTGGTCTGAAGCTTCATATCTATTCATATGGTACTAAGGATGGGGGGGGGGGGGGGGTTAGGGACCAGAGCATACCACATCAACTTGGGGGGGACTGTGACTGCAGCGCGAACGGAGCATACCAAGTCAATTTTTAAGTGCCGCTGTGATAACAGTGCAAACCTTTGCCAGCTCCCGCTAATCTTTCAGGGGCAGGCAAAAGGTCGATAGGAAAATGTACTCTTTCCGTGGGGGGGTGTAATTTGCTGCTAATTCACGGTAATGTAGCAGGATCACTGTGGTGAGCAAAATGACTTAACGATGGAGAGAGCCGGTAATACTTTATTGGAGGCGTGTGGAGAGAATCGAGCTGAAGATCCAAGCATCTGAACATAAGTTTGGAAGCAGATTACGTGCCTGCTTTACAAATTAAAGCACTTTTTTCTTTTTGCAAACATGCTCCCGCATTCGATTTAATGCAACGTGTCTGGGAAGTGAGACTTATGCGTCGCTCACTGCATGTTTTCATTGATTCCAGAGGTGAATAAACTGTGATGAATTTTAATTAGGCTCGCTACTTCAATTTAAGAAGCCTCTTCAAACCTTGCGTGTGTCCCAATTTGGCTTTTTATTTGGAAAAAAAAAAAAAACACTGAAGCGTTCTGTTATTGTGGCATGCGAAGGCTTGAAATCTGTGCCAATCAGAAATGACTGCGACTTGAATTACCTTAGGGAATTACCCTAGCTTTACCGACTGTGAAACAACGACAGAAGGAAGTGATGTCACCTTGATGAACAAAATGGCCACCGAAATGGGAATGATGTAGACCACATGACATGGCTTTCAGGGATTAAACTTTGGGGTCTCACACAAAAATGTTCTGAGGGCAGGATGAAAAATGACTTGCTCAGAAACAGAAAAATAAACATAATGATATTGTAGCGGAGGTGGGTCCAAGCAACTACAGAAGGCGGGACCAAGACATCTGATTGGTTGGGCCCACCTCCTCTAGTTGCTTGGGTCTACCCACCCCACCCCAATAATCTGATTGGTTCTCTGTCTCAACCCATCATTTTTGATTCTGCCCTCAGAATAGGCTTGTGCAAGTAAGATTCCCATGAGCATCTAAAACCAGTTGAACAATGAATAACATAAATGTTGGCTTCATTTCTCAATATAAAAGAAAAAAACATCAAAAACTAGCATGAGACATTTTTGAGAATCCTGGATTTGTTTCTCAGGTCTGAATTTTATCATTATGGCAGCTTTAAACATTTACCAAAAGAAATGCAGAACTGGATTTTAAATGAGCTCCTTGGTGGAACAAGCCAGCCAACTTTGCTTGCTGTGTCACTCCTACAAGTGACATAAATAAAAAATATGGGCCTGTCAGTTCTACTCCTACTCATGCGTGCTGGATGAACAAAAACACGGCTCCTCTGAGAAACGTGATGTACTCTTAGACTTGTTGCTAACTCATAGAGTGTTACTGAAGTGTGTCAGGCTATGTTATAGAACTGCCACTTTACTATTGTATCACGTGATTGGCAGCTTTTTAGCCACTCCCACTCCAAAATGCTGACATGTACTTGTCACAAACCTAATTTCCATGTGCCTTCCTTCAAAGAGCATTATGCATTAGCAAGAAATCAAGCACACAAGAAGAATCCTTCATTGATATTTTTAGTGAGGGCTTTTTTCTTATTATTAGATATCTTTTTGTCTGACTAATTAAACAGTGCAAATGTATAACCCAGTGCCAATTCCCTTCAAGAGAGAGGGCATTGTTGTGTATTTTGGCAAGATGACTTGTCAAAGTTAAGGTAGTCTGGGCTAAATGTAAGTGAACAAACATAAACTGGGGTACCTTAAACCCAACAAGTTATCTAGCTAACCAACAAATCCTGCTTTGTTAATACACGACCCTAATGTCTTTATCCATGTGTTATCCAAGAAGTAAGAGAGAAGAGAAAAGCAAGCGCATTGGAGAAGACTCCGGGTGATATTTGGGTGGTTGAGAACGCTATGTCTGTAACTGGAAGGTTGCAGGTTTGGATTGTTAAGTCCTGTAGTCAGTAGAGTGATTTTACCATTGAACCCCTGGACAAGGCTCTCAACCTCCAATTACTCCAGTAATTGTACATCACTCTGGATAGAAACATCTGATAAATGAACAAAATATAATTTGATATTTCTTAGTTTGATAATAATTTGCTGTGTGCCCTGCAGTGGACAGGCATCCCATCCGGCGTGTATCCCTACCTTATGCCACCTAGGAGGAGCTGCAGGACGCCTTCTGGCCTGAGCAGCATAAACCGCTGACAGGTGGAAGCAGTGGATGGATTCACTGTTTGTTATGATTTATTCACAATAAGTATTTCTGAGAAGCTTCAAGCTGCATCGCAGCCTCTTCCCAAAAAAGAGCTTCATTTTTGGCATTTTCGACAGAAGGTTCTTGAAGCTGGTTGCTTTACACTGTGCACATTTATTTATTTAACAGGATTGGTCCCAATGTGACAAATGAGTGAGATTTAGGGAGCAGGATCAGACAGTCCCTGGAGTCAGTGGGGCTTAAGGTCCCTCCTCAACGAAACACAATCACTATGCCAGCCACAGGTTTTGAACCAGTGACCTTCTGATCACATGCACAGTTCGAACACACAGAGCCACATAATACCATGACTCAGAAAAGCAGAAGACCAGCACAAGAACAGTGCATTTTCACCGTGCAAGTCAAATGTCGTGACTGTTTTGTTTTTCGGTCCGTATTCACAACTAATCAATTATGCGGTAGACAGAATAATAATATTGATTGCTTTGAAGGTTACATACCTCTGAATATTCAGCAAGGCTTTAAATGACGGCATGGGTGTCTCTGTCTGTCGGCTGTAATTATTTAAATTGCACCCTCCCTTCTCTCCTTTTGCTACCCACCCCCCCGAAGACCAAAGACTTTGGGTATTGAAGGGATCGTGTTTTTTAGGAAGCTTTCAGCGCGAGAAAGAGCGTGAAATATGAACATGGTGCAGAGACAACAGATTCGGCCCAACGGCACCAGAGATTTTTAGCTCAACAACTTAGGTTTGGATCAACACTAGCAGGCCCGTGTCATGTTGGCAGGAGAGTATTATCTCCATGTATGCTTGGAGCTACGAGGGCTTGATTTGAAGTGGGGGTGAGTTCTTGTGGTTAGGGGGGAAAAAGAGATGCATCACGCCAAAGACAGATCGCAGTGGAAATGAATTACTCAAAATCAATATCTGCTTTTTGGGGGTTCTTTTTATGTACGGGGAAGAGGGTTTCGTCTCAGTCTTTGATCAAACTTGGGACGGGCACTATAAAAACCGCAGCCACGGCGTCTCTGATACACACGTACTGATCTTTGCGCCTCGGAGTTGGAAGGAGATGCTGCTGCTTTAAATGAGACACTTTTGAAATGTCATCAAAAAGGAAGTGACTGGCAAACACGGAGGCTGCTTGACTCCTCGGCGCCCGGGCCTCAGTCACCCCACAGCTCGGCTAACGCCCAGACTCCGTGTTTGCCGCATCGTCTCCTGACACCTACATGCTCTCGGCAAAAGGCTCGTTTGTTGTCGGAGTTTTTTGTTTCTCTTTTCCGTTTTTCTTGTGAATTATGCAGCGTCGCTGTTTCTGATTGCGTGCAGCTCCGCCGGGCCTCTAATCCGCTGGCGTGACACTTTAAAGGCGTTCCCATGGCGTGACGTGGCACCCCCGGCTTCCTGCTGCGTGGGAGGGCTGGAAGCTGACATAGATATTCACTTCACTGGGGTGACAGGACAGCTCATTGGGACGCCCGGTCTGGGGTGGACGTATGAGGGCAGTGACGGCACAAAGCCTCTCCTCTGTACCTGCCCGCGGCATTAATCACATCATTTATAAATAAAATGAGCACAAAAACTATTTCGAGACGCACTCCTGTGTCTGTGCATCCGTCTGTCTTAACTCCGTCCTTTTAACTGACATGTTAATTGCCGTCACGGTAATTATCTCGATCAAAGGAATCTCCATCAATATTCTCAAAAGCAAAATAGCTACAAGAAATTCGCCTTTAATTATTCCAACACTTTAATTATGCCAGCGCCGGCTAAGGCTAACTACAATGTGAAATTAGACCTTTATTACATGTCCTAATTGCGATTCAGCTGTCAAGAGGATTAATGGACCTTGTGTGTGGGAACGCTTGTGCGTGCGTGCGCCTTTGTGCGAACAGGAGTCTGCCTTTTAGTGTGACGGGAATGTGGGGAGGTATGAATAGACAGCCAGGTGGAATGGTAGCTTTGTACCTCCAGTGTTGTTGGTTTGAATCCTACTTATGCCTCTCTGTATATGGAGTAGCCGTATTCTCCGTGCGTTGTGCAAGTTTCCTCCCTTGAAGTCCGAAGGCTAATCAGTGTCTCTAATCTGTCTATAGATGTGTGTATATATGTGCCCTACACTGAACTGGACCCTGCTCTGGAAGAGATTAACAGATAGCTTGTTGCTAAAGGGACATTAGTAAACTATGTGTCACTTAGTTTTTTTAAAATACAGTGTTTTTTTCCCCACAAATAAAGTGCAGCAGCATCTTTAGCTACAACGCCAACTGCCTTTGGGCGGCACCACAGAGCACAAGGTCTTACTGGCGGTCATTCTTTAAGGGGCGGCGCGTGGCAGTGGGAGAGGCCAAAAATGAGCCGCTCGCCAGCCAGCGGGAGCTGCTGGGTATGTGCCCAAATGAGAGCCGTCCTGGCAGGGATCCAGAGACGGCACCTGGCCGGTCCCTTAAACATGAGGACAGGCACTCCGGGAGTGAATTAGAGCTGAAATGCAGGTCCACAAAGCTGAAGAGGAGCGCTGGCTCCCCGTAACGTCTGATCACTATGGAGAGAGCTATGCTTTATATACTTAAGGTTGTCTCCCACCACATACATAATTAATTTTTATTAGTTTTTGTGAATAAGGGCCCTTGTTTTGTGCTTAGTGCCCAATTTCTTTCCAATAATTGGCTTGTAAATAATAGAAACGACTCTTTAACCTAATGGCCTCCGGCCTCCACCCCCTCAAAACCTTGCAAAAATTTCCAAAGATGCTCGTATTGTGTCACACCTGGGTGCAATAGTGCCGCTGAAATGTTAATTTAATGGTGCCCAACCTTCTGCCACTGTTTACAAACTCCCGACAGTATGCTCGCCATCTCTGCGTCCAGGCGGCCGTAATGGGCGTCTGCTCACGCCTCCCGCACCAGCTGAGTGATTTACCGCGGTTCTCCTGACAGCTGAGCCTTGTTTCCTCAAGCGCTGCCTCAACTCGGCGCTTTCTCCTGATAAGGCACCGTGCTGCCGTGGCACAATACCTATGCGGCGGTTAGTCGAACGATGTTAAAACACGCCGTCCGTCCCGTGTTTCACACGCAGCACATCCTCATTGACCTCTGAAAAAGCCTCCATGTCAGCTATCCCACGGTCTCGTGCTAGTGAACCACATAATTACAATTAACAACAGACCACGATGATGTTGCGAGCTCTGACAACGCCGTCTCTGGGGAAAATACACCCAGTTAATTACAAGGTAACACAACCTCTCGGCTACACATGTATCGCATTATCACCACCCAGCTACATGCCTCCTCTTGGCCAGTTTCTATTCGGTTGCTTTGCTTCCTGATCATCGGGGAATGTCCTAGTCATTTATGCAGCTGGGTGTTCTATAGGCCGTTTAAGTATGCTGCCCCGGAGTTTTACTGCAGGGTCGCTCCAGGGACTCGAACTAATAACCTTAAGATAGCAGGGCCACATTTTTAACTGAGACTCCTCCGATTCATCTCTGATGGCCTTTGAACCTCTTCTCCTGGTGAGTCTTGCAATGGCAGCATGCCAAGCGGGTCAGCGCAGACCTCTCTTTCCGATGCCAAAGATTCGAGCTCGTTCCGGGGGATCCCCAGACGTTCCGGCTGGAAGATATAATCAATCCAGAGTGTCCTGGATCTTCCCCAAGGCCTCTGTCCAGTGTGACATGCCCAGAACTGCAGCCTCCTATGGCGCTGCTTTACTTTAAGGGCCTTTTATTAATCATAACATCATTAGTGTGAATAATTTATGAATTGTCTCGCTAAAGGTATGATTCATTCTGCTTAATGGTGCTATCAACATCTTAACTAGGGCATATCTGCTAAAGTCTTAGGTTCTTTTCATATATGATTTGTTGCAGGCTTTTACTGCAACTCCATGTGTAATTTCTTTGGATCATTGCGGGGTGTAAAATGTTTCACTGGACACAACATTTTTGGCCACCCCTTTTGCACAGCTCGACGTATCGTGTGACTCGCACGGCTCCCTTACTGCCCAACACCTCGGCTTCCGTGGCATTTAACATTAGCGACATGCTAATGCTGATTTAACATGTTGCTTGAAATGGCTGCGAAATGGTGTGAGATTCTGCGCGTACATGGTGCGATGGTGGCCAGAATCTCCTTCTCCTTCAGGACTGTAACTGGAACTAGCTTGCTCCTCCACCACCACCAGCAGCACCACACTCCTCATGTTTGATACTTGTTACTTGTAGTCCTGCCATCTTTATTCTCCCAGATTCTCGCGCTGTCATATAGCGTTAGGTAGCTGCCTTGCTGAATGCTTTTATCCAAGCAGGATTACGCAGTCTAATGCTTTAACCGTTCACATGCGGCCTCTCTGACCGCAGCAATTCCCTTGCTGGCATCCATAAAATGCCTTCAGGCCTGCCTGTGTTTCTCCACAGGCTTACGCTGTTAACCTCTGTTCTGTCATTTGTTAACTCCTGGGTAATTAGCTTCGATCCCGATCTTGTTTTTGACCAAGCCTTGCCGGGAGCGCAGAACTAGTGGAAACACCGTAACTGTAAGTGAATGTGCAGTTCTACGATAGTGTATCGACAAAGAGAGTGATGGCCACAGGCCACATAGTATCCAGGTCATATGTTCTCCTTCGGAATCATCCTATCCAGAATCCAGACACTCATAACTTATAACCCTCTGTACTGCATGAATTAGTGACATTTGATGAACTGAAATGTGTCCTGCTTGCTGGGTAAAGCACCAGTCATTTTTAATACTTGCACATTTCCCAGGATTTCTAGGATTTACATGCATTATGCTTTTCATAAATGCATGAGACTGGGAAAACAGAAAAAATATTATTATAATTATTAGTAGTATTGTTGTTGTTGCTGCTGCTGTCGGTTGTCTTTTGTTGTTGTTTTTGTTATTGCTATTACTACTACTTACATGGAGTCACTTAATTTAAATTAGAATTGCAAATAGATTTTGCATCCCGGGTTCTGTAGAATTTTCCTGCAGTGAGAGGCGTAATGTAGCGTAACTGACACTCCCTGAAGTTCCTTCGCCGCACTGTCATGGGGGACCGCAGGCTGCATTTGCCGTGTGAAAATTAAGCAGCGCTAAATGCAAACGTTTCCTGAAAGCTGCAGTGCCGTGAATCTGCTGTGTATAGCCTGACCTCTCTGCGTGCTCGTGCTCGGTGTGAGAAAATGATCAGTTTTATCGAAGGGAATTCGGGCAGCTCCTGCGACAGCGCCGATGCTAATCTTCAGGTTGCCGAAACCCCAGTTTGCTTCACTCTCTGATTTTTTTTTTTTTTTTTTGCTTTTTGCTTTAGGTGAAATGAATAATAAATGTGGTGACAAGCGGGACTGTATTTTATATGCTATGACTTACTCAAAAAGGGAGCATAAACAGTGAGATTTATAATGACATATTAAAAACTGTCTACTGCTTATAATAAACCTGAAATGAATTTAATACTACTTAAGGCAGTAATGTACAATTTACATTTCCTAAGAGGGGAGGCAAAGATTGTACCTGAATAAGAGAGTAGAAATGCTTTATTCATTTCCAGAGGATGAGAGCAGGTTTTGGGGTCAGAACACAGGGTTATCCTGCATCTCAGGAGGATTTGGGGTTTAGAGCCTTACTGAGGAGGCCGATTGCGGCATCACTCTGCCGAACCCAGGATTTGAACCCGCAACTTTCCAATCAGTGAAATCCACAGACTGAAACACACTATAGTTTGCTATGAGATTATGGCAGATTTTGCAGCCAGGCAAGACGCAGGCACCAAAATTGATACCTGGGTACTTGGTGAAGTTCAGACGACCTCAGGCCGTAGCAGAAAGGTGGCAAAACAACCTGAAAGCACTCAGCATAAAGGGTCGATTCAAAAGTGCCTGACCCCGAGATTGGCCAGCCGTCCGCCTGCACTCAAGCTGCGCCGCGAGCGTGTCGACGCTCAAAGGAGGACCAGTCCCGCTTTGAAATCTGCCACTCCGTTTCACCACCAAAGTGAGGCTGTTCATTGCATCTTCATCTTTTTTTTCTAGCCGCAAGGATAGCAAAAAGGGGTTTGCAATCTAAAGATCAGCCCATTGTTGACGGAGGAGAACATGGCTCCATGTTGACAGAAACATGTTTATTTATTTATCTGGCCTTCTGAATGAAACTTCAAGCGTTTTGCTGAGTCACCCCGTTACATAATAGCTCATAAATCAGGACGCCCCTGCCGTCGCCTGTTCTAAATTGTCGTGGTGAAGCGGGTTGGAAATTAACATATTCGCTAACAAAAGTGCAGACTCCTCCCTTGCGCTGCAGTGATGAGCTATTGATTCTGATTAATGCCCCGGCTCTTTGGAATGAGCCGTAAAACAATAACCTATTACTTGGGGTAATTGATCATGTGGAAAATCTATTAAATTTCTTTCCCATGGCTGGAATTAATGGCTTTGTAATATTTATCAAGGCTTTAAGGGCCACAATTTATTAACCAGCAAACTGGTGTAAACTCCGCTAAGGCAAAGGGAAACTTGTTAAAAAAAAAAATACATTAAAAAATAAAGTTGAAGGTAAGCCTATCGATGTTGTCTTTCTCTGAATGAATGGATTTGATTACCACCATCAGACTTTATTTCTAAAATGATTGTATTTTAATGTAGTGGAGCCTTTGCCATGAATAGGAAGAAATTACGTTCGCCAACATGGTCAATTAGCTTTGGACAGAATGTATAAGCATTTAAACGTCAGGTTTATTTACTGTGACAAACATTTCTTGTCAGCAGAGGTGGAAAGTCCAGGTCCAGAAAGTACAAATCCAGACCAGAATTTTGTTTCAACCAACCAGTTAAGTATTGTGTAACTGAGACTCTTTACGCTGACCTGGTTGGTTGAAACAAAATCCCGGTCTGGATTTGTACTTTCTGAAGCGAAACTTTCCACCTCTGCTTGTCAGCAACTCTTGGAAATTTCATATTTTAGGCCCAGAGTAAAGTAGTTATGGAACATGCTGAATTATCATTTTATCCAGCTGTGAAGTACAAAGGTACTTCATGAGAAACAGAGTACCTGATTCATGTCTCTCTCTATTTTGTATTCATGGACTCGATTTGTTCTGTTTTTTTTTCCCGATCGTGAGCAGATCACTCTTCCACTTATCGGTTAGGACAACCCAAAACCTCGAAAGGTGGCAGAATTTCTCTTCAGAAACCTTAAATCCTTACATCTTGAAAACCCTTAGATAGGACTCCCACGGCGGTCAGCTTGGTGCTTTATCTACCGGCGCTTGGAATGTACAGTTTATAGGGTCCCGCTGGAACCTCCACGGCTTTTACATTACACTAGTCCAAGGGCAATTCTAGGAATTTTTAAGGTGGAGGCATCAGATGAGCCATTGTTCAAACAGAGGGGTCAACCTCAATTCATATGTTTTGAATTGTTGAGTGACAGCGAGGGGGCACTCCAGGAGCCAATCAGCTTTCATATAAGCCCCCTGTTTGAGCCCCTGCACTAGTCTACGCACTTCTGTCATCACAGGTCCCTGGCAGCTCCCTGCAAAACAAAATACGCAATTGCTGTACACTACAGCACCGTGCCTTACCTGAAATCCAGCAGTAAAATACCCTGCTGTATAAATGGGAGAAAACTTTCAGGAGACTGAAAAAAACAAATAACTTAAAAAAATAACACAGTTATAATAAAAAAAAGTCAAGGTGTTAACGATTTTTTTCTTTTTGAAAATATAAAGCTTATGTTGTGATAGCAGTACAAATTACAGTATACACACTGTGTTTCAGCTCAAAGTAAAATGTGTGCCTTTATTTTATTGCAGATAAATGCAGAGGATCGTGGCTATACATGTATATCTCTAAATTTTCTTTGCTCAAGCTGAACATTTAATTAACTTAGAGGTTTATGTAGAACGGACACTTGTGTGGGTTCTGGATAGTTTCTTGTCTGTTTTATCCTTTTATAAACACTTTATTCCACAGAAGCTTTGGTTTCAGTTCATGTGCTCATGCCTGTATATGTTTACTACGTCACATGACCCTGACCAGGATAAGTAGTTAGAGGATGGATGGATGGATGGCTGGATTGCTAAGTAAGAATTAAATCCAAAGGATGCAACCTTTGAACCATCACTGGTTAAAAAAAAAACATCCAAGATTTTTTAAAATAATCCATAACACATTACCACCTCACATGCTACGTGCTAGATGAGCAATGAATTGGTACTTTAATAGAGGATTAAAGCCAAACAAACACAGTTATGGGCTGGGACTTAAAGCCACAAGCCCGCAGTTGTGAGGCAACACTGTCACCATCTTACTACCCTTAAATATAAAATTTTAATTATTGTTTTGGTGTTTTCTGTGGTGATCCTCACTCAGCCAAGTAAAATACAGGTTCCTGAAGCCAGATCGCAGCAGAAGATTTCGCGTTGTAGTATTATCTGATTAAGACAGAGCAGATGGGCCGCTGTAGATTTCCGATCTGTTTTCTACAGTGCACTTGAAATTTTATCTACATTGCGTTGTGGACAGATATGACAGCACTGGTTCCAAACTTTTAGTTGGTATGACCAATTCGTCATAGAATTTTATCAAACCAGGAGGCCTAAATATGTGATGGGACAGAATGTTTCACTGCGACACGTCTGCCGATGTCTTCATCTCGCTTATGTGACACTCTGCCAAGACATGCGAGACTGTCAATCACCCAGAAGAGTGGGAGCCTTGAGTGTTGAAATGGGGATAATTGTTTTTGTGTTATTACTACTAACTCTGAAAGATGTACTGCTTGTGGTTTTTTTCATATCCCATACATCAAAATTAATTCTAGTGTTTTTTTGGGGCTCTGCAGATCAGGCCTGTGAGCAGAAAGTTGGCGGCTCAAATGCCATTTAAGCAAAATAATAACAAGCTACAAGCATGCTGGGCTCTTGATCAATACCCTTAAACCAAAATAAATAAATAAATAAAAACATTCTTCAGGGGTGCCAGCAAATGGCTAATCCTGCAAGTTTGAGTGCTACTTGTGTGTCTCGAACGAAAGTAAGAGGAACTATATGAAAAGATACGTTTCAATGTCCAAAGGGCAAATAAAGCATCAGTCCATGTCTTAAAATAATTTCAAGATAGTAATTTTCGAATAAAATAGACATTTCCTAAAACATTTCATGTAATTGCCATTTCAGAAGTTATCAAGTTACCAAGTCTTGTGGAATAACATTCTACATTCCTGTGAGACTGAACTGGGGTCGTAGGAAACTTCTCATCTGAACCTTGTGGCTTTTTTCTTCTTTCATTGCTTAAGGACCCAACTTGTTGTGCCCTTAACAAACATCCCCTGCGGGAGAGTTGATGACTCCAGAAGTGGCACTGACAAGTCAACATTAAGAATGCTGCAGGATAATTTGATGAGAACACTAACCTTTTTTTTCCCAAGCTGCATTATAATAAGTATCCTACTGTCATTCTCAGGGAGGCTTTCAGTAGAATGAGGGAAAGGCAGAAATCTGAGGAATGCCTTCTCATTTGGCTTTGGTGCAGAGATGAGCCAGTGTATTTATCAAATGCACACATCAGCAGCTGTGAACCTCAACTCAAAGCTGTGTTGCTTGTACCTCATTCCAGATCGTTGTTGTGGCCTCTGCGTCTGCATTTTCTTAGAACACTACTGACACCTGGCGGTGAGAAATTTAAGCATTACGTCACCGTGTTAAAACGTGTTCATAAATTTGTGTTACGCAGCAGGTCTTATTGATTTAGCGAAATGACCGTACAAATATGTCTAAACTAATATTTTATACTTTTATACCATTTTAATGTTAAAGATTTTGTTACATTAAAATAGCCAACGTATTTTAATGTATATTATTCTAAGCCATTTTTCTGCATTTTGGGTCTGATACAACTGTTTTTTTTCCCTCACAACAAATTTGCATTTGTTTAACTTACTATACATTTTTCCCCTTTATTTTTGTTGATGCTTTTTATACTGTGTTGCTATTTTAGCCAGGTTTGGAAATAGACAGACAGACAGACAGACAGATAGATAGATAGATAGATAGATAGATAGATAGATAGATAGATAGATAGATAGA
>JAODKE010000114.1:19244321-19260273 GCA_026779605.1 Mormyrus hasselquistii
AGATAGATAGATAGATAGATAGATAGATAGATAGATAGATAGATAGATAGATAGATAGATAGATAGATAGGATATCTTTGATTAAATGTTAAATATGGTTTTAATACAATGTATATAAAGTCACACGCTTAACTTAAAGTCCCTGTCTATATAGGTCTTACGCATGCTGTTGATGTGGTGAATATCCATCATAATGTCTTAACATAAAACTATCCTTCTATCTATCCATCTTCTGTACCCATTTGTCCTGTTCAAGGTAGGGAATGACACAGGACTGGGGCCAACCCATGGCAGAGAACACAGGTCATACACACACTCACACCTAATAATAAACCATTATTAACATTAATTTTATATTTTTATCAATGGACAACATATGGCTGTTGAGTTACACCCACGTTTACAAGCAACATCTTGATCCAGAGATGCCATTTCATATCCAGATGTCATATTTCCCAGCTCCGGTTTACTGAACTGACAGAATATTTTGTGGAGTTAAGGGACCCAGACACTGGGCTGTTTTCATCAGATAGACAGAGTCACATGACTGACCGTGTTTCCTGAGAGACTAATGCAGAACTGCCCATATAGAATACGGAGGATAGCTCTTCTCTATATTACATTCTCCAGGCTCATGATGAGGGTTTATGCACCAGTTAATCTGTCACCAGTCGTAATGCTTGCCTCCTTTTATGTTTTGGATTTTGTTCCTTTCCTCTTCCTCTCATCCCCAGTCAGCATGAAGCCCTACATGGGGGAGGGGGCTCAATCACCCCCAGTCAGGACCTACGGCCACATCTCTACAATGTTAGGGCTTGCAGCACTCCAGTTTAAATCACTTTCATTACTTCGTCAATCCCCTGTGGTTGAGCTACCTTTCAGAAGACCTCAAACTGTGTCCTTTATTTCCAGTCCAGGATCTCTAGATTTGAGTTTATTTTTAGACAGCAGTGTAAAAGAAGTCATAAGGAAATCGTAAAATCAGTAGCTTTATTCAATTGCATAAGAATACACTGCACAGTTTACAGTCACATTGGTACGTAGTAATTTACATTTATTGACTTTGCAGATGCTTTTATCCAAAGTGGCATACAACTAAAAAAATAGCACGTTCAACCAGTTCCTGAAGCAACTGGGGGTTAAGGGCCTTGCTCAAGGGCCCAATGGTTGTCAAGTAACAGCGGGAAAAGGACGACCCAAATGCAGGCTTTAGGAAAGGATACCCCTCACAGGGGGGTTTATTGCAAGTACAGTAACAGGCAGGGTAGCACATGCACACGGAGAACAATGACCGAACAAGGAGCATAGGACTAAGAGAGGCCAATAAATACGTCTAACAAAGGAGTAAATGCAAGGCAGCTGTGATTAGTTAACAAGAGAGTAGGAATACGAGGTAAGACTAACAAGGCTTGAGTTCTCCAGGCTGGTGGCTCTTGAAGTATCGGACAGTCATGGCCAGAGCTGGTGGCGGCCTGTGGGTCAGGCAGAGGGCTGGTGGCGGCCCCCAGGTACAACTGTTAGGTGAGGCACTGAACAACCAGCTGCCATGCAAGTCCAGTCAAAGTGAGTCATAAGCCAGTGAGGGGCCCGGTGGTCAAGGAGACCTCACAGGACCCTGCTGCATTCCTCCCCTGATAACCCCATCCTGAGGGGTCGAAAAACACCAGCGAGGGCTACAGGGAGGGGGTGACTAGGGCCAAGCGGCCGGAAGCTGGTGAAGCAGCTGCAGTTGAGTAGAGGACGGCTGTCACAGGCAGGAGCTGACGAGGCAGCAATGGCCACGGGCGAGCAGGCAGGGGCCAACGGGGTGACGGCTGCAGGTAGGTAGGTAAGCGCCATCCAGGCAACAGCCACAGGTAGGCATGCTGGAGCCCTCTGGGTGATAGGTGTCTGCAAGGCGAGAACTGGCATTCCCTCAGGGGGAAACTGTGTCTGTCAAGGTCAGCAAGGTGTAGTAGGGACCCCAGGGACCTCAGGTAGCTGACAAGGTGTGGCAGGGACCCCTCCGGGTAGCAGACAAGGCGCGGCAGGGACCCCTCGGGTAGCGGACAAGGCGCGGCAGGGACCCCAGGGACCTCGGGTAGTGGACAAGGCGCGGCAGGGACCCCTCGGGTAGCGGACAAGGCGCGGCAGGGACCCCAGGGACCTCGGGTAGTGGACAAGGCGCGGCAGGGACCCTGGGCCAGGTGCTAATAACACAGCGATGAGCTCATCTAGGGCTGTGGTGCAGTGACATCTCTTAAGCCAGGCATAGCAGCAGCGACAGCTTTCAGGTTTCTGAGCTGGAGGCTTGCGGTGTGTGGCAGTGGCCTCTGGGTCGGATGCTAGCAGAGCGGTGGCAGCAGAGGCCTCTTCCAAGCCAGGTATTTGCAGAGCGGTAGGGAGCTTACCTCCTCAGGGCTGCGAAGCAGCAGCCTCTCCTGGGCCAGGTGCGGTGGCGGCTGCCTCTTCTGGGCCAGAGTCCTTCAATTTCCAAGCTCTTTGCCTTCTCTGATGAGAACCGACGGGTCAGCAGTCCACTCAGCGGTGGGCTCACCTGGGAATTCGGGCTAGATGAGCTGAGCAAGAGAGCAAGAGGCAGAAGGGAGCGACTCAGGAAACGGTTCCTCATTTGGCTGGATGGTCGAGTCGCTTGTTTCACGTGCTGGTGTAAGGCAAACAAAGCCCTGATCATCTCCTGCATTGCAGGGGAACTGGGAACTGGAAGCCCCCCCCCCCTTCATTCCAGCCCTATCTGGTGCAACAGGGCGACCTCAGGTGACTCCTGAAGCCGGGGGTCTCAGCGGAGCTCCTGTAGCATTACGGAGAAATCATGAACAGTTTCCTCTACCCTTTTCCCGACATGGAGCGGGGGAGGTGGTTGGCAAAGGAGCGGCCGCGAATTCTTCACTGGTGCTTGTCCAGTACCACTACCGGTCACAGTAATAAGCATTCTCTGGGATCGGTCAAGGCATGCAGTCTATTGATTCATCCAGGCGACCCTGAGAACAGCCGCAGGTTCATCTTTGAGGTTCGGTCATTCTGTCACATGGCAGCGGGAGAACGATGACCCAAATGCAGGCTGTTGGCAAGCAAATCCCTCGCAGCGGGGTTTATTACAGGACATAGGCAAGGTAGCACACACAGACGGAGAACAATGACCGAACAGGGAGCACAGGACCGAGAGGCTAATATATATGTCTGACAAAGAAGTAACAACAAGGCAGCTTTGATTAGTTAACAAGAGGGTAGAAGCAAGAGGTAAGACTAACAAGCTTCAAGCGCAGCTGATTAGGAGGAAATGCAGGGATCAGATAAGGACGAGCAGGGCGGGGCTGGACATGACAATGGTGACATCATACTACATTTATTTTTCATTTTAAAAGTCCACAAAGTTAAACACCCTGGGAAGCAGTTTTGATATTAAAGAAAAAAAAATCAGTTTTATCATAGATGCTTTGGAAACCAGCCGACAGTCACTCTGCAGCTATAATTCACTTTGCCTTCAGATCACGTTCACTGACTGGCAGAGAGGCCTACCTTGATGCCAGGGTGATGGGACATGAACATTTCTTCAGGTATACCGCGGAGGTCAGGGGTCAGGATGCATTCATTTTAGTGTTATGTATTAGTCATTTTTCAGGCTATGAATGTCTTGTGTCTGGCCAGGTGACCAGGCGAGCCATGGATCTAAACACCATTGCGGAGGGCCGTAAATTTATATTTATGAGGACGATCCCCTGGGGGACTTGACATTGCATCAGTGATGTAATTTATTCAGAGATCGAATTACTGGACTCAAGCATGCCATTGAAGAGCACCATCAATACCTGAGGGCGCCGGGTAGCGTCTACTCACAACCACCTGTGTCTTTTACTGGCCTTTCTGATTAAACGCTGCGTTTCCTGAATGGAAATGCATCTAATAAAGCTGGGAAGCGATTTATGCGAGACGTAGCTCTGCAGGCCTGCGCGTTATTTTTATGGCATGTGACGTTCAACAAATTCTATTCGCATGCAGACATGGCATCTGCCAAATCTAATTAGCTTTAACGTGTCTACTGGTGTGGTTGAGTGGGTAGCTGCAACAGGGCTGGGGTTCGAAATTTGACTGTAGAGTTGGCACGTCCCCCCCCCTATCATTTCGGGTTCCTCTTGCAGCCCAAATAAGTCTCAAAATTGTCCGTTATACATAAGCTGGATTGGGGTACCACCATCCCCTCCATGGTGCCTACACCAACAGCAGCCTTGTACCCAGTGCCAGCCAATATAGGCTCTGGGGTGTCCCCAACCAGGATAAGTAGTTAAAAGTTGGACCAGTAAAACCACACTGGTATAATCTTGACAGCATTCATTACTGACATATCAGATTCAAGTACAGAAGGCAGACCATGTACAAGTGAGCAACTAGGCAGTATTTTGAAGCATCCCAGCATGCTGCGATTACTCATGATCAACAGTTTTTATTTAAGTGCAGTTCCTGTGTACACCTCCACAACGCCGTCAGAGGGCGGAGCAGACGGACCGGCTTGTCAGACGTGCGCTGTGAATAACGGACGAGGAGTGGAGGGATGGCGGTGCTGAATGAGGCACAAGCGCTGCTTATTTAGGAAGGTGTGGGAGGTGACTTGTAGCCGACTCTTCTGTTACCTCCGCGGCTGCCTGCGCCCTCGCTATCAGTTTGCGCCAGTGCCATTATTGACAAAATCCTTGGGGATTCGGTTAATTTACAGAGGTTCGGAAAGATAAAAAGAATTCTGTCGCCTGCATTACATAATTGGATTTGTTTTGAGAAAATGAACAGTAGTGAACATGGCTTTGCAGAGACATTTCGAAGGGCAGGTGCTCGATCGAGGGGAGGGTTCCCTCGGTAAAATTAATTTCAAAAAAGGTAAAACTTAGAACCTTAAATGGGGGGGGATTTCAATTTTCGAACGAAATGGGCTGTGGACACCCCCAGCCAACCCCGCACGTCGCTGCTAGTATTAAAATTTACGTATGTATGTGGAAGTAGAAGAAGCGTAAATAAAACAAACCACAATTTCTAACATTTTTACGTTCTCTGACAAATCGTGGTTAGCGTATGTTAAGGGTGAATTCTGTAAAAATGTACTCACGTTAAAGACTCGCGGAATGAATAAATAAATGCCCATATGAGCTTGTGTATTATATTCGCAGCCTTGCTTATCCTTGCTGTTAATCTTTTTGTGTCTGACTGCTTTATTTCGGCTCTTAACCTTGCTGAGTCCATCTGCTGACAGGCGCGTCCTTCATCCAAACACCCCGGTTATCGCCAAGGAAAAACTTGAAAAGCTTCCGGAGATAGTGTTCCCACTTTGAAGATTATTAAACAATTCATGTCATATTTCTCATGAGGCTTCTACTTTACATGGGCAAACAAGGCCAGTTCCCATGGACTTAAAAATATCTGACTGGCGCCAAAGGCAGTATGTGATTTAAAGAGGCCGGGCAACTTTAATTCACTAACGAAAGGTCTCAACGTTGCTGTACCATAGCCTAGTACTAATTTTCTTACCGTTACAGGGCGAGGCTTTGTAAGAATAAAACATCCATCCGTCTATCTATCTATCAGCTTTGGGCAGGAAAGAATAGCAATGTCCCTGTCCTCGGTGGCAGTGGCAGGTGTGTGCACCACCCGTTAATCTGAGCATCTGTCTTCATTTACTGCACCCCAAAAACAAAGTGAGGCATATTGATTTGCCGGGAGCTGCGATCCTCCACGTTTCGGGCCATTGAGCAATACTTTCTTTCTTCCCATTTTTAGCCTTAACAACATTTAGCCGCAGTAATCAAGGTTTCACAAGACGCACCGGAGCCCGACTGAGCCCCCCCCCAGTGTGCTGGCTGCACCTTCCTCGCATTGAAGAGCAGCCTAAAGAAGGAGAGAGCTATTTAATTGTTACTGAAAGTGAAAGCTGCATCCATCATGAGAGATCTTATTATGGCGATTTCTCTACCCCTAAACAAACATTAATCTTAATTGGGTAGTAGCCTAGTTATACCCCTCGCAGTGTTCGATCAGCAGCACACCCTGTTATAAAAAAGCTAACTGGAAAACAAAACAGAGATTTTTAACACAACAAAAAATGGCTGCAATGTTTCCCCTTTCTTTTGGGTTTGTTGTTTTCAGTACGTCTGGCGGAAAGTGATGAACCAGGCCAGATCGTGGAGTTTCTAACTCTTCTTTGAGGTAAACATCTCCATGTAGCTATTGTTACAGGAATGGATAATTGCCTGACTGATTGTGTGATTATCAGAGCCAGTGTAGTCGTCAGAAAGCGGAGCCTCCAGCCGTCCACAATCAAGTCTCGTTAAAAAAGCTTTCCTTTACCGTTAGCGATCTCCTCTTTGGGAAAAAGAAAAAAAGGAAGTAGTCTGCGAGGAAGTAATCATGGGAATAGAGTTATTTCACGGTAAATATGCCTTTTCTTATGGCATCCCTAAATGCATACAATGCTCGTTCAGCATCTCGCAGCCAATTCAAGTGCCATATATGGTGTCGACGTGCGTCTCGCCACTTTTTAATACCGGTAACCACAAAAACAGTAGTCAACGCAATTGCTGCAAATGTTGCGTAATTACGCCGAACTGGGCACGGTTATATTTTATGGCGGAACATGCCTTAGTCAATATAATAAGTATACGACGATTAGCGTAACTGGATAAGTGGGTACTGAAGATGAACGGATGGAGAAAGGTCTTACGCACGAAGAAGTGCTCTATTAGGAGCAAACCAAATTGTTTCAATGATCTAACAATATATATTAACTAGAGAAGCCTACTAAAAAGTCTAATTTATGCTCCCTTTAGGCTAATGTTAACAGATGAAATGTTTCAGAATGTAGACTCAAGTGGCAAATCCTGCAAAACTACGTTAAGACTTTTAAAACAGATTTCCGCGTGCAGCCTCCCCTTAAATGGTTAATGACGCAGCAGTTTCACTGAGTTATGGACACTGTACGGAGATTAGAATTAACTTTTGCTTCTGTTGCTGGCCGCAAGAGGGAGTGTTTTAGCGGAGTGATATTTAAATTTCTATTTTAGGACAATGAGGAACCGTACAGAAATGTGAGGATAGATGGATTATCTAGACATGTACCCTTAAGTTTTTTTCAAACTGGCTTGCAATTCAGCTTGAATGTCTGTTAAGACTGCACCAGGTAAAGTCAATAGTTAAAATTAGCATTATTTTAAAAGTCTTGCTTAAATGATTTTTTTTTTCCCAAGCAATGCTGTCTGTGGTATTGCGTTCCAACAAAGTTTCCATTCATAGAAATATTTTTATTGCCATTTTTGGATTCTTAAGTTAGGTTTCCTGTTGAACAAATCACATGGCATATCCATCACTGAACAGCATGGCCATATTTTTTTTTTCTCCATCCTTTTAAAATATAAATCACCTCAGAAAGCCATTTTAAATTATTTACTGAACTGCTGTTTGTTTGGTGTCTCCAACCTCAGCCTATTAGTGGGTGGCCACTGACTCCCTGGGTGGATGCAGACAAAAAGGAGCAAATGTCAGCTGTAAATGAGAGGGTGCCCGCCTATGGTGTGTGTGTGTATATATAAACTGGGATGTGGCAGTAAAGCAAAAGGACTGTTTATACCATGTTACTGATTGAGGTGTGAGAGAGAACATGACGGCAGGTCACCTTTGGGCTAGTGAGTAGATAGTGTTACGGTGCAGCATAGCAGGGAAAAAAGGTGACAATCCACTTACTGTTCCAAGACACAGGGGTTTATTAGCAAAAGGGAGAACAGGAACAGGCCTTCCAACACTCAGTAACACAACTCAAGGGCTGACCGAATAGCAGGGCAAAGGCAGGCACTTAAATACACTGAACACAAAGACTAACAAGGGGCAGGTGTAGCTATACAAAACTAGGGGCACCGAGGAGGAAGAGAGGGCAATTCAATCAATTAAGGCACAGGTCAACAGGTGGAATAAATTACAAACACAGGAACTAGGGTACACTGACAAACACTGAGGGCTAACATCAGGAAAGACCAGGGTCACAAACACAAGCAAAACGGAATTAAACCCGACACATGTAGGATAAAAGCAAAATAAACAAAGGACAAATAAACAGTAGGAATAACAGACAAGTATGTATCACTGAAGCTGGGAGCCGAGTGGGAGGGGTTTATCACAAGGGGTGGGATTTGGGTATCAGATGATAAGTTATAAACCCCTCACACATTGCGCCTCCTACTTGACATTGCCACACACTGGGGCTGAAAGGGAGGAGACAGGGAGGGCAGGGCAGAGTCAGACGGGCGCTGACCCAGACAGCTAGCAATCGCGAACAGAACTCAATGACAAACATTCCTTCTAAAGGAGTAGAAGGTTGACATGTAAACAGGTTTTCCCGAAGACACCATTAACTGCATTAAGCCTTTTAAATATTTAAGCCTCAGCATTTCTGTATATATATATATATGAGTGGCGCATAACTCATGCATTCACCACGGCACTCAACTAAGTCTCTTGAACGCTGTCAGTGATTTTATATACCTTACTAGCCTTACTAGAAGAAATATTACCCACTGTCAATCACCTTCCAGAACTAAATGCAGTCATGATATTACAGTTTGGATTAGAGATCTTGCTGCCCATTTATTGTTGATATGTTTTAAAATATTTTAACAGCCCAAGATATCAGGTACAATGCATGCTAAAATTAAACAGGGAAATTCACAAATGGAAAATTAGCTTTAATTAAAAATTGTCATCCTTTATACATTCTTCTCACCTTGATTATAAGAGTGCAGGGGTTCAAATCTGTAATGTGCATTAGGAAAATCGTGTGGAAGAAAATGTGACCGATCAAATTTAGCCATTTTGCTGTTGAAAACACATTTACAACTGAGTCCATCACAAATCATGCAGATTTTGTGTTAGACGTTGAGAAAAGTACCATGAGCTTGTTCCCTTGGTAGCTACTGTAACTTGATTGTAGATTCAAATTGTTTGAGTTTGTATGTTTGAGGTGCATGTTGCCTGTACTGCAATGAGGTAACACATTGTCCATATAACATTGTCTGTAATCTTCCAGTGACTTATCATAAGCATGGTAACAGGGGTATTGACCTGTGACATGTAAATAAATTATCTGGCTAAGCTCAACCCATCTCCTCTTGAGAGACGGAATGTGAATCATGCCAGAACCATCACACCAGTGCAAAGAGAGGTGACCTAAATTACATGAGTTAATCTTCTCCAACTGTGCCCTTTGTATATTTTTGCAAAAGTCCGCTGGCTCTCTATCATAACGCAGTGTGAGACGGGAACCGATTCGAAGACAGATATAACCGAAAGCAGCAGTCATGGGTTTGCACTCTGGTCTCTATGTTTCAAGGAGTCGTAAATTAATCGCAGAAAAGGAAGACATTTAAATTACAGGCATTTCTACAGTATACTGTGTGTTTTGTCTGTTCAGCTGTTAATCCAGTCCAGTCTTCGGCTAGGAATTGACGAAGGCGATGGCCTCCAGACTGGAAGATTCCCTCCTAAACACTGTGAGTGGTAGAGGTTTACCTTTAGACTATTTATTTAGCATAATTACACAGGCAAAGAAAACGAGTCAGTCTTACAAAGGGAGGGAGAGGGGATCGAGCAGGAACGGGGGTGCCCACGCAGGCTTAAAATCAAACGGCAGGATTGCAGTAACTCTCCTAAGGCTTTAATTGGGGAGTGGGGATGCTATTCATACCCTTTAATATACCCCACCTCTACAGCCATGACCCCCGTGAAGCATTTCCACCTTATAAATGTGAGCCCCCCCCTCCTGCCTCCCAACTGATGGTTCAGTCCTCTGGTGGAAGGTTTAGGTATAACTATGTGACGGAGTCTCCTTCAATTCATGGTACCCCTGGTGGTTAGAGGGCTCTGTGAAAAGACAGAGAGGGCAGTTAGGGGTGTGAGGGGTCAGTTTTACAGTGCAGGACAGTTGACTACAGCTATATTTTGTTTGTTTGTTTTTAAATAAAAGTTACTTCCAGCTTATCTCCCCTCTTCCTCACCTGCCATCAAGATAAACGTACAAAAAGGAATGTACATCTTAATATTTACATAAAAATAAACTTCCAGATGGCAGTTGTAAACCTATTCTTGGATGTCACTAAGCACCGGAACAGACTGTTTTTTTTTTTTCCCATTCTTAAATGAAGTGCTCAAAGAGTTCTGAATAAAACCTTTGGAATTTGCAGGTCATGAGCGTATGTGGTTTAGCTTTGAGAGTAGCCACACAGCTGAGAAACTCATGAAAAATACTCCTTCTGGATAGTCAGGTTGAAGGGAGAAAGGTTTACACGAACATATACATGTTCTGAGCTGCACGTGTGCGTCATATTAATGAATTATGCGGTAAGTTGTCATTTGATAAGTTTTTGAACATCCCATATAATGAAAATGAAAATTCCCAATAGGATAATACGTTTCAGCACATAGATGAGGGTTACGGTACCAAGACTCAAATGTTCCTCTACCAGAGGTCTCTGTTCCTTGCAGTTCATGACGTTTCCTCGAGCTCCTCCCAGTATGGTCATGATATCCACCAGGTTGTGCTTTCTCTCCTCCCTGGCCTCCCGAGCTTCCTCTTCCATCTCCTCCAGGGCTTCCAGGGCCTCCTCTGCCTCTTCCTCGCTCATCATGGCATGGTGCCTGCCCACGGGCCTCTGCACCTGTGGGGGTGCCAGAGAGCACATGGCCCTCAAGCGGCCATAGGAGCGTAAGTGGGTGACGTTGGCGCGCAGGAATAGGAGGATGACGTTGAGGTCGTTGAGCGGGCAGCCCAGCTTGCGGCCGCTGATGAGGCCCAGGGCCGGCAGCACCTCGTAGAGGGTCAGGAAAGTGGTGTCCCAGCAGAAGAGGCGAAGTAGGCTGAAGATGACAATTGGAGCGAGAAGGACGTAGATGGCACCGTTGGCAATGCTGATGATTTGGAAAACCAGCAGACCCAACATCTTGCACTGAATCAGCTCGGGAACCCAGGGCTGATCACGCAGGAGACCTGTTCGCACCAAGCAGCTGAACTCGTCCTGGAGCAACGCCGACAAGTGGAAGTAGACCAGGTAGAGGCAGGAGGCCGACATGAAGAGGAGCAGCAAGAAGCCACGCAGGAAGAGCATGCTGACCAGGAAGTAGGAGCGCTGCTTGCACTGCATGTATCTCTCCAGCAGGGGGTACTCAAAGTAGCGTTTCCGCTTCGCTCTGTCAAATAAAAG
Organism: Mormyrus hasselquistii; assembly: GCA_026779605.1. Classification (NCBI taxonomy): domain Eukaryota; kingdom Metazoa; phylum Chordata; class Actinopteri; order Osteoglossiformes; family Mormyridae; genus Mormyrus; species Mormyrus hasselquistii. The sequence goes on from JAODKE010000114.1 coordinate 19,255,547, forward strand.
AGTATTTTTATTTTGAAGTTGAGTTCTTATACTGGCTACCTGGAGTGCCTCCTTGATGGTGATTGAAACTTTCATTCTGTCATTTTGAATTTTACTTATACTTTTAGTTTTGACCACTTGCAGTGTTTTAAGCAGTTAAGTTTTACTGAGTTGGTTTTGATCTGCAGTATCTCGCATGACTTATATTTCATAAAATGATATTACGCTTGTAATTATTTATGCACAGATGAGAGGAATGTTAATGTTTGACAGAACTTGCATTCCTGATTGGTAATGAATAAGGGATGAGATCCCCAGGGGAAAGTCCTTGTAGTGAGGCAAGAAATTGCATGGTGGTTAAGGACACAAAAGCCTGAAGTGAGGTCCCTGTAGGAACCAGGCTGCTGCACCCTTGGGTGAGTACTTAAATAGTGTAAAGTCTAATTTAACAACAAAGGTCTCAGAAAGGGACATGCCCTTCCTCCCTAGGACACCCCCCCCCCCCCAGATCTCACATTTGTAACTCTGTCTGAAACTCCGCCTGGCTGGGGGCATTGTGCCGGAGGTCCAGAATGCTCTGGGCCAGCCGCACCGATCGGTTGTAGGACTTATCCAGCTCTTCGATGACGAACAGCAGGTCGGCACCAAGGTAGGGAGCCACCAGGAACCGCCAGATGAGGGCGGGCAGGTACATGAGCACGGCCATGGCCAGCAGGGAGTACGGGAACATCTGGGGCGGGGGGAGGGGGATGGGAGGGCAGTTCTCAGCGAGGACAGAAGCAGGGCGTGCAGTACAACGTACAATTACCCTGCTAAAGTCAGCAGAACGGGAAAATCTAAACCATCCCTGTTTGGAAGCAGTCCAATTTGAAATGACATGTTTTTTTTTGTCACATTTACTCTGCAAAGTATTACTTTTCAGTTTATACTTTTACCATGCTCAAATTCTTTCAAACTGGTGCCTTTGGGTCTAGACGAACACAAAAATCATCTGCAACAATCCCAAGTTCTGGATCTTAAATGGAAACAAGCCGGCTAGCTTAACCAATAATAACCAAAAGTTTACTTTATTTAGGAAAGTAATTATTGCAAGTAAACTACTAAATGAAGTGTAGAGAACATGGCTGGATTAGAGAGGGAGTTATATCCGTACTTTGTGCACCCAGAGGGAACGCTCTTCGAAGTTCCCGTTGGCATCGAATTCGTGGTGCATCAGAGTATCCCAGCAGTAGGTGTCAACGTAACTCGTCTGTTTGGCTGAGAAGTTGCTTGGCGGGAAGCAGCTGATCTGTTGGCCTATAACAAACCGAGAAATAGAGCACCCAATGAGCAAGGGACCGGTCTGCCTGACACTACATATTTTGCATGACGACAACTCTGTTAAATCAGTGTTGCACAACACAGTCCTTGGGGATCCCCAAACAGTCCACAGTTTTGCTCCCTCCTAGTTCCCAGCGAATCAAGAATACAGAATACTTCTTACAGGTGCGTTGTGAGCTGGGAAGGAGCAAAAATGTGGACTGTTTGGAGGTCCCTGTACACTGGGCTGAGAAACCCATTTTCTTTTAATGTCTACATGGAAGATCTGGGAGTTTCCTTGTTTATTATACACCTATTTCAGTCTGAGTTTTTTTCCAAGGTTACGAAGGGGTGTTTTCCTGAAAGCTTTGTCCTTGATTCTTTTCTGGGGTGTACAGCCCGCAGTACACCATGTGCATGAAGGAACCGCAGAAGGCGTGGTTCCTCTCATCCAGCTGCATCTCTCCAAGGCTGGCCGGACTGGGCGAGCTGGGCGGGCTGGGCTGTGCCCTCTAGAGTAGTGGAAAAGCCTCACATCCTAATGTGAGTCCTATTTTTACAGGGCGACTTAAACAGCGACCGCACTTTCCAAGAATTACAAAGGGACCGCAATTTATTTACAGTGCATGTGGAGCCTCCACACCCACTAGCCATTAAAGAGCACTTTAGGAGAGGCCTGAATGTTCAGCCTTCCTAGTTATAGAGATACAAAACTGAACGGGAGGAGAAAAACCCGCCCTCTGCTTCTGGTGCATTTGATGCGAACTCTAATCAGCATTAGTTTTGCGTCGTATTAAGTACTGAGCAGTGAATTTACTTTAGTACTGATGTTTTCACATTTTTGCTCATTCATGTTCTCAGTGTAAGGACAAATGAAGCAGTTTTCCACTATTTAAGGCCAAAGCATTTACAGTAACTGACATTTTCCAGCTATTAATGAGATTATCCAGAGCTCAGTTAAACACCAAGCGAAACATCACAGAATGAGGACGAGCCCTAGGGGCACCTCTGTAAGGAACAGCGTGCTTGTGGCCTCACACTTGCTGCTTAAAGGGGCCGTCACATTGCTGTTTCCACCTGCAGTGAAGTGCTGCTTCACAAATGGTCTGTGGAGAAACCGTCAGCTGTGTCCAGAAGTCACAACAAAACCACATGGGATCCGAACCCTTCAGAAACCCTTAGCACGACTCCATAAGACCAATCAGGGGCCATAAATAAAACGCGGGAGCTGACCGATAGAGATCTCCCTGGCAAAAGCCACGGACACCAGCAGGAGGGGCAGCCCCACTGAGACGAACTTGATGAAGCGGTCCAGGGGCAGCTCAAGCTCCAGGCTCCGAATGCGGCTGTCCCCCGGCTCGTCTCGGAGCAGGGCGTCCGACAGCATGGCCTGGGTGGCCGCCTTGGCGATGGACATCCTCCTGGCTGTGGAGCGACAGAGATTAAAAGCCGACGACTGAGGCGTGTGTATCTATTCTTCATCCTTTACGGATGAGGGAGTCACACATGCAGAAGAGGCTTAAACTCAACTGCTGTGATTGCAGGGAATAAACGGCAAATTAGATCAACCTGAGCGCCTGATGATTCATCACACTTATTTTATTTAGCAGAGGCTTTTGTCCAAAGCAGCACACGAGGCAGATAACACATTACAAGCATGTGTGCTGTCAAGGAGTCAGCTAGGCGTATATGCAGCCAGGCTGAGCTTCCACTGAATACGCAGGTACGAGTGTAAGCAGTACTGGAGCACTTTTCTAAATCCTTTAATATGCATTCTTTTGTTTGAGATTTTACGTTTTTACCATATAAAATCATTTTATAATGTCAAAAACCAAATTCATAATTACACAGAAAAAAATGCCAATCATGCTTAAAATCTAACCAATTCGAACCCGACCACGGTAGACTCATTTCCAGTCACACAGAACAGTCCCCACTGTACCTTTGGTAATCCTGCCTCCACCAGCAAAACCAGTAGAAAACCAGTCAATCCAGTGGCAACACGGTGATGCTCTAAGGAGCAGACTTGGGATGGCGGGGGCTTTAAATACTCTGGGGAATTGAGAGCCTGGGCTGGGCTGGCTCGCTTGGGGTAATTAAAGGGGATTCTGCCCCGCCTGGGCCCATATGGCCACAACCAGAACCTACAAGGACAAGGCGGGGATGGGCTGGGGTGGCATCGTGGCTCACCCAAGTCCCCCCCGCCCTGTCCCGGGGCCACACGGCGGCTGCGTGGACCCCGCCCACTTCAAACGTGGCCCCCGGCCTTGTGGCTTTTTCCACCCTTCTCATTAAACTCTATGTATAGCCAGTTGTGGCTGCAGCACTGGGCAGACCTGCCGCGCAGTGAGCCGGCCCGCCAGGACCCGAGTACCTGATCCTTACTGCAACCTGAAATCTAGGCCCCACCCACCCTGACCTTTGGGGAAAAAAGGGGAATTGGTTGGACGACTTAGAGCATTAAAGCCAGGCAAATTGTCAGTGTCCTGTTTTCGCTCAGCAGTATGAAACACTCTATTTTAGCTACACTGTTATATGCTAGAATTGCTTGCTTTCAGGAAATGTTTCTCCTTTTACCAAAAGTGAAAATTTATTTTGATATTCTTCTACAGTACATGCACATGGGCATTCCCACATAGTTACAGTGTTCTCCTTGTATCATACTATCCCATTATGTGCAGAATCGCAGAATTCACAAAAAGAAGACTAGTTAAAAGTCACTGTTAAAATAAAACGGCTCCCAGCAAACCTGTGCATGTAGCTAAAAGCCAGATATCCATAACAGGCAGTGGAATGAACGGCAGTGACACCTCAGTGACTACCTGAGGCTCATGTTATTCCGACACCTTCAGAACACTTTCAGGCTCTGTTCTTATCACATGTCAGTTAGGAGACTTCATCAGCAACATGTAAGCATGTATAACACACCAGTCAACAAAGCGCTGCTACCCATGACTCATTGGTCAGAACAGAACGGCATTAAGTCATTCCATTTATATGTCATCACTTTATTATTTTAATTGTTTAGTTAGCCCTTTTATTTTGATCAACTGTATCAAGGCCTAGTTGGTGTCCTCTTTAGTGGAAAATCAATAGTATTATTAACATCTCTTTGTTTTTGAGATACACACTGGTAGTGTCTGACCCTAGTATGGTTTTACTACAGTACTAGCTCTATTTACTTTCAAATAATTTCAAAATATGTTTCCAGTAGTGGGCATGGTTCTATTAATCTGCTAACCGCTAATTAGCAAAGCTTACATTTTCATTAGTGGATTAGCTTTTCTGCTAATTTTGAAAACTGTTAGCAGATCAATTAGCTTCCAATAAGCTTACCTCCGCTAACAGTAAATCCACTAACATTTTTTGCAGGTAAAGTGAATAAAGATACTTGAGAGATGCATTTCGAAAGTTTTTGGTCACGCTGACCCCTTATGATGAGTAAAGGG
>JAODKE010000114.1:19260373-19271667 GCA_026779605.1 Mormyrus hasselquistii
CCGATCCTCGGCTGCAGAAGCTAGCTCTAGGGACATGGAATGTCACCTCTCTGGTGGGGAAGGAGCCTGAGCTGGTGGCCGAGGCTGTGAGGTTCCAATTAGATGTAGTTGGGCTCACCTCGACGCATGGCCTGGGCTCTGGAACCAGTCTCCTTGAGGGGGGTTGGAACCTCTTCCACTCTGGAGTTGCTTACAGGGAGAGGTGCCAAGCAGGGCTGGGCATACTTATTGCCCCCTGGCTGGGCACCTATACATTGGGGTTTACTGCGGTGAACGAGAAGGTAGCCTCCCTTTGCCTTCGGGTGGGGGGATGGGTCTTGACTGTTGTTTACGCTTATGCGCTAAATGGCACTTCAGAATACCCACCCTTTGGAATACCCAGTCCTTGGAAGGGGTCAACACCTGGTTGTGGGTTGGCTCCGCTGGTGGGTGAGGAAGCCAATCAGATCAGATAGCAGACACAAGTGTATAGTGCAGGTCTGCTGGGAACGGCTGGCAGAATCCCCTGTCAGAAGGAGCTTCTACTCCTACTTCTTCCTACTCCTACTCCGGCAGAACTTCTCCCATGTCTCAGGTGAGGCGGGGGACATTGAGTCAGAATGGGCCATGTTCCGCACCTCCATTGTAGAGGCGGCTGACCGGAGCTGTGGCCATAAGGTGGTCGTGCCTGTCGCGGTGGCAATCCCCGAATCTGCTGGTGGACACCAGTGGTGAAGGATGCCGTCAAGCTGAAGAAGGAGTCCTATCGGGCCTTTTGAGCCTGAGAAACTCCGGAGGCAGTTCATGAGTACCGACAGGCTAAGCGCAATTTAGCTTCAGCGTTTGCTGATGCAAAATCTCGGGCTTGGGACGAATTTGGCGAGGCCAAAGAGAACGACTTCCGGATGGCTTTGAGGAGATTCTTGATCCACCATCCAGCGGTTCAGGGTGGGAAAGTGGTGCAGCATCAACATTGTTTATGGTGGGGATGGGGCATTGCTGACCTCAGCTCGGGACGTTGTGGGTTGGTGGAAGGAAAACTTTGAATACCTCCTCAATCCCACCTACATGCCTTCCAATGAGGAAGCTAGTCTGGGGACTTGGGGGTGAACTCCCCTATCTCTAAAGCGGATGTCACTGAGGTGGTTAAAAAACTCCTCGGTGGCCAGGCCCTGGGGGTGGATGAGATCCTCCCGGAGTTCCTCAAAGCTCTGGATGTTGCAGGGCTGTCTTAGTTGACACACATCTGCAGCATCGCGTGGACATCAGAGGCAGAGCCTCTGAATTGGCAGACCAGGGTAGTGGTCCCCCTCTTCAAGAAGGGGGACCGGAGGGTGTGTTCCAACTATACGGGGGTTCACACTCCTCAGCCTCCCTGGTAAGGTCTATTCAGGGGTGCTGGAGAGGAAGGTCCATCAAATAGTTGAACCTCGGATTCAGGAGAAGCAGTGTGGTTTTCACCCTGGCCTTGGAACAGTGGACCAGCTCTATACTCTCGGCATGGTCCTGGAGGGTGCGTGGGAGTTTGCCCCACAGTATACATGTGGAGTTGGAGAAGGCATATGACCGTGTCCCTCGGGGATTCCTGTGGGGGGTGCTCCAGGAGTATGGGGTCAGAGCTTAGTCCGCATTGTTGACAGTAAGTCGGACTCATTTCTGATGAGGGTTGGACTCTACCAGGGTTGTTCTTTGTCATCGATTCCGTTCATAACTTTTATGGATAGAATTCCTAGGTGCAGCCAAGGCGTTGAGGGTGTCCGGTTTGGTGACCTCAGGATTGGGCCACTGCTTTTTGCAGATGATGTGGTTCTGTTGGCCTCATGACCTTTGGCTCTCACTGGAGCAGTTTGCAGCTGAGTGTGAAGTGGCTGGGATGAAAATCAGCACCTTCAAATCTGAGGCCATGATCCTCAGCCGGAAAAGGGTAGAGTACTCTCTTTGGGTTGGGAAGGGGGTCCTTCCCCATGTGGAGGAGTTTAAGTATCTCGGGCTCTTGTTCACGAGTGAGGGAAGGATGGAGCGGGAGGTCGACAGGCGGATCGGAGCGCTGTCAGCAGTGATGCGGGCACAGCACCGGTCTGTCATGGTGAAGAAAGAGCTGAGCCAAAGGGCAAAGCTCTCGATTTTTCAGTCAATCTATGTTCCTACCCTCACCTATGGTAATGAGCTGTGGGTAGTAGTGTTGCGCGGGTCAGCTTTTTTTAACACCCACCCCAAACCGACCCGTCAGGAGATCCAAACTGCCCCACTGAACCCGCAAAAATATGCGTGGATAATGACCCAAAACCCGACCCGACCCAAGGAAGGAAAAAAACACCAGTGAGCCTGTATTGCCATGGAACCTACCAATGAAGTGTCATTTGTGACACTGTAACCCAGAGATGACATAAATTTGTGCTAGATTCGCATTGAAGATGATGACGCAATTTTATGCAAGATTAACTGTGTACCAAACAACAACAAAGAAACCGAAAGATCGATTTTTACGTCATTGTTTATTGAAGGGTTGTGGAAAATTGCACGACACAAACACACACAAGCGCGCATGTATGCAAAACACACTGGTTGTCAAAACTGTAACATCTGATGTAACATCAGATCCGAGAACTCTATCAGATTATCTATGGATAGCTTTGTTTCCTTTTATTTCCCAGATTGTGATTGCGAGTGGAACTAGGAGATGCTCGTGGTAATTCAAACCCCAGTTAGAACACGTTTTGATCAATAATAAAATGCGTTTTGTAACTTTTTTACCAACCAGCCCACACCCAAGATATTTAACAAATGTCTGCCCTAAAACCCTAGTGGGTAGTGAGCGAAAGAACAAGGTTTTGCATACAGTACAAGTGCCTGAAATGGGTTTCTTCCACAGGTTAGCTGGGCTCTCTCTTAGAGATAGGGTGAGAAGCTTGGTCATTCGGGAGGAACTCAGGGTAGAGTAGAGCCGCTGCTCCTCCGCATCGAGAGGAGCCATATGAGGTCGCTCGGGCACAGATGAGGTGGCCTGGATGCCTCCCTTATGAGGTGTTGCGGGCATGTCCCACTGGGAGGAGGCACCGAGTGCCATGTTTGTCCCCAAGTTCCCAAGCGGCTTCACTGAGGGCAAAATGTTAGCATGGGCCAGTTGCAAAATAGGGCTTCTCTGGCAAAAACGCTAATTTCACAAACAGAATGTCATAGAAAGAAAAGTCCTAAATATCCCCTGGTAATAACCTTATTCGGACAGATGAATCTTCAGTATTAAACATGTCAAAATTTTAGCTCGCTTGTTATGTTTTCAAAGGTTTCTGAGCCAAAAATCGACTAAATTCATATAATAACAGTTGGTGGCTAGTGGTTATCATTAGCTTCCATTAATTTTTTTTGTGGTTTATCAGTTTACCTTAATAAATTTAACTTTGGAGTAAGCTGATTAGTGATTATCGAAGCTAACTTTTTGGTTAGCTGTGCTCATTACTTCGGGTTTCTGAAATACCTGCCGTATCCTCACCTGTTGTTTTCCCTAGGATCCATGTCTGCTAAGGCTGTACAGATCACAGTTCCATACTCAAATGTTACTCATCTGGTATTAAATACAGATTACAATTTGTTTGCCCAAGACCTGATCATATTTGTCATGATCCGCTCCGTACGATCCTCCCGTGTGCCACGCCCACCTCATTTCCTCGTGTGATGCCCTGATCGTGATCACCTGTGTCCTGTTAATCCCTGCTTAGCTTGTGTATATTAGTCCACGTCCTCCTGAGTCTTGCGTCGATCATTGATGTTATGTCGCGTGTCTGTTACCCGGCCCCAGTAAAAAACTTTCGTTACCCGTTCTCTTGCCTGCCTGCCTGCCTTATTGCTCGCCTGCTCGTCCCCAGCGTATCACAACAATATTTTTTCCATGAATTTTTTTTAATTAATGTGTTCATTATATTCAGCCCGTCTATTTTATTTATTGTGTAAAGTTGAAGTGCCTCTGAGACTAGAAATTTCATTAGTGGTGATGGTGTTGCATTGTTATCGGTATATGACAATAGAATGCAAACTTGAACTTGGACTAGACAGTGAATTCTTACCCACGAGAACAGATCCCCTGTGAAGCACAAAATGCAGACACCCACAGACAACATACAGATATGCTCGCTGCTGTATTTCAGGTGAAGAAGTACAGAATACTGACAATGCAAGCAATTCACTCCAACCTTCAAAGAGCACACACCCGGATGTGCACAACCAAGTGGAGAAATGACAAAAGTGTCCCTCGAACCTCCAGCATAAGCACAACTGTAGAGCTGCATCGATTTTAGGCAGGAGGCAATGTTCAGGAACCTCTATTACTTGCCCAGGTTGTTATGTTTATTGAGAACCTTTATAGTCCAGCTGAATGTTCATTTAAGATGGTATGAAATGTACAGTAACAGTATGAACTAGGCATTAAGACAGTGTTAAAGCCATATTAATTATTATGAGTATTATTTATTATTTTAATATCAGTAGTAACAATTATCACAAAATATCATAAGCTGTGTTATACTGGAAGGCTGATCAGAATGAAAAGAACTTAATAATGACTGTTAAATTTCAATTTTTCCTGCATACATAAAAGCCCCCTTCCAGATGAGTTTCTAAGAGTCTATGAGTTTACAAAGACCCTAGCAGAGAACATCAATACTTACTTGCAACCTGTTTCCTTTGTTGACAATAGAGGTTTCTGTCTGTCTGTGAAAGTCTCTGCATTTCACGACAAAAGGTAAAAATTTCAGTGAAATTCCCAACCTGAACAAACAAGACAGAACAGAACTGGGAATCTGACAGCAGTGTTCTTCTCACCTCTGCGATGTGGACATCCAGAACAACAGAGGGCTATTGGAGTGTCTTATGTCATTACATTGATTCAGGCTTGCACTCTTGAAGTCTGAACACTGTAACTAGAATACATTCCACAGTTTTCACATATATTACACCCAGTTGTTGAGGACTCCATTAGGGTTGGGTACTAAGTTTGAAATCCAGCTTAGAGCCAGAAATGCAAAACTATCACTGGGTCTTTCAATTGCATCACCTAGGCAGCCAAGAGGCTTAAAGACATACAGCGTTAGTTGCAGTTGCCAGAGCATAGACTACAGAAGGATGTGGGAATCTGATAGAGTTCGGAACATAATGTACAAGCAACAGACAGCACTTATGACAGCACTTTGTCTTCTGGGGAAAACATACTGTGCTTAAGTGTGAAAGAACAATCTCAGGTCAGCCAAGCGGTTGACACTTTGAGACCGTATGCAGAAGCAACAAGGGAAGTGTCTGCAGAACAGCGCATATCAGTTTCCAAGTCCAATGTCTGGTCTCCAAGCACAAGAAAAGATCATATTAGCTGGACTGAAAGGTAATAGACTGGCTTCAGAGACTGCAGTGCAACTTGGGGGCAGTTTCCGAAACACTTAGCAAGATTTCCCTCTTGCAGAGGACACTCTTTTGCACAAAGATGTCAAAAACGTCGTGTTCCTGACAGTGGACATGTGTAAAATGTAAAATCACGGCTCATTGATGAGACCTTGCCATGGACAGCTGACTACACTGATTAGTGCACCTACCTGATGACCTCAACCAAGCCTCCTTAGCAGAAAATTCATAACATCAGCCCTTTCGGTGACAGCAGCACCCAGGTCAGCTGACAGAAATACCGAGAGATGTATCTTATGAATCTTCAACTGATTATATGTTTAAAAATAACTAATACTATATTTTTATACATATTTGACGTATTATTATAGGCCTATAAACGTTCTTGCAGGCATTTGTACATCATTGCACCAGTGGGTGGCGCTCATAAACGGCTGTTCTGGAACAGAACGATGATTCACTACCTGTATGATCTTAAGGAAATGAACGCATGGACCAAAATAATTTAGTTCATTCTAAGATTCTTTTTTGATTCAGTTATGTGAAACCTCACGTGAGTTTTTCAGAGGCGCAGAACATGTCTTGATGATGGACGTATTTATTTTTGATGTTGTCCAAAAATACTATTCCTATGTAAATAGCTTTTTGTCTTGGCTCAATAAGTTCTTGCAAGCTAGATGTTCTTCTTAAAACTGCCCAGGGTATTGCCGGGACCGTTACATACATTGTAATTTACTTAATTACACGTTTAATACTTCTATCAGTGGGTACATAATGAAAAAGACACGGGACCCTGTGTGACTGGGAAAGATTACAGAGCCACCACATGACACACGTGGGCTACTAACCAGCAACATATCTGTAACGCTGGGCTGTTACAAGGAGGCAGACTGGAAAACCCAGCTAAGCTTATACCATGAGCCCATGTTGACAGGAACAGGAGGTGATATAGATGTAGAACAGTACAGCGATTTTAACACTTTTGTTTTTCTGTTGGTGTTTCGTTTGTCTGAGTAGTGTGGATTTCTGGCTGTAATGTCACTAGAAGCACTTGAAGCAGTTGATTATTTTTTTTAATAATTAAAAAAACATTCTATTGAAACACAATAGATTATGCCAACGATGTATACAAACAAAATAAAATTTTCCCTATTCATAACTTGCTTTGGAGATAAACAAAAATGCATTTGAAAAGCAAGCGAGATCAAGAAACAATGAGAACAGACTTCACGAAGAACTATTTCAATGAACATTTCTGAACGTTTTCCTTCAAATATCATGTCAGCAACAGGTGATCTCATTTTACGCAGGTTCATGTTGCACAATAAAAAGGGCAGAAGTATCTTTCATAGTTTTCAAGTCCTTCACATAAAAAAAGAGTCGTTTTAAGAATGTGATTCGTTTCAGGTAAGCCTCCTTCCAAATCGTCCCTTCTCTTTTCGTCCTTTCATTATTCATTTTTCTCTTTCATTCTTCTGGATTGACAGTAGTGACACAGCACACCCGTCTTTTTATTCATGTTTTGGTTGCTTTTAGACATTTCGTTCTTTTCTGCTCCACTCGCATTCGTGTTATCGCTCTTAGGTCCCATCCCAGCTGGGCGGGCTGCGTCTTTTTCCTTGTAATAAACAACTGTAATACCGGAAGCCCGTCTTTCCCTATTTACAGGCACGTGCCCATCATGTAGGAAGATCGCCACCTTCTTCAAGACACTGGCGATGACTTGCCTCCAATGTCTACCATGGCTCCAAAAGTCAAATACACATACTTTGCGCTGTCCTTCTGCACTGTTTCTAGAAACAATTTGTTGTTGATATGAACTATTATTATAAATCATGCTTTGAAGAAAAAAAAATCCCATATGCGCTTCAGCGAAATCACTTACGTGATCAATGATTGCATTATGAAATCAACCTGAGAGGGGAGTGAGACGTACTGGTAAAACTCCGTCGGCATGTTGGGGAAGGAGTCATCATTACACAGACAAAATGGTTCACTTCCTGCAGCCCCCTGCCAGCATTTCCGGACGGTCGACTTGAGTTATCAAGATTATCAACATACTCCATATTGTTCATCGTGGTAGATAGAAACACCAAATCAGTTTCTATGTGTTTAAACACACACAAAACCAAAGAGGGATAGTTTGACACATAATAGCTATTTTTCTTGCCAGAAATACAAAATCCCCTCCCAAATAATCATAGTTAACTTTCCTCTTCCATTTCTTCGATATTTCCACACATATCTGCTTGCACGCAGTCATCGCAAAGTCAAGTCTATTCCCTGGAGAAGAATGAGGGCCCAAACCAATGTCCGCTGTCTACATGAGTGTGTGGCTGATGCTGGGATAGATGGCGAGCTGTGTGTGAGTGTGTGCTGTGTTCGTGCAGTGTGGCGAGCGTGATTGCCCTGGTCCGGATGAGCCGTTCCCTCCCCCTCCTCCTCTTCATCTCTCCTCACTCCATGCCCTCGTTGTCCTCGAGGCCTAGGTCCCTCACTCCGGCACTGTGCAGCTGCCTCCCCCTTGCTCTCTCCTCTTCATCTTCCTCATCCTCCTCTTCCTCCATTCCTTCTTCCTCCTCGTCCTCATCCTCCTCCTCCTCCGAGCCATCCATGGAGTCCTCTCCTCCCCCCAGCATGGCCTGCTGCATTGCCAGAGTGGCAGAGTCAGAAGACAGCGGCTGCAAGCTGTCCATGGCAAGGGAGCCTGGTGGGGAGGGACAGAGTGCTTAGAGTAAACCCACCACTAGGGGGAGTACAAGCATGTTAAATATCACCAGTCACTGTACTGCTGATGCACTTAAGTTACAAAATACTGTATTTGAGTCAAGGTATCCATGTGTAATCTGAAAAACATGAAACAGAACTGTTTTGCTGTACTCTGAACTAGTGAAAGAGTACACAACTAGTGGCAAAAAAATGGAATGGAGCACTAAGAGTTTGAGGTATAGGGCTGTCATGGTGTAGCAGAGACAGCTAGCAGAGTGCAGTGTTAAACTAACTGTCTGAGTTGTTGCCAGAGTGTGGCCCGTGGGTCTGCAGCACACCAGCCACAATGGAGTCCGGCCAGAAGCGCTGAGTCGGCCGGTGCTGAGACTTCATCTTCTTGGTCTTGGGGGCAGGGTCGGGGTTGCTGGCATCCAGCATGGGCTGCAGAATCCGCCTGCGGGCGTTGATGAACCTGCCATTGCAGGAAACATGCAGACACCTTAACTCAGTTTAGGGTAGTAATTTGATTTCACCAGCAGATGGAGCCAAAGTACTGTAAATGGCAAAACACTTGAAAATGCCACATAGGAAATGCCTTCCTAACAGAAGGGGCTAGGCATCCTTCTAAAATAGAACCACTTATTCTAAACCAGAGATGGCCAAAAAATTGAGTAAACAGGGTTCTGTATTTCCATTCAGCCAATGAGCATTAAAGTCTATAAATCATCCTTTTTACAGATATCCTCCGAACAGAAACATAACTGCAATAATGATGAGAAGCAGGCTGTTGGAAGAACAATAAAAATGTCCGCCTTGTGTCCCAGCAATCCCCTGTCATTCTGGAGTCAGTCTTACCAGTTGTTGACCTGCAGTAAGGTGAGGTTTGTTTGTGCAGCTATCTGTCTTTTCTCATCCTCTGTGGGGTACGGGTGCTGGAAGTAAACGTAGGCACAAGCACAATATTTCTGAAGATCCATAACTGCAGTCAAGAAAATGCTGAATTGGAGTTTTTTTTTCTACTGCTTGGAGCCAAAGAATATGTTTCCATGGACTTCCATGGACTAAAAGATGAACTAAGAATCGTACAGCTTACATGAAAAAAAGTACATGAAGATGCTTTATTTGCCCATTTACATAAGAATGCTTTCTCTGCATGCGCCATCTTGCTCTCCTTTTTCGGGACACACACTGCTGAGAGTTAAGCATGGGGAGGTGAGTGCAGGGTCAGTTATTTATCTGGTGACCCTGGAGCAATTGTGAATTAAGGGCCTTACTCAAGGTCACAACAGATGAGTAAATGTGCTAAGCCCAGGATTCAAACTGGCAACAGTCTGATCACAGACCCAGAGTCCTAGCCTGATGAGCCACATACCGCACCCAGAAATGTCAATAAATGCTACCTGGTGTGTACAGTAAATGAAGGTTTACAGTTCACAAGTTGGTCAAGGCCTGTGGTATTACCACAAAGTAGCGATGGCTAATTGAAGCTACATGAACCAATTACTGTATGTTTGGCTCCACTAGACGATGCTCATGGTTTGCTTTGGTGCAAACTTTGAGCTCTTTTTTTGAACAGAGAGCACCATCTAGTGGGGTCAGAAAATACAACAAATGGTTCATGGAGCTTCATTCGGCCATGACTACCACAAAGACCACCTGTTTTGAGGAGATGTAAGGTAGATATAAAGCAGGGGTGGGCAACGTTATCTGCAATGGGCTGGTGTGTATGCAGGATTTTGGGATTACCTTTGGGTCAGCTGTTCAAACCCAGCTGCGAAGACTCTTCAGCCAATCAGTCCTCTAATTACTAATTTAATAAAGGAGTTGCAGTGAAAACCCGCATAGACACCGATAAGATTGCCCACGCCTGCTGAGGACTCAGGCTGCCCATGCCCCTTTGAGCTCTGCCATTGGCCCGCCTCTCCATGCCCCGCCCCTCCCGGCAGCCAGCCTACCATGAGGTGCTGGAAGAGCCAGGAGCGCATGATGTTGGTGGCGTGTTTCGGCAGCACTCCCCTCTTGTTCTTCGACTTCTTGTCATCGCCGTCAAGGAGGGACGAGAGGTCCAGGTTTACCTTGAAGGAGACGAGAAAAGGGATGCGTTGGCGTTGCCATGGTGACCACCATGCCAGCTTCTTTTGCATTCTTCTGGCAGTGAGGCGTTTTATTGCCATAGCAACACACTCCCCTCATTGTCGATGTCAAAAATAAGAAAAGATGAACAGATTTTCAACAACTTTTTTTTTTTTCCTGAGAGATAATGTGAAGTATTTCATCAGCTCAGCTATGTTTATTTATAAATATATATACATTCTTTTTTCCCAGGCTTTCCACTTCAGGCTCCAGTTCACTGCCAATTGTTCCAGTAAACACAGTTGATGGAAACAGCCTTCTTTGGAGCAACAGATGCCCTGCACTCTGCTGTCCTCCTATCTACAGCTCACCTCTCAGAGCCCCACTGTAGCGTTCAAGGCGTGACACACCTCCCTCTGCCCGCCCTCAGCCCTGGCAGCCTCACACACAGCTTCTCTTCCTGCCCACGGTCCTGCTTCTCCATTTAGACTGAGAGCTGCCCCCCTCCATCACCATCCTGGCTCTAAATCAGCTTGTACAAAAGAATAAGCCCCTTATTTCCCCATAAATGACCAGAGATTAGCCACGCTGTACTGTTTGGAATTCCGTCATTAGCTTCATTAGCTACATGGGCTAATTCGTAACGTATCTGCGATCGGTAATGCCAGCCACTTCCTCCCAGAGCCGCCTGACTCTGCATGCTGCACTATGTGGGGCCTCTGCCAAAAACAAGAAACCTGAAGGAGAGACATGAAGAGAAGCGCGTAGAGATGGACAGATGGGCAGAGCCAGACAGGAAGGCAGACGTAGGTGGGCAGAGGTGGCAGGCAGATGCCACACGCACCAAGGCGCCGGCAGGGGGGGTTACTCGGAAGACCCCTCGATTAGTGTTATTCAGCCCCGATCCACCAGGAGCGGGAGAGAGCGGTCCAGGTGGGGGGAAATCCGCCGTCAGGGGTGTAGGGAGGGACAATCGGCGGGGGCGTGTTTGAAGTCCAAGAGATAGACCTCTTGCCACGGGGGGGGGGGGGGGGCACCCCCTCCGCCACTACCACGCCCCAAAAGGGGCGCCTTGCAGCCCTTTTCCACAGGCATCGCGACAACACCCAAGTTTGGGTTCGGCACCCGACGTCACCCTTTCTCACGAG
>JAODKE010000114.1:19284579-19300687 GCA_026779605.1 Mormyrus hasselquistii
TAAATATATATGTGTGTGTGTGTGTGTGTGTGTGTGTGTGTGCGTGTCTGTGTGTGTTACTCTTTTTAAAGACTTCTCACTGACATTTGGGTGTTGCTATTTGGTTATATTTACTTTGACACCCATGACAACTAAATAAATGCCTGTCCTTACTGGCCAGTTGTCTGTCCACAGCGTATCAACGAGAACGTCGCGTATCTGCCCTGTACCTTTCTTTTCACCAAGGGTCTGGAGCCATAATGGATTGGAACAGATTTGAGTTCTGTCTGCATATGTAAAGGTGTTCTGCATTAGAAGGGACACAGTCCCTAAATCCAAGCTCTTCAAACTTCCTGTCGTGGTCAAAACAACATTTGCCTTATTCGTCATGGCAAACTGAAAGGCCCTGTCTGCGTCTCTTTATTCTCTACGTCGAAGACCTTCACTGTATTTGACAGCACATAATATTGCTCCTTTAGCAATGTATCTCTCTCTTCCCCTGCTCTCTCTGTCTCTCTTCCTCTCTCTCATTTGTGATTAGCCTTTGGAATCAAGCCCCCTCCCCCTCCAACACTACACCCCATTCCTGTCTGAGGAGGAAGCTTCAAGTCTTAATCCCGACTCCAAATGGGAAATAAATTAGCTTCTTCATACTTAACTAGCTCTCATCTGCATTTGTTATATTCCTGCAGCTCAGGATTCTCTCCGCGGCACTAATCCCCAGAGCGGAAGGAGACGGTTGTACGGATGGAGGGGGGGGGGGTGGTTGATCTGAGGAACCTTCTCTCCTACTCTCCCTCCCTTCTCCCCCCACCTCCTGCAGCAGGAAGGCAGGATAACGGGAGGTGCTAAAAACAGGCGCACCGGGTGTCGTGGCACCCCTGCGCGGCTACTGTCCTCAGCCTCAGAGGCTGTCCTGATTGTCCATTGTCAGAGACAAAGGAAGCCACGGCAACACGCCCCACACGGCTCTTTGTGGACACATTCCAGAACTTCCTTCCCCTTGTCGCTTCAGGGAAAGGCAAATAAGATACCCGATGTGAGGTCCTGCTTTTGTGAAGACGTGGGCGTTCTCTCTAATTGTCTCAGGAGTGTTCGGTGCGATGGCCGCAGTGAGCAAACCCGTACGTAGGAGGACAAAATCAGCTACGGTTCAACTGATCGGCCGTCCAGAAATCTCCACTAACCCTCACCTGTTGGCTCTCCTGGTACGATGGTGGAGGAACGCTCTGTGTGGCCATCATTGTCAGTGCTGGTGCTGGGGACACATGTTGCATCATGGGATAGCTTCACATTGAGACCCTGAGGGAGATAAAACGTTTTCACAATTATTTGATTTTTTTTTCATGCTTTCAGCTAAAATCTACTGTATATCCACAAAATCCTCATTTAGTATAGATTGAAATCCTCCATTTCACATTTGTACAAACAGAGTAGAATTTTATTGGGCCTGTCATCTTTTTGGTGATAACAGTCAAGGAACAAATGTGGTTCATTTGCACTTAAAATGTCCCCAGATGTTCTGATCATGAAAGTCAGTAAGATCTATCTCCCCCTGAGCAATTTCAAGACCCACCACCAGGTGTTGCTGTGATGTAATAATGAGCAAAGACAGGCCTGCTGGAACTGAACTTGGCATTCCCCATCTTCCCATCATATACATAGAAAAAATTCAGCTTTCTCAACTAATATGCATTTAGACAAATCATTAAAAAATAACAGTCTTACTCTGTAGCTGTATAAGGAGTCTATATACGGTTCCCTGTAAACTGACAACACCTCAAAAAACAGTTATTTAAAAGAACTGGAATGATGAGTTTGAGCATGGATTTCTAACCAACACAGGTATATTTGCATACAATGACTACACAGTCTCTAAGATGCAAACAGCTCCCTGCAGGCTAACACCCCAAACAGGGTGTTCTGTCGGCAGGCGGCTGGGTGATTACATGGCACAGCGAATCACGGCCTTATTAAAGCTGTTGTCATTCGGCTAATTGACATTCTGTAGAGCAGAGAGCTCCCAGGAGGTTGTGGCACACTCGCCCATAATTGGCCCAGACTCAACGTCCTGGGAGTCCGGGGCAGACAGCAGACACACAGAGTAATCCACATGGACGTCACTCTCACCGGAGAGCACCAGTTGTCTCCACGCCCTCCTTCCGGAAATTTCTGTGCCACCTTTCCCCTTTTACTGGCCTGTTTGTGCATCCTTCGCAATCTAGCGACCTCTCTGTTGAGTCTATGGAGAACAGACATTCCCAATTTTTGACCTGTCCATGTAGACTTTATCTGTCCATCATTTGTTCATACACACAAAAATTGACAACTACTGACCTTCTCACAACTTATTGGAGTGATGTGTCTATACCATCATACATGTTAGCTTGTGTGAATCCTCAATTTACAGGATGCCTATCATCCTACTAATACAAGTTCACTTTTTACCACACACACAGGCCCCTGATTGATAGGCTGCCCTACTGGGCTAGATAACATAGTCAATCTTCTTGAAGCAAACCCTACTATACCTCCTTCACAGATAAATCAACCTTCTTAAGGTCTCTTGAGGAAAGCACATGATGCTCTAATGGTATTTAAGATTTGAATATAACCCAAGTTTCCCAAAAACTACGTAGTTTTCAGTATATTCACATCACTTGCTGATTACACAATAGATTTATTCCAAAAAAGCAGCATGTATACGTTACACCTTTCTCCTTTGAAGAACTCATTTTGCTCGTCTGCTCTGTTTCAGTCTCATGTTATTCTCAGCAGTAAAGTTAAATTAATCAACTATTTAGCTCTGTCCTCCACAGACAATGGAGATCAGACTGGTGGATTTACTCCAGGGTTACTTTTTCAATAAAGACAGATTTACCTTGTATGAGACACTAATCATAGCTGAAATATTCTTCTCATAAATTTGCATGGCTTCATTTTCCTGCTCAGAATTACAGCCCTACCACCCCTCTGACAGAACCTTATTAACTCAGCGGCATGGAGAGCGTGAAGCTTCAAAACTGCCTCGTCTGACCTGAAGGATGAACCCCAAGGAGACAAAAATGTGGCCCTACTGGGCCCCCACCTTTGTTTTGATCTGATTTAGAACAGCAGACACACACCCATGTCACACTTCTCCTATGAAATGCTAGTTTCTTGGGTCAAATCCTCTGACACTTCTTCTCTCGCGTTGGCCCTTTGTGTTCTTGGCTCTTGTGGGTATGGTGAATATCCAATATCAGACAAAGCCATGTGAATCGCTTAAGGAAATTTGGGTATATGGGAACCGTTGCTGGTATTTGGCACGAGAAGTCTGCTAATGTTGCTCAGTGATGTGCTTTGAGGAACCACCCCAGTTTTCAGCTAGGAGCTATGTGTCTTCCTGGCTACAGGGGGAAGAGCTCTCCGCCTCAGCCCCTTTTGAGGGTTGAGTCGACGTCAGCCACCTGAGGAGACAATGACCCATTACACTCTCACCAAGTTCTGGGGTGGAAGCCAGGAGAAGCCCCCACTGCCTCCATGGCTGAAGGCTCCAGCACCCCGAGAAACAGGAAGTAAGCAGAAGATATGGCCTTCCCCCACAGACTGGAGGCGTTCCTCACCACTGAGCTCATCCCAGTGCTTGGCAGTGGCTCGTGGAAAAGGTTGGGGGTGTCCAAGAAAAATGACTATCTATTTTAGGACCGCGAAAACAGCATCAAGGTAACCGTATCACTGATTCTATCAGCGGAACGCCGTCCTATTCCCACCACTCCAGCTCGGGATTCTCAGAAATACCTGAAAGTTTGCACGACAGTCAGGCTTGCGGCATATTTGATTTCACAAGCTGATTTCAAATCACACAAATTGAAGAGTTTATGCATGCGATTTGTGTACTGATTGCTCACTCCATACTGTCTGCAGTTGAAAGGCATCTTCCATCTAATCGGCCCTCGTTTTAATTGCAAATCCGCGAGTGTGCGTTGGTAATTAAATGGAAAATTACACATTAATTGATGGGACTAAAGATAAAGTGATTCCAATTATTGCTTGGTATTTTCATGGGCCTCAGCAGCCTCAGTCCCAGGTGAGCCGCCACACCCAGGCAGTGCCGCAGAGAGGCAAAGCATTTCCCATTTAGGTGCAAATGCACTGGACCTTTCAATGAGCAGATCCTGAGAGTGGGACCTCTCAGTGAAAAGATCCTGACAGCTAGACCTCTTGAGAAGATCCTGAGATCTGGACCTCGCAATGAGCAGATACTGCACTTGAGATGGTTATCATGATTCCAGTGCTTTACTGTCATTGCTGTTTCCACGGCAATGAAATTTAAAGGTGCATCCTCTCCAGTGTCACATCAAAACAATAGACAAATTAGTAAACAAAAAGCAAATGACCTGTAAGTCTACCAATGTAGGACACACTGGTCAGTAAACATTAAAATATGTTGGTGCTCCTTGTCCCTTTAAACATCTTGCCATTATTGTTGTCACATCATTTCACATTGAGATGGTGAAACTCATTTCAAAGAAGCTGGGGAGGACTGCCTTTCTGTGATTTGGAAAGCACTTCCGTGATGCACCTTTAATTGGGGAAATACCAACTGTACAACTCATAGGAAAAATGTCAAATGTTTTTTATTATCGAAAAGCTCATTTCTAGCCACATCAAAACACCAAATTCCACTGGCAGTCTTCTAAATGCACCAAATATCTCTGCAGTATGCTAACAAAAGGTCGACGGCATGTGAGGGTAAATGACAAATTCAAGTCATTTGGGGTGTTTAAAAAAAGGATTTCTGTTAACTAAGGCATTTATGGCACGTTGTAATTCAGTTGTCAAACAGTTTTCACAAGTTATCATTTCATCGGGACTGTAACCTAATTAACTACAATGGTATTTTAATCTTACATAAAAGAAAATTCACCCAGATTTTATCCCAAGGGATTATATGAAGTGTTATTAAAGTCTTGATGTCTATGGATCGTTAGTATTTGGGTTTATTCTGATGAAAATGTGTTAAAATGGATTGACTTGTTTTTGTGTGTCTGTTGTCAAATGTTGTCAAAACTTGACTGTCAGGTTTCCGATTGTTCTCACACGACAGGACTATCAGTCAGATCTGGCAGTTTACAAGGTAAAAGTCAACATCAACAATCCCTGACACAACCTCTGACCAGGACATTTGGCCATGTGATAATGTGGGACAGAGGTTATACAGCAGCCAGAGCAATAGAGCATCTCCCTAACTCCATAGCCTCCCTCTCTTTCGCTCTCCTCAGCAAACACAAGGAACTGCCACACAGTACTTCAACAACAGAAAAGCAAAACAGACACAAACACAGAACTGCAGCTGCTTTACAAAATATTCAGTTCCGGGGGGGGGGGCTTGGTTAACGTTTCATCTCATCAACACAAATTTCAATAAACCAAATGAAATAACTTTCAAGCAAAAGGTGACTTTTTAATGCCTTGTAAAAAAAATAACAGTGTGTTCTTTAAGAAGTCGGCAGCGTAGCGAAAGTGCAACAGAAGTATCTCCTTACTTTGCATGGGGAGCCGCAGTACTCCGGGACAGCGATCGAGCAGGTTCGACACGAAATGGAAACAGGTGGTGCCTGGGTAGCGAGAGATACGGCAGATTGATGTTTTACTGCACAGGAACACGACCCAAATGTTTTCTGCATGTGGACTTAAAATACGCGCA
This sequence comes from Mormyrus hasselquistii, assembly GCA_026779605.1. Classification (NCBI taxonomy): domain Eukaryota; kingdom Metazoa; phylum Chordata; class Actinopteri; order Osteoglossiformes; family Mormyridae; genus Mormyrus; species Mormyrus hasselquistii. The sequence goes on from JAODKE010000114.1 coordinate 19,290,248, forward strand.
TAGACATCTGTTTAGGTTGTTTCGTTTTATGATTTCATTTACGAGATAAAAAGAAGCACCTTATTCAAAATATATTGCCTATTATTATTATCGATTGTATTATTAATAATATTATTAATATTTTGTTTAATACAATTGCATAGAAAATATTTTAAGTACATACTATATTCTGTCTCTTAATACATTATATTATTCATATATAAGCTATATTTCATTCATTTCCCAAATCTTGACTGCTTCCTCACATATAAGTTATTATATATTATGAATAACCCGAATATGAAATGAACAACATTCCTCAGTGTTGTTCTCACTGTGCCAAAGGTACATAAGTCAGTCATTCTGGGCAGCACTTGCCTGTAGACCCGTTATTTTTATTCCCGAGATGGTTTGGCACGTGGGGAGGGTGTGTGTGTGTGTGTGTGTGTGTAGGGGAGGTGGGAGGTGCACAAGTGCCTGCTCGTTGCGAGGAACACTAACAAAAGGGAAGCGTGTATATCAGAGCCGGAGGCGGTGAGGTCGGGGTGGTGGCCCAGGGGCGAGAGCTCAGCAAGCGTTGTCTCCCTGTCCCAGTCCGGCTCATTATCCTACAGCGGCAGGAGATCCACGGTCCACCTTCCTCAAACCAATAGCCGATCTAGGGCGGCTTTCTTTTCTTACTTGAACAAACACTAGCAACAGACAGAAATGGAGGGAGGACACCGACTAATCATCCACAAACATACCTGATGCGTTTTGTCTAGACTACAAACAAACGCAGGGTCCTCGAATGAACAAACACAATGGACCGGTAACTCTATTTCCATAGTGTTCAAATTTCACTTTCATTTTATCATAGGTTTTTGTTGTTGTTTTTTAATTAGATTAAAGGTTTTGGTAAAACAAAGGTTAAGACTAATCGGACTACCAGAACTACGCAATTAATTTCATAATTATCAGGAGGCTTATGGCTCGTGTGCAAATAAACTTTTACGTCTCGGGAAAAAATGTTTAATTACAACCAGACGTTTTAATTGGAGCCTATTTGTCTGGCTGTGGCAGAATGTGACATGGGGGGCATGTGTAGTAGGGGTCAGAGCTTAAGATTCCACATGCAAGCAGAACGAGAAATAGCAGTTAATGTTTCAGAAATATGGACGCCACGTGTCAGCCGCGGCGGTTATCTCGATGGGAGTAGCCAGCGCCGGTATCATCGCCCGCTGCCGACTCGCCGCTGAAATGTTTTCGCTCTGCTGATAAAAATCGGAAAATCGAGAAATTGGAAGCTCGCGAGCCGCGGAGAGGAACGGGCGAATCCTCCAAAGTTCACTGTCAAATCGCTTCCTCCGTGCCTCTGTAGCTCCCCAGAGATACGGCGGGGAAGTCAGAGCTTTATCTCCGCTTATATCTGCTTGCTTTTTAAACGGATCCCCTCTTTATCTTCCTTTGAGGGAATAACCTCTCACGGCTCCTCCGAGAAAAGGGGTGGGGGTGGCGGCGAGCGTCCACGTGGCCAGAGGAGGAACGTGGGGCACCCAGGATGCCAGAAGGGCAGAGAGGGTGGGGTCAGGAGTGGTTTGGGGCGAGAGGCTAGTAGACTGTCGTGGGACTCATGTCAGGTGGAGGGAGAGGGGCAGGGGGAGAGACTCAGCCACTGGTACTGAAAAGAGTAGAGGTCAGAGGTGGATGTGTGGCTGTAGCCTGAGAGATAATGGGTTTATTTTAACCAGTGGCATTACCAGGATGGGGTGGTCATCTGGGTACGTTGGAGGGGCGTAAGTGTTCGAATTTTTCTTAGTCTTGAGAGGGTTTGCTTGTTGGCAGTTGTCAATTAGGTGGGTGGGGCTTGCAGCAGTAGTTGTCAAATGTGGTGGTGGGGGTGTGTCCACCCATGGCCACGCCCTTGATTTTAACCTTAAGGAACACTGCAAATACCGGCTAAAAAGAGCAAAATGTGGCAAACTGATCACCCAGCACCATGACCGGGAGTCAAAGGCTGAAAATCCACCAAGTTTGTGGGTGACTTACGTTTGCAGCATACGGTGGTACCTTTAAGTTCACAAAAAAGAAAATAGCATTGTGTTGAAGTATTAAAAATAAGGTGCAGAGTGATTCAAAGTGAAAGGACGCCAAACACGCCAATATTAAATGAAAGCGGTGATGTCAGAGTATCTCTTAACGAGTGTCCTGGTACCAGAAGCCACTCTGCCTACATTTTATACTTACATGCTGACTTTATAGGCAAATTTCAGCAAGATGCCAGGACCTAGAGAGTAGGCCATTAACCCAAAAAAGGAGGTGTGCCATTTCCGCTGCCCTTTCGCTCTCTTGTTTTTACTGACGGCATTTTATTTATTTTTTAATTTCCGTGGCCGAAAATGAAAGCCGGGAACCTACTGTAGTAAACAAACAAATGAATTGATGAGTGCTGCTCCTTCGCAAGCAGCCAGCCACTCCCGGCAGGCTGTTTAATTACGATATCACTACCCAGAAGCCCCTGCGTGACTTCCTCAAACAAAGAGGTAATTGCTCTCGTCGTTATTGCCGGGTAGGGCTCCTGGGTGGTGGCAGTTATAAATGCCAGGAGAGCTGTTGATAATACAAAACAGACAGGGACAGAAAACAAAAAAAAGAAAGGAAGAAAATAGACAATAAAAAGTCTAACAGACCCCTAGATGAAAAGCGGAATAATGAACCTGGTGCTGGTGTTTGCTGTTCTTGGCTTTGGCAGCTGGTGTTTGTCTTTGCGTTAAGGGGAGACTCGAGTCGAATAAAAGGCTCGGAAACACCAAACAATCCAATATTAAATTTTCTCCGAAATGCCAGAGGGAGGAGAGCGGAGGGGTAGGTGAATGGAGAACTGGAGTAAGACGGGGGAACGAAGGTGACCCGGGCTGGATATCCGCGGCAGACTTGGTCATAGCAAGCGCGGAGACAGGTAGCGCAGTGGCTAACCTCTCAGCTGTATTCCTACTTCGACGTGATGCCAGAATCTCTTGGGTGAAATGAAAATGGGGATATGTGTCTTTCACGCACCAGAAAGTCCAGTGAAGTGGCCATACAGCCCATAAAGATGCCCAGAAATCTCAGATCCACAGCTAGGTCTCCAGAATTTGCATCAGTGAATTTAGTCTCCTGATCCACTTCCTGTTAGGCTGTTCCCTCCCAACCGCCAACCCGACTGCCCTCCTTTCAGATGGCCTGCTGAGGCACGTGGGCCAGTGTAGGGTCTGGAGCCAGACTCCCCCCCACCCACTCCATACCCCCTCCGCCCCCCCCGCCCCGGTCCTCTCCCGACAGCACATCTGGGCCAGATTAGACTGCAGAGAACATCAGATCTCCCCAGAGCGGCTGGCTGGATGGGTGGCCCGCCGGACCCTATTTCAGCAGAGTGCCGGGACCCTGATTGATGGAGGGGGCGGGGGTGCTGGCATGTACAAGTCCCACCTCCCATAGCACTCAGAAAGCCGCCAAGTGTGGCTCCACATCCACGCTGAGCACAACCATCAACCTCAAAAAAGGCAGCATGAAAAAAATCAATAACCTTCCTATTATTGTCCCCAGCAGAACATCGCCTCTGTTTTCCTGTGATATGAACTGAGATACGTCTAAATTAAGGTGGATCAAACCTGACGTGTCAGATTGCAAATGCATGTCTGTCTATGGCATCTCCAGCTTTATTCATATGCCGACACGGGAATCAAAAACCAAACTTAAACAGTTGCCTTTGATGAAAGTTTTATATGTTTAATGTATAAGTATAAGTTATATGTATAAGTTTATATGTTTTCTTTTGTTTGTTTTTTTTCTTAATAATTTTCCCTTAGCAATTCTCCCTTTAACAGACTATGAGTACTTTTTTTTTGGCTCACTCTGTATAATCTAAGCTCAGAGTTTATGAGATTGTTAAATTATTCTGACTGAGTGATGGGAGACAGTCTTGCTTTTGTTGCAAGCCAATCTGTATCAGTCATACCTGCTCCCATTATGAAAAGCAAAGCGCTGCGAGGATTTTATAGCACTTAACAAGAGAATCTGCTCCCCACTGAACAAGCCGTCTGCGGCTCAACTGCCGCCTCTTTCCCACACTTTGCGAAGAACGGCATTCCGCTTTCCTTTTGGTTTCCAGCCCTCCTCCCTCTGATCAGGCGCACCTGCCAGTCCGCAGGGCACGTTTCCCGACTCAAAGTGTCCGTCAGCTAATGCGGATCAGCACATGTAGTCCGTTCATGCCAAAGATGGGGTCGGGGAGGGTCCTCAGTCAGTGGCTTAGGCCGCCCTTGCATCTGTTTGCAGTGCGAGATGTCATAGATTTATTGGATTGTAGACAGCATGCCAGTTTTTTATTGCGTGTGTGTGCCTAGCGTGCTTCCATCTATAATTTGTGTGCTGGACTGGGCGAATGGTTCTGAGTTTCTGTATCATGCCTTTGTATTTTATTTGTCTATGTGCATGTAGGTCCTGTCATATAAGTTGGTGGAGTTTATCAACGTATGTATTTGTGCACAGTGTCAGCAGTACTGTAGCTGTTATATCACCACATGATTTCACGCTCACTGGCCCTGGAATTCATGCTAGGGGCAGTGTAGTGGATCAATGGGCCTCACACTGCCAGAGTTGTGGGTTTGAATCCCGCCTCTGCTCTCTGTGTGTGGAGTTCACATGTTCTCCTTGTGTTGTGCGACTAATCTGGTTCCCTCCTGTAGCGCAGAGACATGCAGTTAGGCTAATTAGTTTCCCTGTCAGTAGTATATGTCCTGTGATGGACTAGCATCCCATCAGGATGTACCCCAGCCCTATGCTGCCTGGAATAGACTCCAGACCATCTCCCTGTCACCCTCACCAGGGTAAATTGATAAATGTAGTCATGCTTTTCCGACATATAAAGCCTGATTCCTCCCACGTATCACTGTAAATTCATTAAGCTTCATGACAGCTATTTGTTACCATCCAACAGCAATACGGTAAAATGAAAGAAATTTCCCTCTTCTGTACACTCAAACATGTGTTGAAGCTGGTCTCAGTGATTCTGACATATATTTTGCAAATGTACCAAAGCGACATACAGCTAAAAACACAAGGTCAGACTATTGGGGTTTAAGACCCTTGCTCAACAGTGCAATCAAACTGCTAACCACGAGATCTGAACAAGCGACCTTCCGATTGCAGGCACACTATCCTAACATCATGACAACCAGACGGATATCCCTGGTCAATCTGCAGCATCTTGATTTTCTCTCTTCTGACTTTCAGCATTTTTTTTTTTTGTCATAAGAGTTGCATGGGATGCAAAACAGGTATGAGGGTTAATCCGCGATTTCCATTTGGGAAAAAAAGAAAAGGGGGAAGTGGAGAGGACGGCGGCGGTAGACGGGGGGTGGGGGGGGATGGCATCCAAACCCACTCCAATTATCTCTGCCAGCCATGCCAGAGAGACCGACTTAATTAAACTGACTTTGAGAGGGAGGGGAGGGAGCGAGGAGGCGAGGGTTTGAGGGCGAAGACGGCGGCGTATCAGCGGCGAGCACAAAGCTGAGCGCCGGCGCGGTGGCCCCCACTCGTACCCTTTTCAAACCGGCTTCAAAAGGGGGAGGGAGAAAAACAGCAATAACAATAAAGTGGGGTCCTTGCCGTTTAGAGCGATGCGATTGCTCTATTCAAACGAGTCCTGTGTCGTCGTCGTTCACACTCTCATCAGAAAATAAAAGGGGAATGAAATGATTTTACTCCTTGCCAAATCCCCCAATAATCCTCTTGTGCCTTCCTGAATCTGCCTCTGACTGTGACCTTTTCACTGGAATCCTGTTGCCATGGAAACCCATTGTGCGCCCCCCCCCCCCGGTCTGTTTCTCATACCGTTTGGCCAGAGTACCTGCACGGGCGTCTAACGGTGGTCATTCCACACTTGCACTGTCTAAAGCACAGGAAATCCAAACCTCCAAGTTCCGCACTCGACTCAGCCCCCTCGGTGGCCGGGCCGCTGCCCCCCATTACTGCGGTTCACCTCGTTAGTTTAATAAAATTTTATTGCATCTCTGCCATCGGCCTTGTAAAGCATTTTGCGGTTTGTTACATTTCAGGACTAAACAGGATGGACCGTTTGGAAAAATGCTTCTACGTGAACCAGCAGTTTGATTTGTCGCTAATTTACTCCATCTGTTTTTCTTGGGGGGGGGGGGGCTCAATGTTAAATGTTGAGTGTTACGCACTAATCCGCACCCACATCACAATGCTGCCCGACCATGTCTGACATCATTCATGATATGTGGTATTAAATAAAACACAAAGCACAAAAGTGGTTAGTATTTAAGTTTATGAAAAAATTATAAACACTACTTCCAACATACTATAATTTGTGATTGAAGTAATCTAAAATCTATGCAATAAATATTTTGATAACAGGAAAGTTAGCCACTTGCTTCAGCTGTTATTTTTACTATTTGCGTTACAATGTAACAGATATGCTGGAAATCTGTGAAAAATCACTGGTTTCTCGATGAGAGTGATTTATACACATGATTTTCACTTTGAGTCGCTATCAGTTAATGAAACACATTTAAAATAAAGGTGCTGAATATTGCACTTAAGAACAATCTGACTCACAAGACTCACTGTGTTTATTGAAGGGATTCATTGTATGACTCGGGCCACTCAGAACCCGGGTTTCAGCTATTTGTCGGCCATCGTGTGGAGCGATGCTGGAACGCCGGGGCGTAAAGGCGGAACACAACAGAGCAGGAAATGAGGAAGAGGAGGCCACTAAAGCAGACACCATCCCTAAAACGCCGGCCACGAGTTCTGGAGGCTGGAGATAAGGCCGACTTGAGAGGCTTCCCCGTGGGGAGCAGGAGGTGAAGGGGGTGGGTGTGGGAGGAGGGAGCCACCCGGGAGGGGTGGGTTAACATGACAACCGCTGTTTTGTCAGGCACAAGTCGACCCCTCCCCCCCCCCCCCCCCCCCCACGTGCCCCAGCTTTCTCTCCCTAGGTTCTTTCAGCATCGCCGACCCCCCCCCCCCCCACCACCCCCCGAGTACTGGAGAGTACCGCATTCCCCCGCGTTGAGCTCAGCTTGGAGCGTCCCAGTCTGAGTAGCGGGATTGTTCTGGGAGCACAGGCCCACCGCCGGTTGCCACGGAAACCGACATACCACAGCTCCGACCCTGGCGGGCCACGCCGGTCTCCCCCAGCAGGAGTCACCGGCAGCTGCAGTACAGCTGTTACTCTGAGGCCCGGGGCTGGTGGGTCGGGACTCCGGCGGCCATGGACCGCGCCCGTGACCATCTTGCTGACAGCGAGAGAGCAAACGCATGCCTGCAGCAGGCTGGAGCGCAGCTGATCCAGACTCCCAAACAGGGAGGACGGGCCTTTTAAAGGGGACATCGCCTTATGGTGTCCGGACAGGTAACCCAAGGCTGGCTATACATGGCCTCTTTTGAATGACACCATCGCTCCTATTGGCTTAAAGCATTTAACCATTGTGATTTCTGTAATAAAAGCTCAAAAGCCGAAAAGCTTTACTGCCCGAGGTTCTCTTAGCCTTAGAACATGAGCAAAAAAGAGACATACGAATGACTAAAATCCAACAGATGTGAAAACATCCATGATTTTAAAAAGGCCGACTTTTCCGAAAATTTAGTTCCACATATAGCTGAACTCAAATCGCATTAAACAAAGTAAGAGCTTATTAAAAAAAACAAATCTGGATGAAGACAAATGCGTCATTTGTCTGCGTGTTAAAGTAGGAAAGGGTGAGAAACAGGAGGAGCAGGATTTAAAGTGCATATTATAAATAAATAGGATGATCTGCTCATTTTACAGGAATACAGCGTAGTTAATGCCTGTTAGACATTAAGTCTTTTTTTCCTCCGAACAATGTGATTCATTCAGTCCAGCAGCATCATCCTGTCTGCTTTCATAATCAGTAATGTAAAAGAATATTTCAACAGTGTAGCCATTTAGTCTTTCAAGCCGATCCACAACCTATGTTCACTTCACAATGCCTGTAACAGATCCCCCATAATTCCTCTTACAGGTGGACACTTTCGCTTTATACTGCATGTAATAGCTTCTGGCGAGGGACCGTAATATGTGCCCCAATAAGGCAGCACACCGATGGCAGAGACTGATTAAAGTTCATCCTTAGCCACAGCTCCTACACGACAAGTTCCCTGAAATGAGCCTGGCAGTACCTTTAAGTTAAAGATTCGGTCCCACCCGGGATCCAGGCTGGGAGCGTCGGCGTAGTACAAACACCAGAGAGGCTACGGTGGTGGGCCAGGAAGATGGTACGCTAAATCCCTTTGATATAGAGGATTCGTAAAAGCGCGGTTTTTGTTTTGATATGCAGACCTGGGATCAGGACGCTGCAGCAGAAGAGCGAAGTGAGCATTTCGAGAGCATCCCAGGCAAGAATGGAGCGCCGGAAAAAGGGCTCTAGAGGAACAGCCCAAATCCACAGAGGTTCATTTTACCCACAAGCCTCAGTGCCCTGAATATAAGACTCCCACAGAAGTACATATCCATTTTCTAATCGTCCCTGTGGCATACACGAGGGGGGGTGGGATATGTAAATGATCCCTGATGTCGTTTTTGATGCTTCTCTCCGCTAATGGGATATGTGCCCAAGGTGGCGTGTTTGCCAGCCACGGGCAATGAAACACGTTTCCTGGTCAACATGACGCAACTTCAATTCAGTCAACAAATAACTATTGAAAACCACAATCTGAGGTGTTTTTTTTTCCCTTCCCACACTGGAATGTTTCACGACATACCTGTAATGGCTATGCTTTGTATTTGCAAATAAATATCTATATAAATGATGCAGTAATATGCTTTTATCAAGAAAGAATAGCAGAAAAAAGATACAATAATTGCATTCCTAGACAAAAACAGTCAATGAAAACACATTTAAATATATATTATCATAAACTTTCATTTTTCACATCATAGGAACAAACATAGTTTAACCTGCTACACTTCTACACATTTCAATTTTGTGTATCTCCTATTAAATACTGCTGGGTCCTCTGGAGGATCGACTGGTGTTCTACTGCTTTAATATTTACAATTTACTATTCCAGTTTTGTATCACCCCACCACCAAAAGCAGGACATACACACAAAGAAATATTACACGCTACACTGGCAAAGTACCTCACCCAAGCAGGCGTCTGAGACTCAAACCGGCAATCTTTCAGCCACAAGACTGATTCAATCAAAACCAGAATACTTTGGAGGCCCACAAATAGTAATGCAGTTCTTTAATGAGCCAGAAAGACTGCAATTAGTCAGTGATAATCTTTAAAAAATGGTGAACGTGGAGGAGATCGCAAATAACAAAACCCTCCCCTCCGTTAACCGACAAACCATAACCCGAAAGAAATCTACTCAGCTCACGGCTCTTGGATGCTATATGGTCCATCGTCGCTGCTCCGACAACAGCTTCATCACAACTGAAGCTGGGTGTTCGACCTGTGTTCTGAAGCAGAAGGATCAAAGTGCTACCTCTAGCCGAACATTAGCCTTAGTGTCATTCCTCCCTGCTAATATAGTCACCTATGAGAGTTAACAAGATTCGATGCTTAGCGTATCATTTGAGCTGGCCTTGCTTTGGCAGCGTATATAGTACCCGATAGCCCACATGGGTATATCGGATATACCACACAGATTTATCATACGTGTTAGAACTTCTGGTCGGATTAACATGGAGCTTAAAAAAGAGAGGAGAATGATTTTTTTTCCTGTCATGACGACGCTAACCTAACGCTAAAGTTACCAATTTCCATGCAGTAAAGTTAGCAACTAACTGGATGACAATGAAAGCATTTTGTCACCGGGGTGCCAACCTGTTACCCCGTATCAATGGAGGGCTCCACACAGTTTCCTGCTATCCTTTATGTGTCTCTGCAGCTCAGTTTTGTGTGTTTTCCTAGGTGCCATGGAAACTTCACCATATAGGATGCCCTCTCTGATTCTTCTCTCCTCCATCTGTTTTGTTTTCACTCAATCTTCCTTTTTGATGAGCTGGGTCTTCAGTGCCCCAATAAAATCCCATTAGCTCTTAATGAAGTCGGGCACACAGCCTCTTGGCCTCACCTCATTTACCGCGATTGTCTGGCGGCCATTAGCATGGAGGCAATTACAGGCGAGCAGCCAGAGTAATTGGAAATGCCAACAGGGACTCTAAGAAATGGGAATAAATAAAAAAATATTCAAACTAATAAGCTTCCATTGAGATGGGGGGGCTGCTAAGCTAAATCAACATAATTAGAACTGTGCTTGGTGAAGTAAAGACAATGAGCTGCGGGGGGGGGGGGGTGGGTGGAGGGGGGGGGTGGGGGGGGGCTGGCGGCGGGTGGTTGTGGGGAGGGGGGGCGGGGGGTGGGGGGGGGTTTCCGTTGCACTTTAATAGGATAAAAATACATTGCATTTATTTAATAATGTGTTATTTTTAATAACGTT
>JAODKE010000114.1:19300787-19311187 GCA_026779605.1 Mormyrus hasselquistii
ACGACGCTATGCCGATCTAGAGGCCTTAACTTTAACTTGCACGAGGCCGACGGCCATTTCAAGCGGTGGGGACCGGGAGATGGAAGGGACAACAGGAGCCACGTTCACACTTAAAGATCTAGGTATAATGATAGGACACAAGGACTCCCGCAGAACCGCTAAGGTCAGGGAGGTGGAACGTCGGCCCACCTTTTACAAAGCTAGATGCTAGCTAGCCCCTCCGAACACAGCTCTAATTTGAGATGTGCATTAGGCGTAACAAGGCGGCGAGCTATTGTCACACGTCAACCATCTCGTTTTTGAAATAGCTCCAGGATCAGCCCCGTGTTCCTCGAAGACTTTCGGCCAAAAAAATGTTTAAATCTTAAATAACGTGACGATGGTTGGACGCATGCCATCAAATGACTGCAACTGTCAAAGAGACTGAAAAAATTTTATTCACATATCTGTCAGGAGGGCTTCTGCTATCAAGTTAATTACTATTAATTCAAATTACACATGATTGCAAATGACCTAATAATTACAAATTGTACTTCTTGAACATGACTTAGAAATTAATTGAAATGCTACTGTACTAAAGATACTTCTTCAGATTTTTTAGCTTTATTATGGGAAAACAGCTTATTGATTTTATTAAATCAATAGCTATATGAATGTTAAATGCAGTTATAATTATTGGTATCTTTAAAAGACAAATGCAAAGAGATGAGATCGATAAGTTAGTACTTGGGTGCTCAACACAAATGTTTTCAAGGGGGGAAGAAAAGCAATAGAATATAAAAATGCCCCTGGCATTTACCGCGAGGGGCGGTGCCCACTACTCTGCCCTCCCCCACCCCAACCCCCCTGCTCTCTGAGCCACAGAGCAGGTGGAAGAAACCCGATAGTGCATCGCGGGGGCACCTCCGAGAAGTGTGGGCCGATTTCCCACAATCCCCCAGCGAAGGCAGGGGCCAGTGCACTGAAGAATGGTGAGGAGGGGCAGAGGGGAGAGAGAGAAGTCGGGGGATGGGTGGGTGGGAGCCATGACCTGACACTGGGACTCTGCGGTCAAAACGGAAAACAGGATACTGGGTTGACGGAGGTCATCCACATTAGTGGGACCAGTCATTCCTGTCGGCGTAATGCTGATGGCCTGGAATTTACTGGAATTGCTTTCATGGAGAGGCCTTTGTGCCACCAGAGCTACCAAACACGTCGCACCAAACCCTGCCTTGAACATATCAATATTCATTCCTCCATCATAATTCTGCCCGCCGTCTTTATTCACTTATCAAGTTGAGGTTGCGGTGATCCCAACCTTCTCGACCAGAAAGCACAGGGCGGGAGGTGATGTTGACGTAACGTCTACTCTTTGCGATGGATAAGCGATGCACCAAGAGGGAACCCCCAACCCCTGTGGTGCAAGCACCAGTTTTACATCCTGTCAATATGGGCTTTCGGCTGGTCAGGCCTCTCCACTATCGCTCAATAGACTTGTCAGGCTCGTATACGAAACACCTCCCTGGAATGTAATAATGGTATATGTAAAAATGGAGTCTTAGTGGATATATCACCATGGCAACCCTTCAAGGTAGTCTATTTTAAAGTCTCCAGACAGATGTGGATGTACTCTTAGATGCTGATTGGGATGCCATCGTAATGGACATTGATTTTGAATCAGATGCAGAGATAATGATAGCAGATCGAGGAAGATACCACTTAGAATGAGCCTAAAGGAATGAGCAGGGAAAGGTTTTAAGGGACACAACAGGAGCTAGAGGGTGTGGCACTTTCTCGCCGAAGAGAACATGGGATGTCGAACCTGAGGGCCTTGATGGCGGAGAGGCGCGGCACGGCGTGGGAGGGGCGGGCGACACAGCTACAGCCTCCCCTCCATCCTCTGTGCTCGCGGCTCCCGAGCGAAAATGTTTATTTGTCTAAAAAAGATCTACAAACAATCACTCTGCTCGACAGGAGAGAGGGTTTCCAGCCAGGAGGAGATTTAATTAGCAAAATCTCGTTAGGGCTAACGAAATTAAGCGTAAAACAATACTCGGCAGGACTCTGGGAGAGGCGGGAGGTGGGAGCGATTAAGGTCGGGAAGATATTGAGACAGTCGCTTGCATGCCGCAGGGAAGCAAATGGCTCGGAAGACGCGACCGCGCGCGAGTGCGCGATTAAATGAGCTCGCCGCTCTCTCAGCCTCCTGCAACATGACGGTCACCCAAGCTGTTTTTCTTTGTCATTCTCCAAACTGCCCTGCCAGTCGCACAGAGCTCCCACACCGCGGTCATATTCTGTTCACTCTAAGGCTTCAAGGGACGCGCAGCGCCTTAAGCTATCAGATTTGGCCGCAACTAAATCCCGCGCCGGGCGGAGTATCCAAGCATGTCGTCGCTGTCGAAATTACCACTTGTAAAGTTGCCAGAGGAGACATAATGAAGAAGCGCATCGCTTTGGTTTAAAAGTACGAAGGATATCAGAAATAACTGAGAATTTTTACTGAGATACATAATTGGTGGACGTCGGGGGGAACAGTCCAGATTTTCTGTTAGCCCTGTTCCAAGCTGTCCTGAAACAGTACCAAGTATTCCTGGAGATAGTTGGAGATATAGTGAGATTTCCTCAAACACCCTGCAGAGATCTGTTTTTTAGATCCAACTGTGAGATTTTCATCAAACACACAATATTAAGAATGTAAATGTATGTGTGAGTTTAATCACCAAGGATCGCATTTGTAATGTCGCTATCATGTTTTTTAAATTGGAAACCAAAAAAAAAATGCAACACTACAATTTTTTTTTTTTCACTGGTTCGGCGCACACCTTGATTAAAGACAGAGATGTGCCCTTCATGTCATTCCTGCTCTATTCATCACTAGAGAAGTGTTTTATCTACTGATGCCCTTCGTTCTATTGCTGAGCAATGGAGGCATCAGAAATCAGGCATTATCCCACACTTCTACTTTCACTTTAGCTATTTTAACTATTGTTAAATTTAAATGAAACCGAAGAACATAAGAAATTTACAAACGAGAGGAGGCCATTTGGCCCATTAAGCTCATTTGGGGAGAACTTAACTAATAGCTCAGAGTTGTTAAAATCTTATATAGCTCTGATTTAAAGGAACCCAGGGTTTTAGTTTGTGCTACACTAGTAGGAAGACTATTCCATACTCTAACTACACGCTGTGTAAAGCAGTGCTTCCTCAACACCTGTTTGTTTCAGATAAACATTCAATAGAGCCCACAAGGCAATAAACGTATAGCCAATTAAATAAGCTTCCAACGTAAGGTACAGTACTAAGTAGATGCTATGTATAAAGCTGATTAATGACTTGCACTAAATTTATTGGCAATAGTAACATTTTCAGTATCTCCCCTGTGCTCTGCATGGACCAATGTCACCTCCTCTTGGTACCAGCCTGCAAAATAACTCATTCAGTTTGCAGTATCATGTTTAACGTTTTCCAACTTTTTAAAGCACGTAACTGCACAGCTATTTGTGACTCGAAGTGTAGCGAAATGCTTTAAGCGGACGCTGCGTTGGTGTACAATGGAACTTCCACCTGTATTTGGATGGGCCTGCTGACTGAGTGCTGCGGCGATGGTTTGGAGTGTTTATACTTTAAGGGAGCACGTGTCACTGGCAAAGCTCGTAAGGGGCATATGTTGCCGGGGGAGAGCTGAGGGGGGAGGACATGCAATCCACAGGCCTCATCAGAGCGAGATGGCAGGTTAGTAGGGGATGTTTCTCAAGTTTCTCCCAGTTACAAGGAAAACATTTTCACCCTCTGTAATCCTTACAGAGACTCCTGAAGTCTTGGGCCTGAGCAGGCGGTCAACCCTGGAGTCCAGGCCCCCTGGGACAAACCCGGCCTTCCTGTTGACGTCAAAGAGAATTACAGTGGGTCGCTCCGGTGCAGCTCCCCCCGGGGGGCGGGAGGGCTAATCGCTGTGTTCCTCACAGACCACAGAGGAAGTTTTAGCATTCCAGGAGTGTCAGCCCACCGCCTTGACCCCCTCAACCAGCTCTGCCTGGCCCCTCAAAAAACATTGAGCCTCTCTCCTGCAGAAGGTCCTCTTAAAAGTCTCCACCAATCACAAGATTGTAAGTCGAACTGACTCCGCCCATCACGGCTCGATAAGCCAAACCTCCCACCCTCAAGGAATTCTTCATAAACTCAAACAGCGGGAATAAAGAGAATCTCTTTTCATAAAACTTCAGTTTATTTATGCTGTTGGGCTTTGTACAATTTTATGCAATCGTATTATTTCACTTAATTCACTTCAGTGGATTTTAGTAATCAATGTCATACGCATATACAGTATTTTATTTGGAAACTCAAACTGTTGCCACAACAGGTCCGAATTAATACAACCACCTGGTTCTCCTTCTTTCCAGAACGTACCGCAGTCCACACGACGCAATCCGTCGATCTGTTTTGATTCAATTAGACGGAGCCTGATGCTGTAAGAATTTCTGCTCAGTGTCCGTAGTCACATTTCAAATTCGTTTCCTGGGGGTGGTAAAATTTGAAAGGTTCCACGTGGACCGTATGCCTTTCAAAGGAACTTAATTCCTTGAAATGCCCCCCACTCAAATGGTCCAGCAACTGGGGGGGTCTTTTCCATTCCACTAATAGTAAAAATTTATAGGAATTAGCGAAGCTGCTACTGCAGCTTTTTGCTTCTCAGAGTTCTCGGTGCATTTTCCAGCAAACACGACAGGAAATGAGCTTGTTAAAGAAAAACATTGATGTGCTTTTATTCTCCTTTAAGATGTTTCACAAAGAAACTCCCCCCACCCCGCAAGTGCATTTGAACTGAGGATTTCCCATCTCTGTTCCACCCAGGGGAATTTATAGTTTATTAACTCCATTGTGTTTAACTTTTATTTTTGGAATCATATTGAAAATCTTGTCATTGTCACACAGTGGGTGTACTATTTCATGTATTAATGCATTTCAGTCTATTTAGATTTCTAACTGATGCCTTCTTTTCTAAAGCAACGCACAGCTTAGCTCTTTTATATATCTGGAGATTCTACTGGTGCAATACAGGTTAGGTACCCTACTCTACGGTACAACGGCTGAACCCGCCTGGGCACTCAAAGTGGCCACCATACATTTACAGCTTCAACCCTCAAACACCACACTTCAGGCTTCCTCTACTGAAATCTCTACAACAGGAATAAACAAATAAAGGAAACTTTAAATATGAATATACCATGGAAAGGTCCCTGTTCAGCTGACGTAGGTCAAGGCTGAGAAATAGTGGTGGTAGGACACATTTCCCACAATCCCTTGCCAACAATAGCCCCCCAGCTGTTCAAAGTCTGTGATAACAACAGCTGCTACGAGGTCTGGAGCTTCTTGTTACTATGACAACGCCTGGCTGATTCATATTCATAGTCCTTCTCTTCTAATAAAGTAAGTGACATTATACTATAATTTGGTTTCCATAAAACATAAGAAGAGAGAACTGGGCCTCTCTGAGTCGGAATGTCTAGCTCAAAATAGGTAATTAATTTTCTATTCCTGGTAACCTCGGTAACCCTGCTGCACCCACACAAGATACACACTTGACGATCGATGCAAATAGAAACACACGCTTTCTCATGTGTCACAACTAAGAATAGGCCAGCCACTGAGACCAGATTTGGCCATAGCTTTGAATATTACATGACAATCTCTTCGGCCGATCGGTGTGGGGCTAGGAAGGTGTGCTGGTTTAGTGAAACAAATCAAACACCATTGAAAAGTCACAAGCAGAAATGACATGATGCACGCATGATGTAGGCAGAAGATCACACAAAGGTTGCCCACAGGTCTGGAATGATCTGGTCGAAGAGGAGACCAGGAAGGATACAGCATTAAAGCCAAATAATGAACTTTAGAAAGTGCTCTTCTGTTAAAACAAGCACTAGTAATCGGCCTACATTAGATGAAAACAAAGATTCAGTTGGCAAAAAGTATTCGAAAACGCTTCACAATCAGAATCGAAACTGAACTGCAGCTTTTTAAGAAAAAATTAATTTACACTGTGCACTGAAAAACGGGTGAACCACATCCAATACATGTTTTGAGTTTACAGAGCATTGCCAAATGCCAGCTGGTGCTTCTGAAGTACAGGTTGCACCGGTGTCACAACTCTACGGCACTTTTCAAGAGACTTCCTGAGCTCTGACCATCAGATACAAGTTCCGGGACGTTCCACACCCTGGGTTGGTTGTGTTGACATCAGGCACTGGCCTCGCCATGGGACCCAGGACATTTTGAGGACATCCCTGCAACACGGGACCCTACGCTCCACATTGCTGTCCGCCTCCAGCTATTTAATGAGAGATATTAAATGTCATCATCGCTGAGCTTCTGCTGAAAGAAGGGATACCTTTGGAAGTAGGCAGTGGTGGGTATGTCACTCTCCAGAACATGAGAAGGGACTATGCTCCCATCTGAATGTGCACACTAGGGTGTGATCAACACCTTGTGACTGTTCCAGGAAGCGACTAAACTGAAGTGCCGTACTCGGTCCGAGCATTTCAACAACGCACCCAGTTGGCTGTCAAACACGATGCTTAATATGCTACTGTTCAAATAACACGCGATACAGACGGGTGATTGTTAAATGTTACACAGAATCTCTGGCTTTTATCAGCCGTAAATCTCAAATGAACGGCATTCCCAAAAAAGCCGCACAAAGCACCAGATGTTAAAAATGCTTTTTCCCCCAGTGTTGTTTGATGTATAAATGGTGCTTCTTCTTTCCGCAAGATAATTCTGTATGGATCAACAACTCCTATTAACCCCTAAAGTGAATGGTGAAAATGTGACAAGGCAGATACTATTTTGTCACTTACATATATCTATGCATTCCCAATTAAATTATTTTATATTTATAGTAGGCCTAATCATTATCCATCACTGAAACTAAATTCTATTCACATAGCCATTTTTTCTCTGCCTAGAAATGTTACGTTCTCATGCATTGTTACGAATTGCCGCACTAGTAGACTTGTGCTGCTAGTGATCAATTTCTTTAATGAATCTTTTTGAATGAAATGTTCAACAAGAGGGGTGGCATGCTGGTGCAGTGGTTAGCACAGTTACCTCACACCTAGGAACTGGGTTCAAGCGTCCGCAAGGATTCCATGCGTGTGGAGTTTGTATGCTCTCCCTGTGTCACCGTGTGGTTTCCTCTGGGTACTCCAGTTCCCCCTCCATAGTCCAAAAAAATGCTGAGGCTGACTGGCATTACTACACTGTCCATAGGTGTGTGTGAGTGTGCCCTGTGATGGGTTGGCACCCCATCCTGGTTTGATCTCTGCCTTATACCCATAGGGTCCAGACCCCTTCAACCCTGAATAGGATGAATGGTTTCAAAAAATGGATGGATGGCTGTTCAATGAGTTTGTTCACTGTGCGATTCTTCGTTCACAGCAACATTTATTTTGTACACGATGTCATTCCTTGTTAACTGAGTTGCTCTTCCTTCATTTCATTGAGTGAGTATTTGTTCATTTTATTCACCAAGTGATTCTTTGTCCATTTCCTTCAATGAGTGATAGGCCTACTAAATTCACTGGGATTCGTCGTTCATTTTGTTTACTTGCGACTCTTCGTTAACTGGATGATTCTTCTTCATTCATTTCGTTCACCCTTTTCATTTTGTTTAGTGTGTAATTCTTTGTTCACTCAGTGGTTCTTTGTTCATTTTGTTCACTCTGTGACTCTTTATTCACTGAGATATTCATCTTTCATTTCGTTCAGGTGTGATTCTTTGTTTACTGAGTCAGTCTTCATTAATTTTGTTCACTAAGTGATTTGTAGTTCATTTTGTTCACTGAGTGATTAGTTCCTGGAGTGATTCTTTGTTCAATCAATTGTAGCTACACCATTTAATAAATATACATGAAAGACTGATAATACCATATTAATAAACAAAAAAAATCATTTGCTAGAAATAGATATAACAATATCCAAGATGGACCCACTCGGAGGAAAAATGAATGAGTGAAAGTAAATGAATGATTCTGAACAAATCTTTTAGCTGAACAAACTCAAAAGAATCAATTCACCGAAAAGAATCTAAATTTACATCTCTATTCACATTTTTAATCCGTTTTTAAATCACTGTAAACAGTTGAAAGTTGAAAATTCAAACAGGATACATTTAAATACTGTAGCAATTGTTGAGGATAAAGTTTAATACCTTTTAAGCAGTCTAAGTATGCTCATAATTAATTAAGGCAAGGTCAATCTGTACTGATATGAGGGTGAAATTATTCATATTTTAATGTCTCTCGTGTACTTTAAATGGCACGTTTAACGCACATGATCTGGAACTAAGTTCTATAAAAAGTTTTTAATGCTCTGCATTTGGAGATACTTCAGTTCAGCTTGGCGCACCGCGCGCTGTTGGGGTAAGGGGGGGGGGGGGGGGGGGGAATTTCAGGGAATTAAAGGGGATTTAGAGGACAAAGGCCGCTATTCCGGCAGGGGGAAGGGAACTCGGCTTGGCGTCGGGGGTGCGGGGGCGGTTTTAGCCACTGCGTTTAACGAGCAGGCAGCTGATGCAGACAGCTGTGCCAGACGGAGTAGAGGGCACACGACTACGGGCGCAAGCCCCCCCCCACAAACAGACACGCACACACATACACACTCAAACATGGCAATAAGGTAACCTCAGTGCCCTGACACCTGTGACCCCAGCTCCTGTGATCTCACACACTGCCTTTAATGCACCTTTTGCATGCTACAAACATCTTTTCACACAATATCTGCCCTTTTCGTGGTACCGTTTGTATGATGAGCCCCCTAATACGACAGAATACACCATGACCATTTCCTAAGACCATCGATTCACCCGCGCCGTTCTGTTTGTTTTGAAAACATCGATTTCTTGCCGCGTCTGGGGGCTTCGTCCTCCAGTCGGAGCGACGCTCTGCTCAGAAACGGCACAAGGCCCGACTGGAAAAGGACCCGGCGTGCTAAATATATCCCACAGCGAGCCGATGAGTCAGGTAGGTTTGAAAACAGTTTTTTCTGTCACTACTGTGGTCTAATCCCCTTTGCAACACCTTCCCCTCCTCTGCCACCTCCTCATTCCAAAACTGTTAGCGGAAGCATGGTCAAATTTTAGCGTGAGATGACTAACGACTGTAAACTACAGTAATCAGCCAGATACTTTTACTACAAAGGATGCTGGGAAAAAAACAAATAGGCTGGCAGGGAGATCATTTCTGTCTGTCAGTGATTTGAAACGTGCGCCAGAACCTTGTTAAGGGACGAGAATAGTGCCCTCGGCGATGACTGCACTGTCTGTTTTTCCGCGGCTCTGTGTTCTTACGGCACAGGCCCGGAGATAGCCATTTTGCCTCCCGCCCCCCCATAGCAGCCCCCACTGTTCAGGGCAGACTGAGCCCATGCTCCCTTTTGCTCTCGGCGAAGTGAGCTGGCTGTCCGCCAGGCGCAGGCCGAGCATACCCCCCCCTCCCCGCCCCCATCGTTCCAGACAGTGGCCGCCTGCAAGCTTCCTGCCCCAGGGGGAGATGGGAAGGCCGCTTTGCTTGGGTTCCTCCGCGTGAGGCAGTTTTCAGAAACTCCCGCCATAACTCAGTTGTGTTGCTCTGACAGACTTGTCGGGGGAGGGAGTACTGGGTGGGTGGGGGGTTGGGGCTTCGCTAAAAAGGGAGTATAGGGCACGTTAAAACACAAGCGCGTATTAGGATGAATTCTGTGGCAGCCGTCCATCTTCCTGATCAGGCAGAAATGCCGCAACCCCCCCCGGCAGGGAGGTGGCCATGACAGGGATTGACCTTTCG
This sequence comes from Mormyrus hasselquistii, assembly GCA_026779605.1. Lineage (NCBI taxonomy): Eukaryota > Metazoa > Chordata > Actinopteri > Osteoglossiformes > Mormyridae > Mormyrus > Mormyrus hasselquistii. The sequence continues at coordinate 19,310,594 of JAODKE010000114.1, forward strand.
ACAGGATGGGAGGGGTACACACTCTCTCACTCTCTCTCTCTCTCTCTCTGGCCACCGTCACTTTTTAAAAGGTTGTGTCATCTTCAAGGAGGCGTCCAGGGCGAGCCGCGAGCTGTGAGCGAGTGCCTATATTAAATGTCTATAGCGAGTATATAAATACCTTTGCTGTGGGGGCGTCCACCAGAAACCAGGGCCTTGAGCCAGAATGTTACACCGCCCGCTTCCAAATGTGTGGGGGGGGTCACAAGGCAGGTGCATGGAAACTCGCCGCAGCAGCACGTTTTGCAGGTTGCGGTCAGCCTTCCCAATCCGCCACTCGGAGGACATGGCAGGGCTGAAGGGCCCCCTTGGTTTATCTGGCTCAGCCCCCTCCCCATTTTGAGAGACCGCTGTCTTCCCCCAAAGTGCCGGTCATTCTGTCATTGAGCTGGCAAAACCCCAAGAGCATGTGAAAGAACTACTCCCACACCCCCCCCCCCCCCCACCCCACCCCCCCGCCGCTGGCGAAATGATCGAGATCAAACCCCCCCAAACACAACCGTTTCGCAATGAGCATTTTCATTGAGAGGCGCCTCCCGGAAAGCCAAGAAGAAT
>JAODKE010000114.1:19321777-19354245 GCA_026779605.1 Mormyrus hasselquistii
TACGGATCCCCCTTCTACCATTACCATACACACCCCGAGCCTTGCGCTTATTCTCCGTACTATCGGCGGAACCTGCTGGCCCCCTGCCGGCTAGCTCTTCAAAATACAATATAATTATAAAATCATATTATGAACGATGAAAGAATCACATAATGACAAAGATTAAAAGTAATCAGAAATAAACATTCACGAAATTACAAAACTTGAGAAAACAGCTAGTAAAACGTTTTACATTTAAATAAAAAAAGAAATGATGAGACGTAGGTATTCTTTTAGCGAACAACCTGTTATTACCATCAAGTAGTTTAAGCGTAGGCTTATTTAAAGGTAGGCTTAAATGAATCGATTTAGCATAAAGCTAAAAAGCCTAGCGTAGCTCCGTCAGTTTGGAGTTTCCCGGTAGCCGAGGTATCTTCGTGAATGGCATGTTTTTGAGATGAGATCTCAGCTGGAAATTCGGCTACATGATGTTCAGGCGCAAGCTGTTGGTGAATATGCTGTCGGCTACCTAAATAAAAAATGAAAGAAAAAAAACGGCAAAATGCGATGGCTGGTCTAATGCGAGTCCACGTAGCACAAGTACCAGAGAGAGATGAAACTGTTGTTTTTTGGTATCTCTCGCTAATGTTCACGCAACCAAGCAGCAACTGCGTCACCTTATGAGGGGTGTGAAAAATATTTAGCGAATTCATTCAATAAAAAATATATTTTATCATTTAGATTTAATACTTAATTATTAGCTCATAAAATGTATACAGTATACTAACACAGTGTAACTTCAGCATTTTGTCTTTCTTTCACTTGAGATTATGTTTTAATACGAATAAATCGTTCCTTGCATTGTAACGCTGAAGTCAAATTCGGTGAACTACGACTCCCAGGAGTCTCGTGAACTTATCTACGGCTGCTGTGATTGGCTGCCCGGTGCCGTCATTTTGTCGTGAAACCTGACGCTATTTGCAAGCAGCCCCGTAACTAAGGAAGCAAAAGACCAAAAGAAGGCAGGTAAAAGGTTATCTTTAAGTTGTATGATACTTAAAGTATGTTAGCGCGTGTTACTTGGCTACAAAATTATGTATAATTCCAACCATTCACACAATGCAGGATATATAAATAAATCGTCAGTCTGCTGCCGGTATTATCTTTACCGCCACGGTCCTTTCTGGTGAAACGAGTCCCCGTGCAGGACTGTGCTGTATCTGATTTAGTACTACCGACCTAGCTCTTACTTAATGTCACTTCCATATGGGTAGGAACGCTAATGATAACTTGCACAAAATGCTACATTAATGAACTAGCTAGTATTAGTGCGAACATAGCGCTGTATTTTTCACTTGAACGTTTTTACCGTTTCACTTTGATATATATAGGTTAACATGCATATAATCCAGAACACACATACGAATACAGAAAGTTGGTGAAATAAAAATGGTAACACGACGTTATAGGAATGCAGATATTTTTTAAATAAATGAATTGCTCCGCAGCACCCTACATAACCAGACGGAACCCAGACAACACGATCGAGGGTCCTGTACTGCATGGGTTCATTTTTGTTTTCTTATTTTACGGAATCCTCTTCGCTGTCTCCTGATGGATCCCACAGCACAGATGTGGAAGTTACCCCAGGTGTAAATTTTGTTCAAGAGGGAGGATGCCTGGCACGGTGTTGGGCGTAGGTCCGGGCGTGTTTTTGCTGGGTCTCATCTGGATCGCCACTCTGTTGCTCGCCGTACTGCTGTCTAGGGCTTCAAGATCGGCCAAGTAAGTTCCCCCTTTTAAATTAAATTATATAAGGATGTGGGTAATACTATTTTATTAAACTGCGCAACGCAGTGTAACAGAAGCAACAAATTTAAACTGTTTGATTAATAAGTTAATTAATAAACCCACTTGCATTTGGTCGGATGTCTCCTACCTCCAATGTATCACTTGCCCCAATGCGCCGTACTTTTCTTTTACCCAGACGCAACAGAGTAGGTTCACTGGGCATGTTCTCCTTACATTAAAATATATCATGCGCTACGTCTGCTACAATACATATCGGCCTCCTTCAATCTCTGGTTATCTGCATTTTTGCTTGGGGAAAACATTCGCACATCTATGCGAAAAAGGGAGGGAGGAAGTGAGAGAAAGAGTGCAAAATAAGAAAAGCCAGAAATGAGACACAGAGACGAGTTGTGTTTCGTACGAAATTTGTCACTGAATCCCGGGGGAAATGTGTCTTGGCTGGTTTGTTACTGCTGTACATGCCAATTGATGTGGCTAGGAAAGCAGCCGGACAAAACCAGTTTTCTCGTTTGAACTGAATTTGATTTTTTTCAAGTAGGCTACTTATACTATGACACTTTTCATCAGTTTCGCTGATGAGTAAATCAGGTATTCGGTTTTCTTGTTGGTGTACTTTCCTGAAATTTTAAACTTTGAAAACAAAGAAAGGCGTACAGGGATTTCGAAAAAAATCGCTAGTATATATCCAGACTTGCCACTTATTTTGTTATACATATTGTGAAATAAAATAACGGATGCATGACCCATTTGCAGATTCTCCATTATCCCGCTGCTTTTGCTGGCGGTCGTGATCACGCTGGTGCTGCTGTTTTTCCCACGGAGCTCAGAGATTCCCACCCCGGTCAGGGAGGTGGAGGTACGTGTGTCACAAACACAGACAAATTCAGGCGGTATATCATTTAACATGGAACATGTAATGTAACCGTACAGGGGATTATACAGTGGTCTTACAGCCCTGTTCTAATTAGTAATAGAAGGGAATTCCAGACTATAAGGCTGATTGGGTCTCGAGACTCTCAAGTCACAGCTAAATGGGTCAATTCACATTTTTAAAACTATGGTTTATGTTATAGCTGCATTAGAAGTAATCTAAATGGCAAGAATTCTCCAAGGCACTTTGACTGTTTGGTTACTAAGGACTCTTCTGCCCGAAGATCTGCTGCCTTTCCTTGCATTATAAGCCCTTTAGTCACTTTTATGGGGAACACTCATAACTCAGAACCCACTAAGCCTATATTAGCTTTGCTTAGAAGAAGAAGAAAAAGAAAAAAAAATCCGGCCTGGACTATGTCTTCTTGACAGCCGTGCGCCATGCGAGTGCGGTGAATGTTCTCTGCCAGGGTTACTGACCACTTCTGCTAAACAGTAGTTGTAGTGAAAATATCCTGTGTACACATTGTGATCTTTTAAGAAATTTAATTATTGCTTTGTTCTGTATATGCCACACTTAATAGGCACTTGCAAGAATTTCATCTGCATCTACCACATGTTTATGGAAAAATTTAGTTTGATTAGACTAAATAATGTTCTGTCTGTATTTGGTGATTCACTATATCAAAGGTATGCTGAGCATTATTAAAGAACAAAATCATTTTCCATAGTCAATTCATTCATCCGGATACCTAAAATCTATTTTTTATTACCTTTTAAGGTAATAAAATCTTTAAGGAGATTTATCTCCAGTTATTGTGTTGAAAGTTTCAGAATAATATTTTTTTTTCTGTGTAACATGTTCCGTAACAGTGTAACCGTATACATTTTTAAACAACGTGCCATTATTCCAAACGCTTAGGTTTTCAATTCAGTTTCAGCCAAACAGAGTAACATGTTAAGACGCCATTTATATTCTTTCACACTTTTCTGTTGTTTACCGACCACACATGGCGTGTGGTCACACTAAGTGCGCAGGTACTTTTATTCACATGAATTAGAAGATGCCCGCAGCAGCCCGGTCTACGGAAACATCCCTTAACAAGTGGCCGCTCTAGTGTAAGCAGTGGCTAACCTCTCACTGTTAAACAAAAGCAAAATATCACAGTGCCAATTAGGCCAGCCCCAGACTGGGCCCCCTGAACACAGCGTTCGATGCTACATTAATAAAACATGGCCCAGGCTCTGTGCTCCACTGGCTGGCTAATTGGCTAATTAAAAAGTGAGATGCGTTAAACGAGAGAATATTGCATCCGCTAGAGATGTCCCCCCTCCCCGCTCTGTCTTTAGTCGGCGGTAGATTTTTGCATTCTCGTGTGGCTCGACATTCACGCGTCAGCCTCCGCTCCTCCGGGAGCCAGCCTGTGGTTAGCATTGTCTCTTCCTCCCCGTGACGCTTCCCTTTAACAGAAAAACAGCAACTGTCCAAGTTTAACCTCCGCTCGCTGTATGCATATAAACCGCCCCCTGTGTGGAAACCGACCCCCGACTGTTTTCACGGTGTGAGGAATTGTCGCCCACTGCTGGCTGCTGGTGGACTTACAGGAAAAATAGCTGGAAATGTACATTTAATATAACACAATCTGAGAATTCTCGAGCCACACGAGAATGTGCTTTTCATTACAAAACACCCTGTTTATAACAATGTGTATTTAGCGTCGTCACTCATATCCAACTAGGTTTGTGTAAAGCTTGGTTTTCCCTGTAAGATAATCTCTACATTGCAATTGAACGTTACATGTAAACGCTGCAAGCCAACTTCTTAATTGCATTTTTGAAGATATACTGCTAGCCTAAATCGCAGAGACTGGTCAGCATTTATGGAGGAATGAGGCTGCAACTATGTCCCAGACATCTTTGACAAACATTCATCCCCAAACATTTTATAGGCCTTTCCTTTCTACATGGGTAACATTGAGAAAGAGAGAGTATTTTTGTTGGTTATTGCTCTTACAAAAAGCTGTTTTTAGGCTTTTCTGACACCTGGTGGTTTCAAATTGTAAATTTCTTTTGTTATATTTAAATCAATTTGTTATCCCAAACTCATGTCCTGCTCCTTCTGCTGTCCATGTTATCATCAGCTGCATATCTGTGTGTGTCTTGTCACAGACGGTGGATGGCTTCTTCATCGGCCGCTACGTGCTGCTCTCCATGGCGGGGGCGGCTTTTCTGACCGCCCTCTTCCTGCTGCTGCCCCTCCACTTCCTAACGCCTGTCTACGCCAAGCCCCTCCAGGTGCATTAGCGTCCAGACACGGAAAGCATGGCCGGGCTGTTGTTAAAGCCTAATATCAGTGTCTTTATTTTTTATTCTTTTTATAAAGTGTTTCTCTCATGCTATATGAAAGATTCCAGGACAATAATCTCACTACAGCATAACAAGAAGAAAGCAAGCTGTTGTCTCAAAAAGAATATATTTATCTTTCACACTGGTGATCTGTTAAACCTTATTTATTTTTTCCACTCCTTCTGATAGCATATTCGCATTAAGTTAAAATGTCAGTTCTCCAGCAAAATCCTCTTTCCTTTCTGCGGTTTGTTGGTTGTACTGTATTATATAGACCTATTGCTACAACAAAAAAATGTAGAATGTGTAATTTCCTTGAATTTTAATGTATGTCTTTAGCTGAGCATTTTGCAGAAAGTATCCTCAGAGTCTTTTCTGTAGTTCTCTGTCATTCATACATTACGTACATTTCTGTATATTCCTTTATTTTTGCTGAGTCACTATCTTTAAAGTTTATAGTAATATTTTTGTTCTGTTTACATGTAATTTCCAAAGCTTTCAATAAACATAGTTTGATTTTTTATTTTTATTTTTATACTCAGACTCAGCTTATCACCTCGCTGGTTTCACTCTGATCATTTCCGACTTTACCTTGCTGTCATTAATTTTCTTCAGCCTGTTGCCAAAGAAGCAGGTATTATAAAGTAAAATGCGAATGTAACGCGTGTCTGGCTTTCCTAATTCCTCTTAAAGCGCCTTTGGGGGAATCCAGTTTTTGCGCTCTCAATACAATGCGCTGTTAACTTTTTTCGGACGCCTTTAATATCCGGATGCTGTTGGCTCTAATGAGGATCAGCCACCCTTGGAGATTATTTGAAGTGACAGTCCGCTTGCAGGGGCATCAGCGGGACCCATGCGTCTGAAGATATGAGCTAGAGGCAGGAGCTATTTTTACTACAAGGATACTGCAGTACATGGCTTCAGCATAGTGAAACCATCATATTACATGTGCTTCTAACCATATTGACATGTTAATTCTAGACGGAAATACTACACAGAAATGCTAGACGTGACTGAAATGGAGAAAATCGAAGAATTCCGGATGTTTTACAAACTTCCAGGATTTTCAGGGTTTTTCAGAGTTTCATTTAATTTCAAGGTGTTTCCAACTTCCAATGACACGAGCTACTTAACCTTTTCTGTACTCACCATTATACTGGAGTTTTAAATGAACTGCTAGTGCAGTCTGTGCAGTTATTCTCAGCTGAAGCTATTCCCTATGTTTAAAAAAAATGCTACAGGCTAAAATTATATAGTTCAGTATGGCTGGAGCTTGTTTATGATTTGAGTCTTACGAAGTGTAAGATCAGACTTGTTTAACGGACAAATAAGACAGAAATCGAATTAAAGCGAAACTTAAGAAGCTAAATGCCTTTAACCATTTACCTGCATAAATAGCTTGTTATTCATGTTCTGCTCAATGCAGGACAGCATATTGGGTGAGATTGCGCAGGATCTCAGTGGATTTGGGCCTTTATGACTGTGGCATATCGGAGGGCTTAGAAGTTGCGGGCACCGGGCCCATTGCTGTGAACCTGCCCGGCTGTCATTAACATGCGGTGGGAAAGTTCCCCCGCTTCGTGCGCCGACGGGAATCGTACAAACTGCAAAGGGGACTTTTAAGCATATATACAGTATCCTTTGTTATGCCAGCGCCTGATTTCACTTGTGCAAAACTACAGGAGCAAAGAAAACACAGAGGTCCCTCACCCGTTATTTAACTCCCATAATGCTGTTTGGGGTACTGGGGTTGGGGGGGGATGCAGAGGGGGAAGTGACAGGGGGATTAGGGCTTCAGAAGTGGGCAGCTCGATTACATGGGCACACCCCCCCCCCACCCCCCCCGATTTTCCCTCTTTCCCCGGAATCCCCACCCAGTTAAGACACGGGAGACGGGAGAGACGTGCGATGAAATTCCAACCAAGACAGAGAAAGAGAAACGAATGAATCAGATCCAATCCTATTAGTTCCGGCCCACGTCTCTCCACAGAGCCCATTCTCCATGGCGGGCGACTCGGTGGGTTAGCAAGGCTGAGAAACTGGGCTCTGGGTGCATGTGTGTCTAAATATAAACATTCATTAATTATTTGAGATTCATCAGCTGCAGTGACAAAGAATTACAGCAACCATTGTCTATGGGAAGGTCTTAATGTTACTGTTATCAGCCCCAAAGAAGTAGTTCAGCATGAATATTTTGACTCTCATATTTTGCTTCATTGCTCATCATTTTTATGTTTTCAGTCACCAGTGCATCAAGGCTGTGATCTTTCAATCATATTTCTTCTTTTAGTTAATTAGGTAGTTAGCATATTAGCTTCCGTGGGAACGGTTTCCGCAGCAACAGCTGTCACATAGACGGTGTTCTGCAGCCGCACACCGTTCTTCATTTCCAGAGCTTTCCGGTCAAGGCGTCCATCTGACCTAAGTGGCCAAAGACAGGATATTCCCAGCCTGATCCAACCTGCACCTTTCAGGGTGGGGGGGTCGCATTTTAAAGATGTTGTTGCCCCTACTACCACCACCACCGTCCCTCCCCACTTCCCCATAACATTCCTGCTTAATGCTGGTTTCCAATCCCTCTCTGGGGAGTGGGAAAATTGGTGGAACAAAGCGTCAGAGGGATGGGCTGGGTTGGGGGGGGGCGGGGGCTGGGGTGGTCATTTGGAATCCAGAACGGGATTCTTTTTGGGGCAGCCAACTGGACGTACAAAGGGTTGGGGGGGGAGGGGGGGGGGAGAGGTGTACACACAAGACAGGATGTGGGGCATTGGCGGCGGATTTCAAGGCCGGGGAGGAGGAATGGGATAGACCGTGTCCCTTAGATGGCTGGATGTGCTATTGAGGCCCACTCAAGCAGAAAGCCCCCCCCCCCCGCGAATCACCACAAATTTCTTCAGCTGCCCCTTTTTCCCAGCGGATGATGCAGTCGACGCCACTACTACGGCCTGTCACGCCTCAGCCTGCCTTTCCATAGCCTTGCTACACTGATCCTACGCTCCGCTGTTCCTCTGAGAGAGTCGGAGCTCTTCCATGCTGATGGACGCAGTCAGATCCAGGCTCGGTGTGGTGGCAGCTAGCTGCCATCTCGGTCCCTGAGGCAGAAAAACTAAATAGCGCCGTTTTTATTCTTTCTGGAAATGTCTTGCTTCTGCTGAGCTGTTTGGAGGAGAGAGCGGAGGACTTAGCTTTATATTCAAATAATGTGATCGCGGTTTACCTTCCTACACCTTTAAGGGGTCTAAGAAAAGCTGCCCCAACGGATGCCTGAATGTTTTGCAGTAGCTGGGAAAAAAATTTGTCTTGCATTGAATGTGGTGTGGGGGGTTGCCAAGGTGATGGCTGATGCATCTGCAGGGGGGTGGGGGGTGGATTTTCTCACTGCAGCCCTGTCCCGCTCCATTACCCCTTTTGTGTGGGGCCTGAGGGTGCTGTCAGGGCTTTAGACACCCTGGCGTAAAAATCCCAGCCGGGCCGCACCTTAGCCACCACCCTTGTCCCAGGAGGGGAGTGGAAGACGGCCAGTCTTCCTGTATAGAAGATTAAGGCCCAATTTAAAGGTCAGTGTGGACCCCAATAGCCCCTCGTCGCTCAGCTGGACACCCCATCGAGGAGAGAAGCATGACTTTGCACTTCCATTCCCTGGTGTCAGCTCAATCTTCATCCTCCCCACAGGGAGGAGGGAAGGTGGGATGGCTCTGGGTGTGAAGGTAGTGCAGGAATCCCCCCCCCCCACGTGTGTCAGTGGCATGCAGCTGTATCGCTTACATCCCCCGCTACACACTGACAACACCTGTTAGCACATCATGCTGCTAATTGGTGCTAATATACACGCCTTCCTCCCATTCCATGACACTCAATGAATATTGCTGCATTGCAGCCAGTGCCAGGCTAATGCTGCCTTTCATTTACGTCGGAAGTCGGGAATTATGTCACACACACGTTAACCACATTCCAATAGAACAACCATTTAGTAATACCAGGGACCTGTTGCAAACAGCAGGATTTCTTGTTTAGCTGGATCAAGGTCAAGGATTTAAGGTATCGCAGCTGAAATGGCCTTTATCTTCATTCACTTACATTTAGCCTGGACTACCTTAAATGTTAATACCTAGTATTTTGTGCATACTAACACTGTAGCAACACATCTACAGATAGCGGATGGACAGTACTGTGTGTACAATGATTAATCAGCCATAAATAAGAAGTAAGTGCTAATAAACAGTATATTGGCTACAGCTTTCACTTCTGGTTATGAAGGGTGCAGCCATCTTGAATTCTGAGGTCAGTGTTCTTGAGATTCCTCCGGTTTCCGGTTGAAATTTCCAACTAAGAACTGCAGAGTTAGAATGGAATGTACCATAAATCCAGGGGCCTCCTACCTGTTTCAACTCCAGGAGGACATGAGCTGCCTGATTCCAACATTCCCTCATTGAACAGAGGTTTCTATCCGTAAATGGGAATACGCTGCAACTTTGGACTGTATTTGGTGACACGTTTGATGACACAATCTCACAGGAATCACAGAGGTGCTTCAACAAACACAGCGGTGGTCTATATAAGCATACAGGAAGTCTTCAGCTTCAACACAACATCTTCTGAAAGACTGTCCCTCCAGGAAACAGCTTACACAACAGGCTGGTGTGATTGTCCAAAACTCTTGACTGAGTTTATTATGATCCTGGCAAACAATGCTCTTTTGTGAAGCTCTAATCTTGTCTGAGGTGCAGTGACATGAGAGCACGCGTGACCCCGCCAGTCAGCCCTTCGGGGCTTGAGGCTGAAGCTCGGTGACGTGACTCTGTCTGAGAACGACTCAGATGAAAAAGGCAACTTCATACTGCCTGCTGAAATGGACCTCCACTAGAAATGTGATGAAGGTCGTGTTCCAGATTTCCCAAACCCTTCGCACAGCATATGCATGTGCAGGCCCTGATCAAGCACCAAGGGCACTTTTTGGATGTTTCTTGTGTGTTGAGCATGTACTATTCATACATAATCACACCAAAATAAAAGGTTTGGACTCTGATTGGAAGGTCACTGGTTCAAAGTCAAGGACCCACACACTGATGCGGCCCCTTTACCTCCAAGAAACACCCTTAACACTGTGGGCTGATACTTGCTCTCAAGTGCAAACTGTTTGCGTGTCTCTAAGAGTAAGATGACATCAGCAAAACAAGGACTTCCCCACAGGCATGAATAAAGTGTCTCCATTATATCTGAAGCTTCCTGTGAATGTGGAGCTGCTCTCTGGCTTCCACAGCAAAAGCATAAACACAGAGGCAGCCTGCAGATTCACTGCACATCTGCAGGACTACAGCCAGAATAACTCAATAATAACAGCAACCATGAGAAGAGCAACCGTCTGAAGGTGGATGGTGGATAAGAGATTCAAAATGAACAGCAATAAAAATACGGAAGCACTTTTGGTGTCTAATTATCTACAGATAGAAACTTTAAAATGAAATTTTATGAGTATGACTATGCTGTCGAATAGCTGTATAATGATTCCGATTTAAATCAGTGCTCAGTTTATGTAGTCATGAATAATCTCACCCTTTAATCCATTAACTTTATTTAGTTGATCTTTTCTGCTTGTAAGGTTTATACTGTTAATAAAATTTTTGTTTCTCTCGTTATCTATTACTGTAAAAGTGGCAGAAACCAAAGAATAAAATATTAAAATATAGTAAAAAATGCAGTGGTGTTCAGTATACCCACACAGAACCGGTGCACAGACCTGTTTTCCTGGGTGACGGGATTTAAAGTTGGCACCAGCAGCCAGGGATTGACACATCGGCGGGGAGTGACAGAGCATCAGCCTGACCGTCCTGCTCCGCACGGAGCCCTCTGCCGTTCTGCCCGCCCCGGCATATGGTCTCTCCTGACCCTCCTCGGAGCAGGGCAAGGCCGAAAATTAGCCTGCCGGCAGCAGCAATGAAACGCCCGTCAGGGCCCAGCGTGGGTCTGCGGAGCCTCAATACCAGGGCGATGGAGGAGGGAGCCGTCGGGGACAGCGAGTACAAGACAGGCTGCTTTCTAACTTTTGTTTGCCTAGCCAAGATGATGCATGAGGCCCATAGTGTAGGCAGCCCAGCAGAAAAAAGTAAGGGGGTGCTGGGGGGTGAGATGCAGGGGGGCTTTTTTTCTCCTTTCACTTCATGTTCAACAAGGGATGATGCATTTCGCCACGGGTCCTAATAATTGTAATTGTCACCATCTCAAATGAATTGTCTCCGCTCTGACAAAGAGAAGAGCTGCTCACCCCCCAGACACACACGCATCGCTTGCTGTAATAATCCTGTTTTGCGAGACATCAACACCTTTGCCTTTTGATACAAGTATGATTGTTTTTTTTTTTATCCAGGGACAGAGGAGAGGACCACCCCCAGGAGAGGAATAAGGAATGACAGCAGGGCTTGGTTGGTTTTATTTCACGGTACATATTCTCTGAGGTGTTAATGTCTATCAGAGAGAAAGTGAGACGTTGAAGTGTATGTGAGAACGTGGAAGTAAGAAAGTGCCTCACACTGCCGGGGTGGTGTCTGAATCTGAGGGTTAGGGCTTTGTGCCATTGAACAGAAGGTTGTTGGTTCAAATCCCAAGGCTAACAGGTTCACATCACTGTTGCACCCCTGAACAACGCCATTAACCCTCAATTGCTCCTGGGACAGCCTGACCCTGCTTTCTCAAGCAAGAAATATATGTCACGTCGGATGAAAACTTCTACCGTGGCTCTTTTTGGCAAATGAGACTCTAATAAAGCTCACCAGCTTCAGGTTATGTCCAAATTTAATGCGCAATGTTTTACGCAAGGGTAAGCTGTCATCAGGAAAGGTCTGATCAGTAGGCTGGCAGACAGCTGATTAATGGGCACTCAGAGAATCGGGCCTCTCTTCTTTACCCCTTGCTGGCCTCGTTTTCTCCCCCTGGTGCGTGCAGAATGAATGACACAGATGTTGTTGTAGGGGACGGGACCCCCTCGGTCGCCGTCCCCCTGCTCTGCGCACAGCATGGTGCCCGAAACTTGTTTTTCAATCATTGTTACCCCCCCCAACTTCTTTTCGCGAAAGAAAAAAGAGAGCGAGAGAAAAGAGGTGGGAGAGAGAGAGCAAGAGGTGGAGGGAACGTGAAGAGAAAGAGGGAGGGAAGGAAAAACACAAAAGAGAGTGGAAGAATAAAAAAACATTCTTTATAACAATCTACAAATAATTTAGCACAGGGAGGTCCAGAAGTTGAGGGTGAGAAAGCAGCAGAGCTCAGCTCAGCTCACACGGTGGGCATGGGTCGTCTGGCGTGCCACTGAAGCTCAGCGGAAGCTTCCGGAACAGCGCCCACCATGCAGCTCAGTGTCTGGCTGCTGTGGCTGTGCTGGGCGGTCACCTGGGCCCAGGGCTCGCCCCGGTGCCGGTGCCGGTGTACCTGCCCACCTGATCGTCCGCGGGCCTCACTGCGGAAGTCAGCGGGGCTACAGGAAGGGGCTCACGCTAATCATCATCATCATCATCATCATCCCCAGAGACCCAGGCCCCACAGGAGGAAAGGTGAGTCCATCTCTATGCCTCTCATTGAGGACCTCATCTGGAGATGAAACGGTCTCTTCTGATCTCAGACCTGTGCAGCTTTCCGGTTTGGGGTTGTAGGGTACAGGGTACACATGACTCAGGATTAGGGCATGTTCCACTGAAGGATATTATGGGGTGTCCTAAGAGACATCTTGGTACCACTAGAAAGTCTGCAGATTAGCTGAAGAGAAACCATAATGTCAACTGGCAAATTATTATTAAAAGGTATTTTTTAAAAGTGGAAAAAAGTAAGAAATTATATACATAAAAGGCAAATATTCCATGTTTTTTTTTAAAAAAAAAAAAACAAATTGTTTTTAAAAATGTTCTTATGCGTTTAATTAACACTTATTTCTTGTGGATTTTGTAGCTGACTTTAAAAGAATTGTCTACCTGTGCAAATGTATGAAAAACAGAATTTGAAATGCCAAAATTAAGAAGTTAATTTATAAAGGAGGCAAATTTCTACATCAAATTTCTTGCAGTCAATCTTCCAGTCTTGGAAACGCCCTTGAATTATATTTTTTCATGTCTGAGATGGCAAGCAAAACTGATTAAATTTTTTCTACAGTGCTGCCATCATCAATTGATTCGTTTATTAATTGATTCATCATTAATTAATTGAATCTTATTGATTCTCCTGTTAAATTTCTATTGACTATACAATTTAAAATATATTAAAGTCAATTAAGCCAGATTGAAAAGTACTTATTTGCAAGCATGAATTTTAATAAGAAATAGGTGGCTGTGACAGGATTTGTTATACAGTATGATGAAATGCAACAATTTCCTGTTTAAAGAATGATTATATTTTTGTTGTTTGTAGCTGACAATGGATAGGGTAATGATCTCCCTCTTCTTTTTAGTCGTTTATTGTGTTATTGCTGTCTGCTTATCTGAGGTTTTAAACTAATCTCGGAGTTTGAAATATGAGTTTAACACTGTTGCTGAACAATTGAAGGCCTGTGAATTGACTGAGGCCAGGAGCGAGTGGCCTCTGACCTTAAACTCTTGATCTGAACCCTAAACCTCTACCTTTGAAGTCTGCAGTCTCTAGGGACAAAAGTGCGAGAGTCAGTGGGCAAGGAGTGAGTTAGAACTGGACAGATGGGCAGCTGCATTCATGAGACTTAACACTAAGGTGATTGTTTCTGTTTATCCATGCGGCATCTCGTACTTTCAATCAATGTCCGTCAGAGTGATTTGAATGAAGAATGATTTTGTTTTAAAGACACACACTTGTGGCCAAAATTGTGGAAACGCCTAGAATTTTTGGCATTACTCTTTCAAAATTATTGCAGAAATATTTGTGGTACTGCTTATAAACAATCAAAGAATGGGAAAAGTGTCATACATTGGACGATTAAATAAGTAACTGGAGGAAAAGTGGAGCTGCAGTCTTTAAAAATTGAAAGTGTTTCTCCAAGTTTTGGTGGCTAGTCTATATTATGTCTCATTGAGATGAATAGGTTCATTCTTATTCACTATAACCACTGTCCCTTGACTTTATATTCCCTCTCTGTAAAGCTCCTTTGCTTATGTAGCCCCTAAAAGACTCTTTCTAAAACAGATCTTTATTAATTTAATTTGTTACACATTTTCAATACTCATCTTCCAGGTCACCCCTGATATGAAGTTCTTGAAACTCTTACCCTGAGACTCGAAAGAGGCTTATTGTAAAGTGTAGTGACAGCCCCCCAAGCCCAATGCAAATACGCACTGATCTTCATGGCCTATGTTTAGGGGGACCTGTCTCTCACCATCTCTGTGCCTTTTGTTAGTCACTGAAAGCTACCCAGTGTTGCAGCCATCCAGCCTAAGTTGTTGGATCAATATTGGCATCCGTCACTGGGACTGGCCCTTTTTGCGAACACAATGCCCAGTTCACTAAACAACAGTTTATTTATGTGTCTTTTTAGGGTGAATGAACTGGCCGGTGGGTTTGTCACAGCTCTGTGTTTTCTGTGCACATAGGAACTGGGGTAATTGGGATAAGCAACCAATAGCCCAGACAGTTACACTCTAATTTCACTCTAGGGTTTAACTCTGTAATGTACCACTCTGCAAAAGCAGCAGAAGCTGAAAGCTTTGACTTACAGATCCTGGCCCTGCAGCAGTAACACTAATATCTGTTTAAATGGAAAAGAGTCATCAAATGCAGTCCTGCTGTCAAAACTTTGTAACATTAGATTTCCTTTACTTCTCAATTTTAAACTTTTTCTGGTATCTATCTATCTATCTATCTATCTATCTATCTATCTATCTATCTATCTATCTATCTATCTATCTAGCTATCTATCTATCTATCTATCTATCTATCTATCACAAATGCTGTGCTCCCACCTCAAATTCTGAACTGCTTCTTCAGTGTCATATCTCGGCAAATGTTTCACTCAACCTTAAAGTCCCGATCGCCTCCAAGAGAGGATCGTGGTATTTCCAGCAATTGTTTTAGGACTAACAAAAGCTACTATTTCCACGAGCCGTACTCGATTGTCACGACCAAACATTCGGAAATGCATTTCAGGTCACTCGTTAGTTTGTATTTTCACTTTTGAAAATGGGTAAAGTGGCGGCATAATCGTTTTCAGTCGAACTATACTTTGTAGTAACGTTTGTTATCGAAATACTTTGGTAGTACTTTGTTGGCGCATGCGGATTTATTGAAATTGTGTTGCTCTTTTTTATTATTAAATATGGATTGTCATCTGTTCACTTTTGGGGTTAAATAAAACCCAAAACTTGTGCTGATAATATCTGCGTTAGAAAGTAGTATGCTGGCAGATTTGGTCATGTTCTTAAATCACGCACATGCTATAGATGTAAAATGTTATAGGTTTGGAATATAGGAAACACCGGAAATAAGGACTTGGCTTGTTATATACAGTCCTGCTAGTTTGAGGATTAGTAATCCTGGACGTGGGGGTGTCTCCGGAGCACTAGTATGTCCCTTAGGTCAAGTCACAGTACAGTGGGAGTGTCCCAAACCTGGATGTCGCTTTCTTGAATTTGGAGGGTTGATCGAAATTTGAAGACCGATCACATTCCTAGTTCGTTATCCCACTGGCGGAGAAGTAAAAGTGATTTATTAAAAGATGTGGAGACAAGTTTTGTAATGTGCAGGCTGATTGAGAAAAACGCCGGTGGCTATTCAGAATTGCACCAAAAAGGTACCACACATCAATAGCCCGCGACAGATGGTTGTCCTGGGCGTTAAGTAAATCATCACTTAACCGACGTCTATTACTTTAAATTGCAAATTAATTATGTTGGGACAATTGCTTCCGAGACTCTGTGTATTATATGGATTTTCCATCATTATTCAAGGTAAGAATAGCTTAATTTATATTTTGTTATTATTTTAAGAACTTGCGTTCTTGTATTATCTTATGTATTTTGTAGCATGTCAATTTATTTTAACTTATTGCAACTTTGTATAGGCCTGTGTATAATTTCCTATGGCACTCTGTCGTTGCAACGTATACAGTAGCATATTTTATTATTTCAACCGTAGTGGGATTATTGTCGCATTAAACAATAACTTGTAATTATTCTTTTGCAAAGCAATGCCGAATAAATTTATGGACTGTTGTTAAATAATTTATTGTGACTTACAATGACAATATTGCAGACACCTTAGCTTGTGTAATTTGTTGTGTATAGATAATAAGCCTATTATTAGGAAAGAAACACGTCGCGAGATAGATTAGGCATGCTATTCGCTTTCTCGTGGAATATTTTGTCGAATCCCTTAAGTATTGAAATTTTGCGATTATTTAGAGATGGTTGTAGTTAGACATGACAGGATGGGGGGCTTTACTGGGGGTGGGTTGGGCAGGGCAAACTTCCATATAAAAAGATATTAATGACTTAAGCTAATAAATACACATTTATTTGGGGGAAAGGGGGGGGGGGGCGCAAAGCAACAGTGATGATGAATATAATGATGATGAGTTATGTAGTTGTAGCCTAGTAGTAGCAGAAATTTCTGTTAACGTCGTTGTGAATCGCGACAAGTTTTCCGCTAACTGCTCGTTAAATGATTCGCATCCTGTCATTGTTATGTTACATGTTATTTTCTATAAAGTATAACTGGAAAGTGCTCTTTCTGGTCTACAATGCGGAACACAGATAGGCTGCTCCATTGACAGCACGTATGCTATTGTTCAGCTAATGCATTTTCAGCGCTCCGCAGTGGCAGTGATAATCATGATAATCGAGATCATTTACAGCAAGAACCATATCCTGTTTTTGATTTAACCGGTGTGCCTATTAGTCTGTTTATGTTTCGCATTGTACAAAAACTGGCCAATATTGGCCTACACCATAATTTTTTAATGCTTCACTTTTGGGTTTAAGAGCTATATCGGGTGAATTTTTCAACTTTTTTTTAAACTTTCAAGTTTAGTTTCATATTATAAAGAGAATGTCATGTTTGACCCCAGCAGATGCTTTTTAAACTGCACAGAATGTGTCTGTATGTAGACTATAAACGTTTCCGTAACGGAAACCGAAGGAAATTATGGACCGTGGAGATTTCGCCTGCTCATTCCATTCAAGTTTTTATTTTCCTCCGATGGTACATTTTCCTTTCATATTTTAGAAGTAATCGTTTTGTTTTTGGTATTTTTTATTATGTACTATTGGTTATCTACCTTTTGTTCTCAATATTCAGGAAAATTCTCTTCGAAAGACAATAGACGGATTTTTTTTTAGGGTGTGACTTTTGTCAAGAGTGTGACCTTTATCACATTCCAAACATCTGCATCGTAAACGCGGTTTTATCAACTTGGATACAGAGAATTCTTTCCAATACAATCTGCAGAGCGCCATGTACCAGGGCTGACAGGTCTCTGACTAATGAGCGGAAACGAGGGCAAACTAAATTCTTGGTATATCTATGGAGAAACACCCGCATGTATAGGCCTACAATGGGGCACTGGTAGACCGGACAGTCATGACATACCAGCCTTCAGTACCGGCCATCTGGTGTACCGGGCATTTTCCCAGCAGACCAATGGGTTTGTGGGCCAGCAAAATGTATCGAACCTGGACTGCGCGATAAAATTTATTACAGGGGATCCTAAAGTCCAGGGCCAATTTTTAATCTCAGTCCAGCCCTGTGAGCTGTGAGTAACTGCTCTAGTAGCACATCACTGTCAAACTATGACGTCTCTGGACAATGGCTCCATTATCAGGGGGTCCAATTTTAGTTGTGACGCTGTGTCCAGGTGACAGGATTTCCTCTCAATGTTTGGTATGTATTTGGGTAAAGAGGTCTTTGTTTCATACAGGGCGGGGCAGAACCCAGCAGCACCATCACCTTCGTCACAACCACCACAATATTCTTCCTCTCTGGATGCTGCCAGGCTGTTTTTATGAATCCAGTATGTCAGGCAATTAAAGGAAAGGATTGTGATTTTACCTAAATGATTACTTAATCCCACCCTGACTAGCACACTCTACAGCTATGATGACATGAAATATTTACTGAAGCAATTCGTGTGAGATTCTTAAGGGCACAACCGATTAACCTTGAAATGGTTGACATGTAGCAGAACTGGAGAGTATGTTGAAGATAAATTTGTGTGATCCAGGGTCTTTTTCTCCACATCCTGGTCTTCTGTACATCCTAATCTGTTTTTCACCCTGTGCAGTGGTGCCTTCCTGTGTTTTTCTTCCTATAAAATAAATGCATCCGGTTGCTTTTGAGAGTGTGACAGTGGCAAGAATTTTATGCTTATAACAGGCTGCAGTCAGATTACTCCGGTATGCTGATATTAGTACTATTTATTTAATTTGTTATGTGTGACTTTTTTTTTTTGATGCTGCCTTGCTGTTTGGTCTAGGTTATTGGGTTACTCTAACTCTGTTGTGCCGCACGGCATAATGGAAAACTTAAGCAGCTTGCTTAGATGAAAGTTAGTCTAGGTCTCAGCTGTCAGAAGTAACTTTTGTCAGGAACTAGGGACTAGTGTTTAATCATGTATCCCGTTTATGAAGTAAACCTGAAAACAAGGACTCCACCCTTACCAGAATAACTGGTTGGAAAATGGAACAGTGAAGGAAGAATGGTAAAACATGCATCAATGGTGATAAAACACAAGGTTTGGTCTGTTTAATTTTGGCTGTCAGCTCTCCTGTACTGGTCTATGGCTTTTAACTATTCCCTGGGGTCAGGAAATTAACTGGAGATAAAACTATGACAGTCTGCCAGAGAAAATTATATTGTTGCTATTCCTATTGTCCTTCATTTTAAGCATTGAAGGCTCTATTGATTTTTGCTCACTTCAGGGGATTATGATTTAGTGTATTAGGCTGACAATTACACATCATTACTGCTACTTACTGAGAAAATTACTAATGTTCAGGATGACTACCATAATCATCATGATCACAGGAGGTTCCTCTATTAACTGTCCGGCTGGCGACCTTCTGCGTTCCAGGCTTAAAGGCTCGCTCTGGGGAAACCCCGCCGAGCATCGTGCACCACCCGTCCGACGTGGTGGTGAAGGTTCACAGTCCGGCCACGCTGTCCTGCCGAGCGGAGGGCTTCCCGGAGCCCACCATTGAGTGGTATCGCAACGGCCTGCCGGTGGAGACGGACAAGCAGGACGTCCAATCGCAGCCCGTGGTTCTGCCGGAGGGCAGCCTCTTCTTCCTCAGCCTGGTCCCCGGGAGGCGGGGTCAGTCCCAGGAGGGCGTCTACACATGCGTGGCCCGGAACAGCGCGGGCAAAGCCGTCAGTCGCAACGCCTCATTGCACATCGCCGGTAAGGCTCGCGCTGTAAACTAGCGACAGTCACGCGGCTGCCCGCGCGTTCCTTCCGGCTGGCGGCGGCGCTTTAAGATGACTCGACTGTTGCCGCGACAACCGTGTTCTTATCGGGCTCGGCTGAAACAAAAATCAGATTCTAACAGTGCCCGAGAAAGGATATTAGAAACCGGAGCTTGAATGCTTGAACCCAGACAAAGGAGTTAATCAAGGAATGAAGATGGTGTAGCAGATTAGTGGGGGATTAAATGTCAAATGTTTGTAGGCACCCCCCACCACCCTGGGGGCAAAAACCAATAATTACACCCCCCGATCACGCTCTGTTTATCCCCAAATCAAAGTTTTCATGTCCTCGCTGTGTAATGAGTGTTTTTCGGAACTATTTCAGATAATTATATTAGTTTTATTTCTTTTTTCTCGGTTTTGTTTATTTTGCTTATTTCAGTCACGCAAAGTCATTAAGTGATTAAACAACATTGTTGAGCCGGCCATTACGCCACTTTACGATTTTTATGTAAACTTGAGTGCATGAATGACCAGCTGTCTATCGGCGTTTATGCCTCTGTAGTGTAAAATATAAGGAAATCATCGGGACTTCAGGCGGAGAGTTTGTGCTTTAGCGGAATAAACGTTCCTTTTGGTTTCTCCACTATATAATGGATATCATTAGACAAACAGTGTTTACATGACGTCAGCCAGGCACCACAGAGTAATAATTTGGCATTAACCAATGCAGTACTCAGCAATGTGGGAATGCCCAGAGTATTATAGCCTACACAGCAAATGTGCCAGTGTTAAATTAACACTGCATGGTGTCTATATGGGCCCACACCATTCAGTGTTACCTTTAACACTTGTGTGCCATCCATATGGATGGCACACAAGTACAAAATGGGTGGCCCATATCTGCCCCATTTTAATGTACTGTCATTTAAACTCGTTTGGGCATTCGGCTGCTGTGTTTTACTTACCCACCATAATAAGAAAGAATCAGACCAACATTTTGACCAGATCAGCCTTTTCTCTTTTTAAATCAATTTTATTTCAGTTCAGCTCTTAATAACCGAAGAATTGTGCTCATGTAATTTGAACGATCAAGGATGGTATGGCACTGATATTAGCCACATTTCATTATTTATTCTTCTAGGTGTCCTGTTTTGGTGTATGCTAATTGGTCTGACTAGTGTAGTTTTTATAAATGTGCATCCCCAAAGAAATCTCAATTGTGGCGGTACATAAGGCCCAAATCTTCTTCCTAGAGAACCTAGGCTTAGAAAAGAAACAAAATAATTGGTTTTCTTTATCGTTTTCCTCCCAGCCAATGCCTTCTCTAGTTAGGCCATAGAGAGTAAACCATCCCACCTGGTCTCTGACTAGCACACAAGAGCCATTTCTGTGGTTTTTGTTCTGTTGCCCTATTCATCAGTATCGCGGTGGATTCAAAAAAATCTATTAAGTCAAAAACAGTATTGTGTCATGCTATGCAAGTATACATCCAGCACCATTGGTCTTACCAGGAACTACACAGAAAAGGGTATCACAACTCTTCCAACACCTTTCTGCATATATTAATCATCCAAGGGCAGACCTGGCAAGCAAATGCACCCCCACGACATTAAAATGTATACCACTCTGGAGACACATCCTGTGCATCTCCAAGATGTCCACTTTATGTCCACATAGTATAAAACCACATAGCAAGGAAAAAAGCCACAAGGACCACAGCTTTCTAATTTTCAAGATCAGTCAGAACTGAGCCAGCAAAGCTTCAATATAAAGAAAGAAAAAGCTGTAAGGTCTTTCTCATGATGGTGGGTAAATCTGAGATGGCTCTTCTGATCCTCATGACTTCTTGCACGCATATTAAAATGGGGCAGATATGTGGAGGTGGAGACTCATTGATAACACTCTAGGTTGTAAATAGAACGCTATAAGAGTTAATAAACATTAACACTGTAAAAACGACACTCACTGCAAACTGTAAAGTGTTAAAGGTAACACTGAATGGTGTGGACCCATATAGACACCATGCAGTGTTAATTTAACACTGGCACAATCGCTGTGTACTAAATTGAAGGTGTTACTCTTGTGGAACTACGTTGAACTATACTATTGTATACTGGGAAAGTAATGTACTCTGTTATGGGGTGATTGAATCTTGTGGAGCTTTTCAATTTTATAAAAATACTCTTGTCATATGAAATATGAGATCTCATAATTTACTGAGCCAAAGGTGATATATCACAGTAGAAGCTTTAAACTCTGCTGGTAATCAAACTATCAGGATCTTCTATTTACTGGACTCTGCTTTGATTCACTGCGGCACAAAACGAGACGCCTGACAGGCTAGACTGTATTATAAGAACAACGAAAAATTGTTAGCTGGGAGCATGGATAGTGCTGCTCTTCAGTCTGGGAGTATAAGCTGGCTGATGTTGTATGTTGCAGCTTTGCGCGATGAGTTTCTCAGCCAGCCCAGCAATGTGGATGTGGCAGTGGGAGACATGGCCGTCCTTAACTGCACCCCCCCTATTGGTCACCCAGAGCCCAACGTTACTTGGAAGAAGGATGGGGTCCTACTCAGCGACATGGATGAACGTTTCACAGTAAGAAAGCGAATTAAAACAGCCTCTGTTTATCAAGAAAACCACACGAAATAGAACGGCTGTCGGGGTGGCCCAGAAAAAAAAACAAAAAATGACTACTGTGTTTGGTGTCTTTTTCTGTATTCCATATGTATTAAACTTCTTAGAAAGATTGCCATATCAGATGACCATTTATCAGAAAAATGACTTGGATTGCAAGGGACTGAAACAGAATAACGGATGGATTTGATGTTGTATCAGTCTATGTCCACCAGAGGACACTGTTGGACCAAGGTTGTCATTTTTCCCCTTTGTGCAGGTATACAATGGGAAGTTAGTAATTGCGCCGGCTTACAAGAATGACACTGGAGTGTATGTCTGTGTGGCATCAAATAGTGTGGGGGTGAGAGAGAGCAGAGGGGCCAGACTGTCGGTTTTAGGTAAGTCAAGCTGCTCTTTTTCAAGCGCCAAGTGTAGTGCTCGCTGCAATGCTATCCAGCGAAGCTGATCACCCATGTCCCACAGCAAAGCCAGTATTCTTGCGGAAGCCCGAGGACACAACAGTGAATATTGGGGATGTGGCACAGTTCTTCTGCCAGGTCCAAGGAGACCCAATGCCATCAGTGAAGTGGAACCGGGACCAAGGCTCGCTGCCCAGTGGGAGGTCAGACTGGATGATTGCACCATACACATCCTTATAATGGTCCTGCTCAGTCCACCATTAACTGGATGTCGATGTCTTATCAGGTACATAGTGAACCAAGACCAAAGTCTTCAAGTCCATTACGTGACAGCCCAGGATGCAGGGCGATACACCTGCACGGCCATCAACGATGTGGGCGAGTCGTCCGCCAGTGCCTTCCTGGCTGTGCAACGTGAGTTCGCTGACGCTAAGCCTCACCTTTCTGGCGATGTTGGGTTCTGTTAGTGCAGCATCCCAGCTGAAAAATAGTATGGTCCTCCAACAGAGGCGGTGAGCCCTGGGGAGAGGGACCTGCACAGGGAGCTGTCAGCACTACGTGTGGACCTTGAGGATGTGAGCGTGCTGCCCCCTGCCTCCAGTCTACTGCAACTGCAGTGGAGGGTGAGCAATGTCCCAATGCTTTTAGATCTTGGAGATGTTTTATTCCAGCCTTATAGTTTAGTCCATCTTGTACGAGCGATATCTAACAAGACAATGTGAGAGGCTGATTTTTGAAGACTAAGTCACATATTCTCAATAGGTATGTATCCCACGTTACCCTCCTTTCTTGTGTCCACAGCTGCTGCCTTCCTGGCCACAGCCCCATCATCTGGACGGCTTTGAGGTCCTCTTCCGCTCTCTCCTCCCTGCCAGCTCCGAGTGGGTGGCGAAGAGGGTGCCCCTACCTCACCTGCAAGCCGTGGTTGGCCCCCTGAAACGGGGATACAAGTACGAGTTCAAAGTGCGGCCCTACAGCAGCAACCTGTATGGCCGCGAGAGCAACACCAAGCACCTTCGGGTTCCAGAGCTAGGTGGGGGCTCCATTAGACATCACTTTTTAGCTCACATGAGCATCTTCATGAATTCTTTGGCCTAGTGTGTGGTTGATTACTAGACTGAGGCAGTCACTGCATGGTTTGAGTAGAGGAGAAGCTCAAGGAACAAGTAGGCAAGGAGATCTAGTTCAGGTGCCGACAGGGTGTATGTGGTCCAGTGAGCGTGTGATGCTCTTCTAGTGCCTAGCCTACCCCCTGGTGGAATTGCTGTGACGATGGCCTTGGACAGAAACAATACCATCCGAGTTAGCTGGGATCCGCCTCCACATGAATCTCACAATGGGATCATTCAGGGCTACCAGGTGAATGCTTTTCTGTCATTCATGATGTCACAGTGATGTTCTGTCTTGGTGAAATGTAACCATCAGACTAATCAACATTATTTCTGCTTTTCTTTCCAGGTGTGGTGTGTGCAACCAGAGAGTCAGAAATCCCTCAACTGGACAGTGAATAGCGCCACCCGCAGCCTCGAGATTACGACCTTTGAGCCGGGGAAGCAATACTGGGTCAGAGTGGCTGCCGTGAATGGGGCTGGAGTAGGAGTGCAAAGTGATCCAAAGCAGCTCACTATAGGTCAGTGACACCAGGAACCCACCGTGGGATTTGGTGATCCTAGGATATGGGGGCATCTACAGTGGCGGGGCCACAGGGCACTGCCCCCAGTGAGGGCCGATTGGTGCCCCGAGTAATCCCTGTACTGTCGCTCACTGACTCAAAACACATTAATGGTTAATGATAAGGTTGGCCCCTCTATATGAATTATGGCCACTTTTATGCTTCCCACCTTAAAAAAATCATCCATGGCAGGATGCAGTGGGAGGGGAGCATGCTTAGGCATCAGACTCGACTACACTGCCTCTCTCCTCTAGAGCCCCAGCGCTCCCTGATCCCTCACCGGAATGACTCTGACGTCCTGACACGGGCCTTGGCACTAGTTCGGGACCCAGTGTTCATCGGTGGTATTGGCGCCCTCTTGTGGTGTATCCTGATGGTTACAGTGGTCTGCCTGTACCGTCGGCACACAAGGCCCACCCACCTGAGAGCCAGACACCGCAAATCTGCAGGTGATCATTGTGTCTCCACAGATTTATATTTCACACCTCCAAAGCCATCTTTCAGAGTACTTTTATACTTAATGAAATAGATACTAGATGATTCATTTTAATATAATCTTTGTTATTACTATCTGATTCTGGTTTATTTACAATAAAATGTTTGCAAGATAAAATATACATAGAATTCTGCTAGGTATAATGGAGGTAGCTGATGAAACGTAGCTATAGTCTCCCTCAGTTCTCCTCATTGTTGATATCAGTTATTTTTATGTCTTGACTGATAGGACTTTACCGGCTGGCCACTGAGGACCTCATCATAAAGCACAGGTTTGTAAGATATTGGGCATTTCAGTGCTGGCTACATATACTGCACGCAATGTAGATTGGAATCCTACTCTCTAGTGAAAGTGGAACCCTGAAACATTGAAGCTAACCGCTAACAGTTAAATAAGATTTACATAGTTTTCGTTTGTTTGTAATGTAGCTAATAATGTTTTACATGTGAGGGTGATGGCTGGATTGTTGAAGTTATTGTGACACATTGTGAAGCTTGGTAGGAAAGCTGGACCTAATTGGTTATTGACAATCAATGTTCTCTCCTGTGATTGGCTCTCTGTAGAATGGCCACCCCAGACTCACCATGGATGCCAGGTATCTGGAGATCCCCTCAGAATACTGAACAGCACCACAGCCTGTGGGTCCAGAGTAAGGACAGTCCAAGTTTCCAGAAAGCCAGTGAGTCGATGTCTTTCACTGTTGATTACCATAGTGCTCATTTGCCTACATCTGCTTGCATCAGTATCTGATAATTTTTTCCATTTCTCCTGATCCCAGCTCTGCCAGTGACTGAGAAGAAAGACCCGATGCCTCTGGATACCGCTGTCCCCGTTGTGTCCGACAGCTGCGGGGTGTATGGAACCTTCTACGTGGACCTCACCTCCAACGGCCTCAAGACGTTCAACAGCCCAGCTCAGCGTCCCAAAGTGGCCCACCAAGGTCCACAGGCTCCTGAAACAGCTGGGCTTTCTCAGTCTGTGCTTAAAATTCCCATCACCCAGGAGAGCCAGCCGTTGCCATGGAAACATGCCCTACCCATCCAACCCAGAATGGGAGTGCTCAAGGAGTCCCGGGAGAAGGGTCACAAGCGAGGTGGGAGCCTGATCTGCGATGGGGAGGGGCCCATCTACTTGGGGTCGGTCAGTCTGGGACTGGTCCGGACACCCACAAGGTGACTAAGACCTACATGGCTTGTCTTTCAGAGCTCCACGCCGTCAACAGCGCCCCCCTAGTGCCCATTCGGCATCAGTCCATGGCTCTGCAGACCTCACCCGATGTGCATTGGCAGAGGCTTAGCCATCACACGCCAGGTAACTGAACGCATGGCATGGCCGTCATTAGTTGTTTTAAGTGTTGAGGTGAGCCAAATTTTATCCAAACGCTAGTCTATTATATGTGGCATGTTGGTTCAGTGGTTACTCTTGTAGCCTTACAGCTAGAATTGGAAGGCTGAGCCTTTTGCAGGTTCAAACATACTGGTAGGTGAACTGCTAACTGTCAAATGTCCGTAGCATATATATCTTCTATGAAGAAGCAACACCCCATCCAGGTTCCTCAGGCCATTCCCTGTGTTCACTCTGGGCCCTGTACTAGATGAGTGGTATAGATGCTTGGATGATATATCACACCAGAATAATTTTAGTCAAGTAGTTCAGTACCGACATTTGCTCTATTTACAGACACCACTAGATGGTGCTCTTTATTAAAAAAAAGGGCTCGATTTGTCCCCGATGCAAACCAAGAGTGCCATCTAGTGGGGTCAAAAGGAACAGAAAATGGTTCATGAAGCTTCATTTGGACATCACTAGTTTGACCTCAAACTTCTTTTTCAAAGGTCTGTTACTAAACTATGACACCAACTGCTGCCATAATGGACAGATTTTCTCCATCACAATGCCATCTTGCTCCTTTCTCTTGCTTATGCAGGTAATCTATTAGAAGGCTCTTCCAGACTCTTGCATTACTCTGCGTCAGTGCATCTGATCGACATGTTGCCACCAGCGACCCAGAGCCCACTTGATGAGACCCGCAGCCTGAGCTCAGAGGAGGGGTGAGCAGACTTTCTCCTCCCACTGAGGTGATCGAGAATGCAGGCATGCAGGCTTCCAGCTGGACGGCTCAGACTGTTGCCTTTTGAAGCAGGCCGGATGGCCATACGATGTTTTTCCACTGGACAGTTTGTTTATTCAATAACCACCAAACAGATAAAAGCCTCGTAAGCCTTTAACCGCCAACATGATTTAAGCCTGGTGGCAGGAAACCACACAGACCTAGGAATTTACATTAATGGAGACAGGAGGTGCTGGAGAAATGACCCACAGGGCTCATTAGAGAAGCAGGAGGTGCAGCCATTTGTGGGTAAAAGAAGCCAGTATGTTTGGCTTGAGGAAGTCTCTCAGCCTTGTGGCCGGACATGAAGGGAAATGTGAGTTGCCTCGTGGGTCTGTGTGATAAGATCTAGATGGCAGTGCTAGTTTGCCGGTTTGGGTCCATCAGGAACATTATTCTTGTTCCAGGTCCAGCCGCTCTACCAAGCTGACGGCGGACAGTGCCTCGGTGCTCTCCATGTGCCCTGCGCCTCCTGCTTCTACAGCTGCCTCCGACTACCTCTCGGTCTCCAACCGGCCTTATAGCCGTCTGTCCACAGCCTCCTTCTGCATGTCCGTGGACGATAACCAGGACATGGCCCTCGCTGCCCAGGAGGTGGCACAGTACCTGGAGCTGAGCCCCAAGATAGAGAGCCGCAGGTAGGATCACAATTGCAGGCCAGGTTAATCAATAGCACGATCACCAGGATTTTGTGTACAGGCCTCTTATCATTTGTTTTCCCTCTGTACTTAGCTTAATAGCCATACAGCCTTTATTGCAATACTTTCTTGTCTAGCAGTCTTAATGCTGGACTGCGTATGTTGTAGATGGGAATGTCCCTGATTTTGAAAATGTAAAGTATAGCCATTTAGAGATTGTACAAAGACGTTAATGTCTCCAGTGTTTGTTTAAAGCTAAAAATGAAAAAAAATGATAATAATATTAGTGTACTAGGGCTACATCAAGGATAGCAGTGGTGAACAAAACCAGGTAATCTGGCAATGCAGCAGTGTAAAATGGTTACTAAGAATAAAGGCCTTGTGCAGCCAATCAAATAAAGTCACCTAACTCACCTACCAGAGACTGCCAGTGGCCACACCCCCAACATATGCCTGTAAACCTTTAAAATATGTGAAATGAGGGAAGTAATTTGTTTTTATTAATATTTTGTACATCATGTGGTGGACAAGGAGGCACAGGAGATATAGTCCTTAAGGTTTAGTAAGGGTTAAAAGTAGGGCTGATTTGAGGATTTTTCTCGGGTGAGCAGCGCAAGAGGGGCCAGCCTTATCATTAACCAGTGATATGTTTTGAATCAGTAAGTGACAGGGGAGGCGGCACTCCAGAGGCCAATCAGCTTTCAGCTGGGGTCAGTGACCCCTGTGACCCCGCCCTCGGGAAAATAGGAAACTTAGGCAATAGAGGTCTGTCCATTGGCGGCAGTATCTTCTAATAATAATAACTGGGTGGTTATTGGCCGCCAGTCATGTCTTGTGTGTTACTGAACTCCCCCTGCTGGTGTGTGGTGGAATTTCAGCAGTTGTATCACAATCATGTTAACGCATGTTCCCCCTTGTTTTCAGGATCCTGTCAGAGAGCCCCGTGTCCCTGACCCGCCCTTTTACACCCACACCCACCTTTGGCTACATCTGTGGGCCCCTGACCTCCGACCTGGACCCCGAGGACACTCATGAGGACACGGGCAGGTTGCACAATCCCGTCACAAGGCGAGTGGCACTGAGGAGCACACCGTCTTCTTGCTGCAGCGAATGGGAAGACTCGCTCTGGAATGGGTGGGGCTCTGTCACCGATAGCAACATGCCCAGCGCGCGCACCAGCATAATCAGCTCCTCTGATGGCTCTTTCATGACTGACACCAACTTTACCCGAGTCCTGGCTGCAGCTGCGGAGTCCATGGGTGGTACCAGTTTGTCAGGTATGGTTTGCCTGGAATTTCAGATGTCCCATTTGTTAACATTACTATTTTTCTAGTTGTTTTTACGTCAGCGATGCATTATACCACTCCATAAAACTATAAACTTTATAGTTTTAGTAATTCTTGTCAGCCTCATGCTGAATGCTGTCTGAGTGATGCTAAAACGTTAGAGTTTACAGCCCAGACCCAAACTCCATGAATGTAATTTTGCATATCATCGCTGCTCAGTGAAAACCACACATTTACAAAATTCCATTACTTTATGGAGCTTGAAAAATTAATTTTCACAGAAAGCTGCTTTACAAAATAAACCTAAAACAGCGCAGTGAGACACTATGGATGATTGCACCACAAATAGGAACTTATTTTTGCAAAGCCATCAGTGAATAGTCTAATGTTTTAAATGGACTTGTTGTCAGTAAAGCAAATATGTCAGTGTCAGTGTCAACAAATGTTCACAATTAACAATGAGATTAGTTAGCTAGCTGTCTAGCTATCAGCATTGTGCTGTTCAAATTAGAGATGTAAAGTAATCCATTGGAATGACCTTCATAAACACAAATGTTAAATAGTACAAACATAAATACTAGTTAAACAGATGACTTCATAAAATGTCCTGTTATTAGTAGAGTAGATATCAAATGCTATTAGTCAACAGAGGAGAATATTTCACCTAGAGCAACCTAGAGTCAAAATTGTCAAACAGTGGACATGCAGGGTTTTCACTGGACAGTGACGCTATGACCACTAGGTGGCAGCCATTGATCAGAAAAAATCTATCGTTTTTGAGCTTATATTACTATATATATGGTGGTAACAGACTAAGATGAATGAAGCATTCAGTTTTTAGCCTTTTTGTGTTTGTTTTCCTTTTGTTTTTTTGTCTTTGTTTTGCAGATGATTTTTTTAAATTAATGAGCTAGCAACTTTTAAATTACGTTTCTTTATTGTTTCATTGATTTTCATATTCATTTCAAATCTGATAAATAAATACAGAGCATAGCTACAGTGGACAGACTCGCTCCAAGCACTTAGGCGCCAGACAGACGTGAGAATTTTTGTGCTTGCATTTATTCTTGCTCTGCTTCACACCTTCCCAGAGGAGCTCGTATCCAAACTTTCAAAAAAGTGTTCAAAAAAAATTCTGTCTTCTGAGATGCTACTGAAGGGGTCGGCTTCAAATATTTTGTGGGTTTTGTAGACTCCAGAGGACACCCTCTGGCTCTGCTCTGGGCCGGCTCTCGCTGCCGGACCCCCTGTCCTCTCGCACTCTCTCCTCTCCCTACGTATGCATGAATAATCACATTTACTTGGAGTACCAATCCGACTCTGCCTATGTAGGGCAGCTCCAGGCCATCTTTGGTAACTGAACTACAGGTCTTTAAGCTCGACGAGGCCTGATGGGACCCAAAACTGTCCGGCATATTCGGGCCCTACTTGGGACAATTTTTTTCATGCATTGGTTGGGTTTGAGTCCAGCTACTTTTTCAAGTCACTGATTGCTTAGTTATGCTTTTGAAACATCACATTTGCATGTAAGACAGTGTGCCCATGTGTGAATGTGTGGGCATCGAGCTCCAGTTGAGAAAGTCTGTTAATATTTGGGCTCTGCTCGGACTGGGTCTGAATGCCACGGTCCCGGCTGAAGTCGAAACCAAACACCATGCCGGTGTCGCCGTCAAGGATACCTGGTGGTCTCTGTTGGGGAGGAGAGAGTGGGGTCTTCCTCCGAAAGACAGAGGACTCTGGGTGAATTACCCCACCAGACATGACGGAGCGATGGCCCGACACCATCTGGGCCTGGCGGGTCGTTCGGGCCACTTTAATCGAGTCTGCCGGAGTGTCTGGCCTATTTGACCGAGGCGGGACGGTTGAGTACTTGTGAGGTCCGTGACAAGGACCCACGGGGGGAAAGTCGTCTGATTGAGGTCACACTCTATCTTCTGGCACATTGTTGCTCTGACAGACAGGGGGCGTGGGGTAAGGCATCACTCAGTGGCTCTCAGCAAATTGATCCGCCCCAGCCGCTTCTGTCTCCGATAGTGTCTCCTAATCAATCATGTCTGTGCAGTGCCAGCTTGACGCGGTCCCTCTATTTGTCCAGGGCAAAGTTCTGTCCTATTTACATGTTTGTCCTTCACTGGCAAAAAAAACTTACAGCACAGTGAAGTCAGGCGAACGAAAATAGTCGCTGTTAATTACACTGTGGTTGTTTTTGTCTTGACTGGGAGTGTAAATATCCAACGACCTTAAAAAAACAACAAAAAACACGACCCCTAGATGCAGGCTTTTAGAGATTCCTGAAGGATTCGGGCGTGAACTGTCTCAGCCAATTAGATTTAAACGGCTAAAGGATTACAGAACTAGTGTTGCAGAAGTGAGCTGACAAGAGACAAACTAGCGGAGAGAATATAATTATCAACTCATGCATTATTCAGACTCAGTGTTTTGAAACATTTTTACGACTTGTTTTTTTCCCCCCATATTTTTGCGAATGCAGAGTTCTCGCCCTCTGCCTCTCCCCTGAGCTCCTTCTTCCCTACGAGGGAGTGTTTCGGGGAACTTGATCCCCTTCCAGTGTGGAACTGGAGCACAGCCTGGATGGAAGAGATGGAGGCGCATCTTCGTGCCTCCAGGGCGGCGCCAGCGAGTCCAGGTCCAAACTTCATGCCAGACACTTTGGGTCATCGTCGGGATGACAGGATGGGGGCAGTGTTTCTGGATGGACAGAGCATCAACAAAATGCACTGCCGAAGATGATTGCCTTCAGCTATCATCCACTGAAGATCTGCCTGCCTCAAGCCAGCACTGGTCAATGTACTACATTTCCCAAAATACCTCAGGGCAATCTTTCTTCAGCTGAATTTTCCCCGTATGACCTGGGTTCAGTTTTTATAGGGAGGAGTTGAACAGGAAACCATATAAAAGTAATTATAATAAACTTTTTGAGAACACAAAAACATAAGAAGAGAACATGATGGATTATTCTGGAAGTTCTTTCAGAGTGTGCATCACTGTTTCTCTTTTCGTGATTTTGTCCATTTGTGCTTTTCTTAAACAAGATGAATATGATCAAAGCAGAATTTCCTCTCACCTGCAATATGCTGTACAAATATTTTTTCAGCAATATTATGTTTTCAGTTACAGAATATTATGTTTTCAGCTTCAGATGATTTATTTTTCCAGAAAATACTGAGAGGAATGGAGAACTACTGTTCAAAGATTGTATTGTATGTTTATGCTCACTCCTGTTTGATGTTTGTATTTTAGGACACCATTGTTTCTGTCTGGAATCTTAAGCTGTAGCTGTATTTGATGGACATTGCCATTTACTTTTCTGTTCAAGTATTTACAGAAAATGAATATATAACTAAAAAAACTTTTTTTAATATTATAATCCTATAGTGAGCCAGCTAAATGTGTATAAATGGAGAAATTAGTAAGGGATGTGCTGAATTTGTAAAGGTTTGTATTTTATAAAATAGATTATGTCTCAGTAGAACTGGGCTAATATTTGTCTCACGGGAGATTGCGTGGTTAGATATTTTTCTATTATTATCATATTACCTTGTAAATGGTAGTTTTATACTTTGCATTTTTCTTACACTGTGAGCTAACCCTGTGCTTTTCTGCTTATGGCCTTACCAATGGAAATAAAGGAGCCATGTGACATCACCATCCCCGTGCCGTGTGGGCGGTGCCGCGTGGGCGGTGCCGCCGCCGTCACGCTCTCCTTCCGGCCGGGTGGCGTGAGTGCCGGGCACATCAGTAGCCATAAACTCACAAGCCTGGACCACCGGGTCAGAGAATGAAACCAAAGTCACGTCTTGCACCTCAGCTGCCCCCCTCCCCCCGTACAGGCTGTGTGTGTGTGTGTGTGTGTGT
>JAODKE010000114.1:19358944-19377496 GCA_026779605.1 Mormyrus hasselquistii
GCCTGACACGCACCACGGGGAGGTCAGTAAGTTTCTGGGGCCAAACAAGCACCCCCCCCCCCCCCCACCCTTCTTGGCTGCTGCACTGCACTCCTGCTAAGAGGGTTTACCACCCGAGAAGGAAGAAAG
Organism: Mormyrus hasselquistii; assembly: GCA_026779605.1. NCBI lineage: Eukaryota > Metazoa > Chordata > Actinopteri > Osteoglossiformes > Mormyridae > Mormyrus > Mormyrus hasselquistii. Next base: position 19,359,074 of record JAODKE010000114.1, read on the forward strand.
ACGCCGTGCATACTAAACTAGGCACTGACCCCACAACCCCCCCACAGTGACTTGGACACCCCAGGGGCTGCAGCCTTACTCAGGTGGGCATGCCAAAGGACAAACGTGCTCCTGCTCGCTAGCCTGTCGCTTTCAGTCCCAGTTCTCAGAAGCAATTTTATGGCTTTCACTGGATGCTCTCCCAGATGTAATCCGCTGTGAACTACCAAGGCATTGAAAAAACCCACTTCTGCAAGGCCGTTAAATCTTACCGTGTCACCAGCTGATCCTGAGCCATTCACTATGACCTTATTTCCTGAGTTACCTTACTGGGAACCACTGCGCTACTTCCAGACTCTCGTCGTCAACAGAAATTTTGATTGTCCCAACTCAGGGCTTTACATACATATTTCACTGCAGAGGACTCTGCATTTTCCCGTCTTTTTTTTAGACACAGATTTTATGGGTTTATCCTAGGAAAGCTTGCTTCAGCATTTCTCCTGGATACAGAAGAGGTTTTCTGGCTTACTAGTGTTAGTTTTTCTTCTCTTTATTGTATTTTTACAAAACAACAAGACTACCAAAAAGTTAGTCAACGGAGCGGATCATTTTGGTGTTTTTTGAACGAGGCATGTTGCCACAGAGCTTCAGGAGTGCTCCATCGCGTAACGGCTCCAACGAGCTGCCCTGAGCCGCTGGCGAAGGTCTTCTCCGAAGAAAGTTAAACAAAAACGAAAACAAAAACGGACATGATAAAAAAACATTCTTGTCGGACCATAACGACAGGGATCCAGGGACGAAGAGAACAGGCAGAAGCATCCACAGTGACATGGGGGGAGATGAGAGACGCTGGCTGGCTGGTTGTTGACACCAATTGTGCTTCACGTTTTGTATTTCTCTATTACAACAACAGTGCAATAGTATTTATGCTTTTCAACTGTATACATCTCTACGAGGTTGGCACATTCAAACAATAACTTTATAATATTGGACCTTTTTCGTTTTTCCCTTTGTTATAAATACAATATATTTTCTTTCTTTCCCCACTTCCATAGCCCACATAAAAACCTTACAGAGAAACCTATTTACACATGGAGTTGAGAGGTCAGAGGCAAGAAACCCAGAATCATAAATAATAATAGCTATAAAAAACATCATGTCAGTCATTTGAATCCAACAAGGCGGACAGTCATCCTGTACACTTCTCTTGCTTTCAAAGATTTTCATCAGCGGACAGAGGTCAGGAGTTCGGATATAAAACTGGAGGCAATGCTGTCAGGTCACACGGAGGATGGAATAGAGCTGTCTTCCATTTATCTTATTTCCTGTAAACAAACAAACATAATCAAGTCAGAAAAGCTGACAGTGGGCAAGGATGATGCAGGCATTTCTCATAATCGCTTTACAAATTATTGTATAGAACATTCCAGCACAATGATGAAACAAAAAATACTTCAAACTGCTTATCTTGGTCAGGGTCATGGTACCAGTTTTATTAATGACAATTAATCTCTGATTTAAATTAATCTCAGTAGTCACAAAGCATTTAAGAAGTTCAAAGGATAATTTGTGGTGGGTGACGATGGGGGGGTGGGTGACGATGGGGGGGTGGGTGGGTAGCTGAGGGGTCAAACTGGATTTGACATGTGAACCTCCCCCAGGGGACACCGGGGTCTCTGGATCAGTGGCCGGGTCGGGTTCTTTCGCGGCTGACAGGCATCGCGTCAAGCAGAGCGTGTGGGGCGGGGCTTAAGCCAGCTGCGCAGTGTAGGGGCAGGCATGCTCCGGGGGCTCCCCGCTGGGGAAACACCCATTCAGGGAAGATAAAGTTAACTACCATGACAGAAATGGGGTAACCCGAATCGCCCTCCTCACCCAAAGAAAAACTGAACTCCTTTGTGTGAGTTGCCTTTCAAGGTCCCGCTCTGAAACCCGAGAAGGCCAACGACATCAGAGGGATATGGGCCGTCTGGGGGGAGTTGTGTGGGGGGGTGACCCCTGAGCAAAAAGCTGCTATGTCCACTGAGCGGAATTTAACCCTAAGGAAGCCCTCTCACCCCCCACAATTCCCTTGATCACCCACCCATGCCAGCTGGTGGGAAAGCCGAAGGGAAGGTCCAGTTACCTGCAAAATCTCACTGATCTTAATACGGTCGCTTAACTTGGTGCAAAGCTCCTTTTTCTGTGTCCCGGGAATGTCAATGATCTAACATAACCCATCCCCCCCCGCCCGCCTTTGGTATCAGAGTAAGTGAAGCATTCCGCACTGCTTTTCTTTTTTTTTCCACTCATTTCCACGCCTAGGCAAGCCACGGCCTTGCGTTGGGCCCCCGACAGCCGACTCCCATCTAGCCTGCAGTAAAAACGCGCCCTTCATTTCGCTCTGTGCACCAGTGCACTTTACAGGACACTCGCGGACCAATTATCAGTGTAACTATAAAATCTCGACATAAAAGCTGGGCCCTCGACAGCCAGACACGGGCTGCGAGATAAAACTGGGCATTACATTACTGAAGAGGCTTTCCACAGGTGCGCGCCATTATCTCCGAGGCTCGGAGCCGCACACCGTTTCCTCTGAGTAATATCTATTCACCATGCCGATGTGTTTGGCTGTCACGGGTCCCTCGCCGCTATCATCCTGTATCACCGGCTACCCACCCGCCAGCAAAGGACGTAGCGAGTGAGAATGCGGGGCAGACCCCTGCCGCTCTCATATTGCCATGAAATCACATAAATGCTTCCTCTCAGGTCACTGGGCGAAACTCACTATTTGCAGTATGAGGTTTGGAGGTTGACGGGGGAGATGCTCGACACGTGCAGAACGAATGTGAACGTGAGCCAAATGTGAACGTGAAATGAATGCTAATCTGTAGGAAATGTACATGGAATACGAATATGGTGCAACCATTAATCCGAACCAAATATGAATATAAACCAAATGCAAATGTGAATTGCATTCAAATGTGAATCGAATGCAGCTATGAGGCTAAATACCATCCTGAGCCAAATCAGATCAGAACCAAACATCTGAAATCTGAAATGACTGTGAATGTGAATTGGCTGTGGACCAAATGTGGATGTGAACCAAATGCAAATGCGAAGTGAACACAAATCAGATGCGAATCATATGTGAAGGTGGAGTAAATTTGAATGGACATCAAATGCAAATCAAATGTGAAAGTGGACGAAATGCAAAACAATGCGAATGGAACCAAATGTAAAGGTGAACCAACTGTGGACCAAAACTGAATAGGAATCGAATGTGAAGGTGACTGAAACGTGAATGTGAATTGAATATGGACTGAATGCAAATATGAGCCAAACATGAATGCAAGCTGAACACCGAAGGCAAACTCGAACCTCTCTACCTATTTTAACCAACTAAACAATCATAATTCTCAGAGCAAACCTCAGTTCTGTTCACGTTTGCTTCACAATTGCACAACAATGAGTTAAGCGAGGACACTTGCTTTAGGCCAGCGGTAATCTGTCACAGAGAACTTATCAAAAATTGGAACAAGAAAGCACATAAATAGCTTTGTGGATGTACCACAGAAATGACATAAATATGGCAAACAAGGATTTCCCTACGATTTTTGGAAATTCAGATTGTAAGAGGTTGGTTAACAATTATCCTGAGCCACCAGAGGACCAGATCCATCACTGTGGTGCTTAGAAGATGAAAGATCGCTCACCTCACTTCGTTTCCTGCCTGACCCCGGCCCACGTGACCCCGTGGATCCCCTCGATGATGAACTTCCTGTAGTGGAGCAGTTGCTTGACACTTGTCCCCTTGTGAGAAAGCTGGGTTTATTGTATGGGAAGATGTCCTCGTCTGTCAAAAGGCATTCAGAGGAACCCGTCAGGACACCGGCACTAACAGGACAGCGTGACCTAGAAACTAACCGGATCAAAACCCAACCGATACATCAAACTAGATTATCTCTAATCCCTGCCTGCTTGTATGCATGAACGACCTTATCTGTTTGTTGATGCAGTTCCCTTGTGTGTGTGTGTGTGTGTGAGTGTGTGTTTGCATGTGCATGTGTTTAATGATGCAGCTCGATTTTTCATTTTTGTCCAAAGTGACCTACAGGGATCAGTGAATTGAACAGGACAAACCGACAGAACAAAGCAGCTGCTTTCTGAAACAGTAGTAAGACTCTGGTTGGGGGGGGGGGGGTCATGGATGTCTCTGGGTGGGGTTGGGCAAACTTAGATGCCATTCACTCTTCCCATGCTTCCTTTGGTCTTGAAACGCAGGGCACAAAGCCAGACTGTGATGCCCGAGGTTGTACCTTCATATCCAGGGCAGATTCTAGGATTTTTATTGGTGGGGGAGCATAAGAGGGGTTTTAGAGAGGGGGCAACTTTATCATTAGCCAATGACATGATTTTAATTGGTCAACGGCCGGGGAGGGGGCACTCCAGGGGCCAATCAGCTTTCATGTGAGGCTAGTACGCCTGTGGCGCTGCCCATGTATATGATTCTGTCAGTATCCCTTTCCCCATTCCAAAAACATTCCATCTTCCTTCCAATCTACTGACACCACGCTTTGGATACGTCTACCCACTGCCCACCCTCCACTCCTCATATAAAGTTACAGTGAAGTTAAACAAGAAACAAGCTTAGGGAAGCACTACCAAGACTCACTATTACAGTGTATTACTACGACAATACTGAAGACAGTAGTGAACTCCTGACCCAGGAGTTGAAGTCTTCATCTTTAGTCAGTAAAAGAAAAGAGACATTCCAGGTCTCCTCTAGCTTAACAGCTCTCATCACCTTCTGTCACTGCAGTATGATGCTAGTCCCCATGACAACGGATGTCCCCATGACAACAATGAAACTAAAACTCTGTTTGTGCGTGTGTGTGTGTGTGTGCGTAGTTGTGAGATGTGCGAATGTGCATTACTCCATCCATACCTTCCTTGCGCCGCTGTCCTGCACCCCTCCTGTAGGGGGTGCTGTGTTCTCCTCTCCTCTCCATGGAGGAGGCCAATCCCCCATCTCTATCCAGCGACGTCCCTCTGCACTCTGTAGCCTCTTCTGTAGGGGGCGGCTCGGGGGGTGGGGGCAAATCTGTGGGCACATAGCGGGTTTAAGTTTACGTTTCTTCAGAAAAGACCTTTGACAGTGGCTCAGGGAGACTCATCTGAACCACTACACGATGAAGCACTGTGTGGCTGCGTGCCCCGTTCAAATCTGTGGGCACGCGGCGATGGGAGCGATCAGAACTAAACCAACAGCGGCCTCACCTCCTTGATTCAGCTCTCTCCTATACTGGCTGCTCTTGGATGATTTCTTCTTGCCCCGAGATTTCTGTCCGGGGGGGGTGTGCATGCTGTCTGCTGGGGAGAGGTGGGTTCGGCCTACAGGGCAACAAGAAAAAACACTTTTTCCAGTGTCTGTGGGTCACAGTCAAGAACCACATAACCTACAAAAGACTGATGGATTCATCATGTTTATATATGAATGCAGTGGTACTTCACCTTGGAATAAAAACTAAATTTACTGCATTGGTGGGCACAAAGTATTAAGTTCACAAGTTCAATCCCCATATGCAAATGTAAATCCATTCAACTATCTTCCAACCGTTCATCTCAGGGAGCGTCTCAGCCAAGCCTGAAGCTGGTCCTAGCAGAACACTGAGGACAGTACAGAGAACAGGCCCTCACACAATCACACTGTATGGACAATTTAAGACGCCAGTGAGCCAAACTTCAAATCTTTGGACTGCAAGAGGAAGCTCACGCAAACAAAAGAACAGGAAAACACAGGAAGAATGGAGTCGAACCTGCAACCCAGGAGGTCTAAGGAAACTAGCACTATTCAGTGAGCCACCATGCCATGCCACAAATATAGAATTGCTTTATATAACACCATGTAGTAATTGTAAATAAAACTACAAAATCTAATTGATGTGTGCATATCTCATAAGTAGGCAATATTCATGCATTTAGGCGATGAACAGGCTTGAATTTGCAAATGAATGAACCAAGGTTTAGGGACCCCCCCAGGAGATGCTCACCTGCCCCTGTATTGCTAACATTCTCCGAGCTCTGTGCTGCCCCTTGGCTGGGGTCTCGGCGGTGTCCGGTGCGGACTGGCGTGCCACTCTCGGGGCCCTCGTGACTGGCTGAGAGGTTGGGGTTGGACTGGTTCAGAGGCGGGCTGGGGGCCCGTGGTACTGGGACTGGTCCACAAGGCAGGCGCCTGTTGAGAATAGGGTTGGGAGAAACTTCAAAACTCGCCATGGAAACACACAGCTGTTTGAAGGTATGGTGCACCAGCCCAAAGCTGCCTGTTTGGACCCCCGGAGGGTTTCGCTGCATCACTATAATGGTACCGCTTTGAATGGTAAAGATGCTAAACTGCATAGATAACGGAGGCATTTCGAAGAGAAAGGAGAGTATTGATGTTTTTACTGTTAAAAAAAGCCTTGATTTTTCACGAAGCACGCATTCCAGAGAATCGCCATAGGCGTCGGTTAGTGAGCTGGCTCGGAAACGGCCGCGAAAACAAGCCAAACCGCAGCGAACAACACAAAGACAGGGAAGGCCGGCGCTCACCACCGCCGATACCACTATCGGATCCCTGCTTCACACAAAACTGTGGGCGTTCCGTTTAGATTTTCCCCTCACGCTCGGGGCTGCCACGCCACGCTTAAGAAGAGAGATCACACAGCACCCCACCCCGGCATGGGACTGGAGTCCACGGGAGTCGCATCCTGAAAAATATTGGCGTGATGCATCCATTGGTGTGCATCCAGTGTAGCCCGGGGGCCTGAAAGCGAGGCAGTCTACATGCTGCAATCTGCTCAGGTAGTTGCTGTTTCCCCCCATGGCAAAAAACAAAGTGAGGGGGGCTTTCTTATATTCTTACTGAGGAAAGAAACAAAAGCTACTCTCGGTTGCTAGAACCGACATTAAGGCTAGCGCTTTATGCTTGAGGTTCCATTTACGGTTACTGTGGGTGGATGAGGTGAGGCATGTGGATGGGGTGAACTGTAGGTTATCACCAAAGATGTTTAAGAGGAAGAAAAGGTCCAGCTGGAGCTTTCTTACCGTGTCAGCTGGGGCATTTCGAGGTGGTGCAGACGTGGTATGTCCTCGCTGGGACGCCCCTCCTCACGGGGCGACGGGGTGAGCGTGGCCGTGGACTGGTGGCTGTACGAGGTTGTGGGGGATGAGGCCTCCCCCCGAGGAGGGGGGAGCGGGCCATCCTCCATGGAGCCATCCATCAGGTAGGTCCTCTCCGGCAGAGGAGGGCACCAGTCCTCTTCTTCAGAGCTGTAAGGTAGGGTTGCTTTAGGGGTTAAGGTTCCCGCCCCATTGCGGCATGTCCACTCTAGTCATAGGCCGCTTTTCCTTCTCTATCGCTCCCAGTAAAAGTCCACACTGCTGCAACACCAAACACCTCCACCACAAGTTAATCAAGCTAAACGGCCAACTCAGCATCCCATAAACTGCACGGGGCTCTAGAGAATGAGAAACACCAACTCTGTTGGCAGAGAAAATTAAAAGCCCTGTCTGAAACACCCCATTGCTTAAGCATTGTTTGCCAGAAACGTGTTGACACCCCTGTGTTTTGTTGTTCCATAATGAGGTGCAATTACGCACGACACACAAATACAGAATTAAGCTTTATGCTTTACAAGAAACAAATCTGACAGGACTGTTTTCCAAATGACTGAACCAAAAACACAAAAGAACAAACGGGAGTGAGGCTGGTGAGCTCAACCAGACTCTTGCTGGGCTTTTTCAAAAGATCGCTCACTCCGTCAGCCCCAAATCAATTCCAGGGCTGGGTCCCGGTGAAGCCAAATAGAGCGACAGGTGAGTCATGTGTACCACAGAAATAAAGATGATCCCACCTATTCAACACAAAGTGTGGGAGGGGGGCATAGGCAGGCTGGTCAACAGTACCATTTTCTGGTCTGCCAGTTTCCACCATTTGCAGCCTAATTAGACAGAAAGCCCAGAGTACAGATATACATGCTATTACAGTCTAAAGACACCATCATGCGCCAAGGGGATAAAATGCAGTTATTAAAACTAGAAGTAAAACACAGCCCAGACAGCCTCTCGCTTGGATCAGGAGTTTCCAAAAATGCTGATGACATTCTTCCAGTTAATATTCCCATTGCAGGGCCTGACTCGCCCATGAATATTTGAGGAACATTCCTGCTCCTTAAATTGGAATTTGGGGGTGTTTTACTCAAGCGCACCAGACAAAGGCAAAGGGGAAACCCAGCACTTATGACAGAGTGACATGGGACTTCTATCTGGGCTCCATCGGGAACCCGAGAACTTCACTCGGGGCTAGTAATGGGACTCGCAGGTCCGGTCACGAAACTGTGCGCCATCGCCAGGCTGAACGGCGACTTTGTTCTCACCCCATTGATGGAACATGAGAAAGAGCAGAGGTAGGGGTACGAGTCACGTACAGTGTCGTGGAGGAGAATCGGTCATCGCTCTGTCTGTCCTAGATATCTGCACCATCTTCCTGTCAGTGGCCGCTGCGAGCATGGGTCTATCATTCCCGTCCTGCCAGATTCTCGCTGGCGGCATATTCGAGGCAGCAGCGACGTGTAAACCCGATCTCCACCATGTCAACTTTGTGCGCTAATCCCACGTTTTTTTTCCCCAAGCTCTCTGTCACAGGAGTGAAGACCCCCGTGACAGTGTCATTCCTGTCAATTTTGACCAGTAATGTGAAACCAAAGGGAAGATGAAAGATGTATTCATTAAGCCAGTCACCTCCTCCCAAACCCCAAGGCATGTGGTATTCACAGGGTCAACGTCTCCCAATTCCCAGAGACATGTCAGGAAAAATCAGAGTAACATTCAGGTGCAGGGTACATGTGTACATTGACTGTATGGCAAATACAACACAAAGTACTTGAGGAAACAGAAGGTCTGGTGAATTTACCATGCTTAACAACCAGATCATCGTGGCCCACCTGAGCCTCTCCACATTCCTCAGAACTTTCCCATTAGAGGAACCGTCACCAGTGAGGCACTGGAGGCACATACCACAAGTCCTCCTCATCAGCATCCCTGTCCGCTTCCTCCATGCACTCCTCCAGCTCTCCGCATGACGGGGGTGGGGGTAGTGCCTCCGCCCAATTCAGGGAGGGAGTCTTCACAGGCTTCCCCATTGACTTCTGCTTTTGCTTTACTGTGGAAGAAAAATATGGCCCAGTCATTTCCGAAATGGCCAAAATAAGATCAGCACTGGTTGATACCAAGAATGCTGGCACAAAACCTGTTAGCAAGAAAAGCAATTGGACCTACCATTCTCTGTCCTTGAGCGGTCTGGCTGGGCATACTGAGCCCCAGAGGGCCCTGGCTGGATCATCCAGTGGTTGGTCTCCTGGTCTGGGCTGCAGGGCACTTGGCCAGAGTAGGGCATGACAGGGGTGCTGGCATAAGGGGTGGTGTGCTGGGAGTAGGGTGCATTGAAGTTCCGTAAGTCCTCACTGGTTGGGTCAATGGTACTGTAGATGGGGCCTTCGGTGGAACCTGTACCATACTTCTCTGTCTGACTGAGGTAATTGGAGATTCCTGCCTCTGAGGATGATAAAGGCAAGGGTTGACCAAACGAACAGCTGCAGAGGTTCTCCATATCAGAAACACTAACCAAAGCGATTAAGAAAGTCAAAGAGGACTCACCGTTGTAGTATCTCTCGGTAGAGTCATGCTTTGATGTGCAGCAGTTCACAGAATCTTTGCCATTGTGGACGAGGTTAGTTGTGGGCCAAGAGTCAGCCAGCCAAGGATAGTTTCCCATGTTGTTGCTCAGCATTCCCGGCCTAGTGGAAAGGGTACATCAAGCTGTATCAATCTGACCCGGTCAATCGATGTTTCTTCCAAGCTTCTTGCCCTAATCCCAACTTTGGCTCAGTGACTCTTACCTTCCATTGAGTCCCGATGCCTCTCCGTGTGGAAATCCTACTGTAAGAAAGGCACAATAATGCTGTGAACCTCTTTTTGCACAAGCTAATACCGAAGGTACAGCTTTGGGGAGGGGGGCATACCTGCAGGGGTGTAGGCGAAAGAGGCCGTGTAGTGACTCAGCTCCTTCCTCTTCTTGCGGCGGCAGTAGATCCACACGCTGAAGCCCATGAGGATCACCCAGCAGGCACCACCGATGCCCGCGATGAAGGCCGGCTGCTTGACCACGTCGGTGATCTGCTCCGCCAGGCTGACATTCTCATCCGGCTCAGCTGGTACCGAGGGCTGTTCGGCCGGCAGCTCTGGGGAGGGGGGAGAGACTGGAAGTCAGGGGACTTGCTGATGGCATGACAAACTTTTGGCTTCCATTAGCTGTTTACAGCCCCATCACCACCGCCTAATCTCTACCTGTGCATCCCGGTTTGAAATCCTCATTTGGGATCAACAGCCTCCCCCTGTTGGCCAAAAAAGGAGGTCCTGGCCAAAGCATGCACAAGGCACTACTCTCACAAATGATTCCACTCTAAGCCAGACAACTACGTTGAGTCTAAAGGCTACTTCCCAATGCAATCATTCTATGTTCATGTTCAACATATATTTTACTCAGTGAACTGTGTCTCATGTACATTTAATGAGGCTTCAAGAAAACCCTGGGGTTTTATGGACACAAGGATGAGACCAGCATAATAAAGTATTCTTTGTTAAAGCCCTCCAGTGGGTGATCTAATAGTCTAGGCAGCTGTGGGAGAGGACAGGACTCACTGATGAGGACGGACACGGGCTGACTGTGAGCCCCCACTCCTGCACCGGTAACAGCTGCTACCTCCACCTGGTACAGGACACCAGGGAGCAGCCCCTTCAAGACCGTGGACAGGACGGTGCCGTCCACTGTCTTATTGATGTGGTACCGTACCTGGGTGTCATTGCCTAAGCACCACACCTGTGGGACAAATGGAGTAAGACCTGATTATTTTACCCCTCTGGCTTCCAATAATTTGAGCCATTCTTTTGTAAGCAACCACCCGAATGGCTGGAAGGCTTGCCTTATATTCCTGGATGACTCCATTCTGGGACTCGGTGGGGGGAGGTTCCCATGAGACACTGATGCTGGAGCTGTTGCTCACTTTTACTGTCACCACGGTGACAGCTTGAGGGGGAGCACTTGGGACTGGGAAGATGGAAACGTGACAGTATTATTATTGCCTTATTATACTTGTTTGAGAAGAAGAGGACCCTATTTTCCTTGTAAAGGCATGATAACTCTTTGACAGAGATCCAATCCTAGAAATCGGATTTTTATTTCAGTGAAGGACCTCACCTTCCTCAGGCGTACGGACCAGCAGCAGCCGGCTGTCCATCCCCTGGAACTCGTCGAAATACGGCCGAATCTTGATCTCGTACTCTGTGCCCCTGCGCAGGTCAGCTATGACAGCGCTGCGCTTTGGAGCAGCCTTCACATCCTGCACGAGCCAGACGCCACCTTTGGGCCGATACAGCAGCCGGTAGCCCTGAATGAACTGGGACTGGCGGTCCACCTGAGGATGGGGAAGGTAGCAAGGTTCGGGGAAGGGGGGGACTTTTACAGTCTGCCTTTAGATTTCACATTTTTATCTATTTAGCAGATGCGGATGCCAGTGGTGACATCACTCAGCCATATTTGAATCAGCAACCGTCTGACCGCAGTCACAGTGTCCGAACCTGCTGAGCCACACATATTTAGCATATCTCGCTGCAAAATGTTACTCTTCATTGGTTACTCATGACTCATTTGAATATATATGAATATATAAATAGCCTGTATGAGGTGGCTTTCAAGCACGACCGATACTTTGCTTAGTGACACAACCCCCTCGCCCAATACTCACCGTCCAGGTCACCTGGATGATGGAGGCATTGAGCACCACTGGATCCTGCAGCTGCACTGCCACCTCACCCAGCTCCCTCTGCACCTGCCTGTGGTCCACTCCCTGCCCCGTCGGACTCACGTCTGCGAAAAGCCGGGCAGTGTCAGAGCTGTGATTGCCCCCGAGAGGGAAAAGCCACACATTCTACAGGGAAGGCCGCTCTTCAGCACAGTCGTGACAGACACCCCCCTCTCCCAAATGCCTACAAACAAGCCCCGCATCTCTCTATAGCGCCGGAACTCCTGCGGGGTTCAAACCTTGCGTGCGGACGGGCTCTGAGATGGGGCTGGGGTCGCTGAGGCCATATGCGTTGACGGCGCGTACGATGAACAGGTAGATGGTGTTGGGATACAGGCCGCTGACCGTGTGCTTCTCCAGCTTCACCAGGTCCGCCACCGTCTGCCAGGTGCTGCCTGCCGATTGGCTGCGCCGGAGAGATCACATTTTATCGCTACTTCACGTTTGGGACAACTGGCTTATGAGAAAACTGCAGGGGTGCCCTCCGTATCAAAGACTATTAAACTGTAAAATTGATAGCCCCTTTTCCCCCCCGTCTTATGTTCAAATATTCAGGACCTGCCAGCTTAGAGCTATTACCATTTAACGTTCAGCTGAGCAATGCCCAGATACGCCAGGATGGGGTCTCTGATTACATCAGACGTGCAGGCAATGTTGATGCTATTTTTAGCTCCCAGTATGTGTGTGTATGAGTATTTCTTCTTTTTTATTATTCGGCTTGTGAATCAGGTAAAGCCCCGTAAGCAACGCCAGCTGTCAGTGCAAACAAACCACCGGAAGTATCCACCTTGTCCAAATGGCTGGCGCGAGGGTCCAGTGACTCACATTCCGATTTATGATAACTAACGAAAAGACACACGGGTGAAAATGTTCGCTAGGAGCATGAACTGGTTTTGAGGAATGTTTTTTTTCTCTCCTGGCTCAGTCTTGTTTAGTGCCTCTATCACGTTTGCACCCCCCCCTCCAATAGTGACTGAAGCAGCAGACGGGGGCTACTTTACAGCCCAGGCTTAGGGAATTAGGCTGAAGCAATAAACGACAGCGCAAGCTGTAAATATCCCTCACGGGGGTGAGCAGGGGCCATAAATCCAAGGTCACTTTGCTGTTTGGCTCCAAGGATGGGAACGTCTCCGGGAACGTCTCAAATGGGGGGGGGGCGACTCGAGTCAAGGAGCCCAGTGCTATAATAAATCCCACCCCTTTCCTAATGAGGTGCCAGAGCGTGACCCCCGCGACCTCCGCTGCCTTGCTCACCCCGCATCGTTTTCCACCACCAAGGGGCACGTGGTTGTAAACATGGAGTTAACCCCCAGCTCTACAGATAAAGGATCCATTTTGGAGGAGCAGGCCCAGCAGCACCTGCTGCCAAACTTGGGACGGCTCGATGAGATGGAATCTCGACTGACTGCAACGACCCCCTTTTGAAAGGGCACCGACCCGCTTGCAGCCTGACCCCCCCTCCCATCACAACCCACCGGTCTGGCGTATGAAGAGCTTGTCACTCGGCCCGTCTGAACCTGCTTAATGAAAGATGGAAATTAATTACCTCTTTGCTTTTCATCTTAGCACGCGCCTCTTACAGAGCTGCGGAGTAGGTAGCCAGAGGGCTTTGATGGCGTAAATACAGCTTTCACGCCTCCTGCAGGCTAAGGGCAGTGCGAGTCAGAAGCAGATGAGGGTGGGGGCGAGGGGGGGGCTCTTAAATGTCACCTCAGATATGCCGACAAATGTGTGCGTGTCTTTGGCTGTGTAAGGTCTCGTTGTATGTTTGTATTGCTTATGTCTTTCTTTGGTACCTAAATACTGGAGGGTGCATTCAGTATCGTTCAAGTCTTTGACAGAAAACGCGCTGGAGTGTAAGCAGTGACTCCGCTTTGTCCAGAGCCTCGGGGGGCGGGACGGTAACGCATGTGAGTGTGTGAATTGGTCGTACCTGAAGGCCTCAATGATGTAGGAGGTGACGGCGGCGCCCCCTTCGTGCGGGTTGGGCTGCCACGTCAGTGTCACGCTGTTCCGGGTTACGTCGGTGACCACGGGCTTCTGCGGCGGCCCGGGCAGCTGGATCGGCTCCGAGGCCCTGGGGACAGCAGGGGCTCCTCTCTCTATGGCGTAAACACACAAGGTCACACAGAGGTCATCATCTGAGGAGAAGGCATGACCCCTAAGATCAGGTGCATGAACGGACAGTGGAGCTTAAATTATACTGTCAAAAATCACCCATCGCTGTGACAACACATGCTGTCACATGACCAGATGGAGTGACACAGAGTGACCCGTGGCACCTTTAACCACACATGGGCTGCTCCATTCCTGCCATATGTGCACCCCAGTGTGAATCCTGGCCTCAGACCACTGGGACCACTTTCACATTATTACAACCAAGAGTGAATAGAGAATTCAGTATCTCATGATGTATCGTGCTAAATCCCATCAAAAAAAAAAAAAACGCCACCATATAATTCCAGCACTGCCGCACGGTGCCTCCGTATTACCATAAAAATGAAGCCTTCTCCTGTACCTTTCACTGTGAGGATTCCACTCCAGTTTGTCTCGCCGCTCAAGCTGGAAGCGACGCAGGTGTAGGCCCCGGAATCTGTCTCCTAGCAACAAAAAAAGGACCCAATAAACCAGTGTGCCGATGTATAGAGGGTTGACAATTTGACGCCTCGCTCCCGGCCAGCACAGATAATTTTCTTCTGGTTAAACGGCATTTTTTTCCCCATTCCGCCTGTTTTAAACACGACGCATTCATTCAGGCAGCGTAAGATCGTTTGCAGAGAGGTGAATTTCTTGCAATCTCAATCCGGGGACGCTTGCATAAACCGTAACTGCTTTCCCGGGGGACACAGACGGACTCTTATGTGTCCGTGCTTTACGCCTTCTGTAATAGTTATCATTTGTAGTTCAACATTCTGATATAAAATGCATTATTATGGGTTGTCAAGTGCCCAAGCCATTTCTCGCCTGGTTGCAACAAAAGGGCAGCCATCTCCAGCCTGTTTACAGAACACCCCGCTACCTTTGAAAGGGCATTTTCTCCTCCCCCCAGCAGTCCACTCCTAGTACACTTTGCGCCGTGAGAGAGCTCATGCCAAGAAGCCTTCCATTTAACGGGGGGGCATGCCGGGTATAGCTGACCAGTGTTTTGGACATGTAAGTTGGCCACTCCAGCATTTGGCCTAGCTACCCATGCTGGAGATGCAGAAGATGAAGGGGCGGCACCACCTATAGCTCAGAGACTGTGGCTGGTGTTGAGATGCACACAAAGTTCCCGTCTCTGCTGAATGGCCCAGCACTCAAAGAACCAAACCTGGTATTTTTGAGAATACATAGCTTAGTGCTTTGGGTCACGATTCAAGGACGCACACCTAATAATTATAAGCTTTCAGATCTGCTCAAAAACACCTCGTTTCCAAGACAGCATCTTGTAACATTTTTAGGCAATTTATTTATTTTAACCGTTAAAAAAACTGTAAGAGAAGAGGCATGGAATTTGTTCCCTTAGCGATTTTCTACTTAGGATGAGAACGATTATCTTATTGGCAGCCAACCCTGTCACACTGTTTTGAAAAAATGGCCCCAATAGTTGCCACTGACTGCTGATTTTTGAGTCTAAATCACAAACAGATTGCCTGGATTCTCCAATCCAGTGATGTCTTACAATCACCACCAAGCGAAGGGCCCCTGGGAACGCAGTGTACCAGGCATTTGCACCGCTGACACAGTGCTGCTCAGGTTTCTGAAACAGATTTATAAGAATAACTGTGGGTTTGGGCCAGTGACTCTCGCAGCAAATCCTTCACGTTTCAGAGATTATCACTGAATCGCTTTTAGTTTCTGTGTATAACGAAATATACAGGAATCCAACTGCAACAAATCAATCTGTGGCATTGCCTTTGCAGTCAAGCACCTTCTGTTGCTCAAAAGAACTTTCTGGAAAGATTCCCTAAAGGTGCAATGACTCAGGCGTATAGATTATCGTAGAGCCAGTGAGTGAGGGTACAGCAGACGAACACGGCCTGCCGGCCTCTCTTGCCACCGCGATGAAAATTTAATTAAAGTTTCTGGGACCGTTAATCACTCACAGCCACAATCAATTAGCTGATCCGCTACGTGGTCATTGCCATGCTGTGACCTCAGGTTCTCCGGTTCCCAAGAGTGGAATTTCATTAAAGCCATGCAAGTGAGAGCTAACGACTGCCATCACGCTGCATGCCCGTCCCCGCGCTTTTGCCCGTAATCCTTGATCTCGCCCACCGTGATTGAGTTAACCGCCATGACGTCTATGGAGGAGATATTAATAACTGCCTGCCAATTAATGTCACGCTGCTTCACGGCACAGGCCTGTCATAGCCTGTCCGGGAATAATGTATGGTCTGTAGAAGCAAGGGTGGCAATTTGATGTCAACCTCTCTGATTTCTGAGCTCGACAGTGTTATAGCATTTTCTTGGGAGGCAAAGAAGATGGAAGGAGCTCCATGTTAGTGGGTGCTAGTGCTGTTTGATAATTAGGGGGGCTCCCAATAGACAAGGCAGGTATACACATCTCTGCTATCGCTCTGCTTTGAATTCTTCATAGGAAAAATCCTGTAATAATCACAAATGCTCAATGGCGGGTCCTAGGGGACAGTACCTGCAGTGCCGCAATCTGTAAGGTGCCATTCTCCATCAGGCTGATGCGGGCATCGTTACCCAGGATCCTTTGCCCATCCTTCTCCCATTGGATGCTGGGTAAGGGGTTGCCCATCACGTGACAGTGAAGTTGTGCCGTGGCCCCCAGGGACAGAGTCTGATTGGCTGGGCCTTGCCGGATGATTGGGGGGATGCGGTCTGATGGTGCTGGGGCATTGAGAGACATGCATGTTCAGTGTGAAAGACGCAGGGGGGGTGAGGGGTTGTAATCTATCAAAAACCCATTTGGATCCTACTTGTCTCACTAATAGTGATGTGGATTAATTACATTAGATTGGACAAACTTTATTGACCCCAGGGAGGACATTCTGCTGTATACAGCAGCGAGGTACATAGAGCACAGACCAATGTACATAAATTGCGAAACAGACAAGGTACAAAGACAGTATACATATAATAAAGATAATAAATTAAGATAGACAGAAAGAAAACATGAAAAGACTCATTGAGAGAATTTCTGCCTTCAGGATATTAGTAGGTGACCAGGTACGCAGAACTTGAGAGCAACGCAGCCCCTAACATCCATGAAATCCCCTGATCCAGGCTTCGATGGGCCCTCCTCAGATCGATGCTGCCAGGGCAGCTTTCAGACATGCTGGGCGTCTGGCCTGACGATTAGTCGTGAGTGAAAAAGCTAATTAAGGAGGCTTGGGGAGGGGATTAATTGATTACTCAAAGATCTGTCGTGGCTTTAGAGGGGCCTTTAGAAATATGTGCGAGGGCCTGGTTTTACACGCCCTTTAACCCCTCTGGTACGTCTGCGGACGCTGATATTCCGAAAGCCTCAGACAGATCCGTTCCTCTGCGATCCTGCATGTTTACTTTGGCATTTCAAGCATCAGCTGATCATGTCTTTGCTCAAAGGCCTAATATAGACAGAATGTTAAATTATGAATGTTTTACTAGGCCAGGAGTAAAGTACCCCATCTCTATTGATTAAGTGCGGGCGAATAGCTCATTAATAAGTTACACGTATTATTTCAATATTTAAAGCAACGGTCATATTATAAGTCTTCAGTGGGAGCACATGCCTAGAAAATGGGATCAGTCATGTTTGACGTGCAGAAACAGTCAACGAGGCTCTTCCCCCCCCAAAATGACCACAAGCCCAGTAAAAAAAAAAGCCACAGCAGATAAAGGGGGATCAAGCCTGATCCGTTTCAGAACGAACCTCACAAGCTCAGCAGGAGCCAGATCCGCCCCGGAGCCACAGAACCATAGATGCCTGGCCGGCCACGGTTCTAGGCACTGGTGCTGAAGCGATGGCCCGGGAGGAAAACGGGTCACCGGCCCGCTCGGTCAGCCCTAACTCATGGGGTCATGTCTGACAGGCTGTTTATCAGGCCTTTCCCTCAGGTCAAAGAGCCTTTTGCGTAGCAGAGGCCAGCCGGCATGTGTGTCAAATGTCTGATGGCCGCAAGACGCATGGATCTTTCAAGGAAGTTCAACAGTGTCAGGTCATGGTCCATCTCAACCGCTTCTCTTTCGGACAACTCCTTCACTCCCCTTTAAAACTCTGGACTCTAATACTGTATTACTTTGATTCGCTAAACCCTAATACTGTATTACTTTAATGCCCTAAGCTCTTACAATGAAAAACTGCATTAAACCATAATACTGCACTCCGCTCCAGTTTATCCCAAAAAACTTGCCCCAAGGCTCAGCAGAAATGCAAACTGTGCCCCTGAGAGCCCCATGGAGAGGTAGCTGGCAGAAACGGGGGCCACAGCTACTAAGTGCGAAAGCAGAGCCCGACCGATGAAAGAGCGTGGGGGGGGGGGGGGGGGGGGTGGGGGTGCATTTTGATGTGTGCGCATGAGTCTGCTGCAGAGGATCGGAATACTGCCATGTCTTCTCCACACTCAGGGTG
>JAODKE010000114.1:19380338-19390422 GCA_026779605.1 Mormyrus hasselquistii
TTTGCCTTTAAGGAGCCACAGTCAATCACGTGTCTGATTTGGCTTTCAGGAGCCACGGCCAATCGCACGTCTGATTTGGCTTTCAGGAGCCGCGGCAAATCACAAGTACGCTTTGCCTTTAAGGAGCCACAGTCAATCACGTGTCTGATTTGGCTTTCAGGAGCCACGGCCAATCGCACGTCTGATTTAGCTTTCAGGAGCCACGGCAAATCACAAGTACGCTTTGCCTTTAAGGAGCCACAGTCAGTCACGTGTCTGATTTGGCTTTCAGGAGACGGAGCAAATCATGCATCCATCGACCAGAATTACTGGTGAATTACTGATAAACTTCCTCTACGATTAGATTCTGCACTCTTGAACATTATGCACACATACTGCTAACTCTGTATACATATTGCACTCACACATATAGAGTTGACTTGGCCGATAATAATTAGCAAAGGTATTTTCCAATTTAGCCAAATATTCTAATCCTACATTAAGCCATCAGTTTTTGTTCATTTCATTTAATTCCCATTTCCGTCTCATACTTATACAAACAGTGCTGTTTATCACAGTACATATGCACATATCTTTATGTAACATGTACCTGTAACTATGTAGTACTATGTAACTCTGTTACAATACCAGTTACATTTTTAATAAAGGCATTCATCCAAAAATAAATAAGGCGATCTCTGCTAATGGCGCGGCTATAGATCGCCTGCTTGTCTTGGCATTCTCATACGCTTGACTGCATAATCTCCTTGGAACAGCAGTAGCATGTTGACACACGGTGGTGATGACTGTATGCTTTTTAATTAGAGCTCAACTTACATTAAAAATATATGCATTACATAAAAATTTTTACATTAAAAATATATGCATCCATGACTATTTTTTAAAAAGTACCCCCCAAATTTTCTAAATGTCCCCATTTTTAGAAATGGGTGGGGTCCCCCCACCCAAATATTTTTTAAATTTCTTAAACCGGTGGAGCTTCAGCTATGTTGTGAACAAAACATCTCCTTCGTTCAAACCATTATGTCGACCCACCCAAACTCCCATGATTCACCGCAGTAGACGAGTGGCACTTGTGTGTATTCCGAAAAGAAAACTTAAGGACTGTTTTACTGTTGATGTGTGTGCATGTGTGAGCGCGTGATCGCCAGGGCGGAGCGACAAGCAGAGCCATTATAAAACACTCGGCATTTCAATGTCAGTAAGTCGCTCGCTAAACCGTCCAAGCACCGCTGCTCCTACCTGAGTCCCCTCCTTCTGCCAGAAGACGGCCGGCGGCGGGTTGCCCTTGGTGCCACAGAGGAAGGTGACGCTGCGTCCCGGCGCGGAGATCTGGTCCCGCGGACGGATCACAATCTGCGGGGGTACTGGCGAGAGGGAGGCAGATGAGCACCGGGCGTACGCCTCTCCGTTTAACAGCGCTATTTATGACTCTGACATTTCTGAACACCCACCATGCAACATTAAGCGCGAATGTAGGTTAGAGTGATGCGATGTGTCTCTCGTGGAGCAGAAGGAGCAGGAGGAGGAGGGTGTAATTAAAACAAACACAAGCGTATGACTGAGATTTCAATGCATTTATGATCATGTGAACAGAGGATGGAAACAAAGTGATGGAGAAGTGAAAATGAGGGTCGCTGGCATTCAAGGTCAAACCCCGCCCTCCCATAGAAGCCAACCAATCAGACGGGCCGGCAGACCTTAATCCCGTGCGTTTAACCTTCCGCATAGGCGTGGAGTTGGGGCGACAGAGGTCTATATTACACCAAAGGCCGGGTCACTGCTTGGCTCAGCATCAAGACCTTTGGTGAGGGGGGGGCGGGCCGTTAGCCCTCCAGGTCATGGGGGCCACAATGTGGCCTTATGTCCCATTCCACAATGGCGGAGCACTATTGATAAGATCTGGGGGGAGGGGGAGGTTTGAAATGTGCCTTTACTAGCACCTCTGACCTCTGCTGGCTAATTGATTTATCATCCTGCAGCCTCATATCCTCCTCACTCCTCCTCTGCCACTGTCTCGCTCTGCCGTGTGATTAAAATGAGAGCACGGCCAGGCTTCAACACACACCTAACCCCCCACCCCCATGATTTTGTGCTGCATCCCCGAAAACTGCGCCTTAAATCACTGTTGGCTTCCACGCATCGAGCGGAATGTAATCACAGGACATTTTACAGCCGCATCCATTTTACGCGTCTGTGCCGTTTCGCCAGAACGAGTAACGTCGGGAGCCATCAGACACTCTGAAAAGATATTGGCTTTTAGCTGTTGACAATTGTCTGTGGAATACACTGCAATCCTCCTGCTGCTTACCAGCCCAAGGGGGGGGGGGGGCGGCGTTAGGGTTGGAGAATCGAGGGATTGTGAACTCTGCTTCAATGCTTGACTGGGCTCCACTCTCTTGACTCTTCAGGACATCCCACCCCCCCTCCCCCCACACCCTGTCACAATTACAACGAAAAAGAAAGCAATGCCTACAAACGTAATGAACAGCAGTGACGGACCGCGGACAGAGGTCGCCGCGATACGTTTTGGTGTTAATCTCACGGTATCCCGCTCACCTGTAAGGCTAGAGTATAAAATATGTCATAAATATCTATTTAGTAGATGCTTTTATCGCTTTTAAGCAATGGATCATTGAGAAAGCAGGGTCAGCCAGTCCCTGGAGCAATTGAAGGTTAAGGGTCTTGCTCAGGGACCCGACAGTGACATCACCCTGCTGACCCAGGGGTTTAAACCGATGACCTTCCAATCACAGGCGCAGCATCCTAACCTGCTCAGTCATACAATGCTCAAAATACACTCTGTCTTCATTACCAAGCAAAAAAGCGGAAAATAGTAGAGGCAACCAGAAACCCACACAACCCACATCCCTTCCTCTTGTTGTTAGTAGCTTCCAAGGTGCCGTTTTATTGATTGTATCGCATCCTCTGATTGGCTGACAGACATGCAGAAAAATTAAAGGAACAGCAAGGGATAAGGTTCAGTAATTTCCCCGAGGGGGAAGAGGCATGCTCCTTGCACAAAGAGGTGCAATTAAAATGCAGTCAGGGCTGTCGCAGCCATTGAGGGATGGAGCGTATCGATTAGCGTGGTGCTGCGATTTAGCGCCATACTAAGTAACAAAACTCATCCAGACAGAAGATCCCACATACCTGTGTTAATACCACCACTTTCACCTAGTCATACCAGGGTCAGCATTAATAAGCAGGATCTTGCTGTTAAATTTGATTCATAGCCTAGCTAGTACAATGCGTCAACAGCTTGGAGAATCATACATTTAGGATTGTTTGGAGAGGGAAAACTGCAAAGGCATTAAGGTCTATTTTTGTGTAAAATGACAGGGGAGGCAATGCGACAATGGGTTTAAAATACACAATCTTGCCTAAACCCGGGCAGACCGCCAACCCTGTCAGGAAACCGTAATAAAGTCCTTAAGACATCATTTTGGGGTCCCGATGCAAGCAAGGCCGTGGCTGTCAGGAGAGGCTCTACCAGTAATCCTCATTTTAAATCCTGCTAGAGACAGTTTACGTAACATTCTGGCGGATAATCTGCTAATTTAATTCATCTACCAGCACTCTTCATCAACAGAATGAGTTCACTGTCGCTTAACGATGAACAACAGGCCAGGTGTAAATAAGACAATTGAAAAAATACACGAAAACCGTACTCCATCTCCAGGGAGCCCGATATCCAATCACAGGCGACAATGGGGCATGCTGGGATATCGTCGGCTATCTGGCATGACAGGACAGCTTTGGATTAGCCCAGCCTGACAGACAGGGCAGTATTACCGGCAAAGACGCAAGATTAGACGATACATGAAAACCTTAGATTGTATTAGATCTACACCCCCACCCTCGCCACCCAACACACACCCACCCCTCTACATCCACCCCCTACCCATGTTGCTTATGGAAAGGCAAGACCGGGCCGATGGTTGCTCTCACCTTCTCCCAGCCCTGGTTTCTGATCATTCAGAATAATCTCACAGCAGGATCCATAATCGACTAGACAAAAAGCGAACAACAGGGGATCTGAGGCATCCGTCGCTGGGACTGGACTGACAGTCAGCGGTAAACCGCAGACCACGAAACAAGCACACAAATGGTTAAAATTACACAAATGGTTAAAATTAAAACCAGTGCTTGGCACATTGGGGGGGGCACAAATAACCATGCTGTGTGAAAACACTACACACATAAAATAAACAAAAATACTTCTTAGCTGCATCAAGCAGCTACTCACTAACAGTTATGCAACTATATTCTAGTCGCAAATGTAAAATTAAATTAGCGAGAGAGATGCTATATTAAGCTTAGTGCTTTTCTGAAATTTTACGCAACAAGAGGCAAAGATGACGTGAACCTGACCTAAAGCCAGAACATTCCGCGATCAGCGAGACAGCTCCGGTTTAGCAGCCTTAATGACAGCCGACACGTGGGCCCTCCAGCCGCTAATCTGGAATAAATCACTTTAATGCTTGCTTACTTTATCCCATTGTTGCGGCCTTAGATATGCTAATAAAGGTAGCGGTTAGGAAATCCCACATGAGGATTATTCCTCGACTCACCGTCACTTACTCAGAGGACAAAAAAGAAACACTTAAATGCTGCCGGCTGCCCCCGCACACCGCCCAGACCTGCCCGGACCCCCGAAATGGTTTCTTTCTTTCGGCTTATTTCCAGGAGTTTCTCGTCTTACAGCGAGACGGCGGGTCGGGCTCCGGTTCCTGGGAGGCTGCTGGAAATTGGTAAACCCTCCCAATTAGACGCTGGATTTCCAAGCAGCTCTAAATAGAACTGAAATCCGGCAACAGACACCGGCTGCAAATCTGAGAAAATCAATTATGGGGGTGGAGGAGTGGGGGGCAAGAGGCATTTATTTATTTATTTGTTTGTTTTTTTTTTTCATTTCATTTCTCCTTTCACTGTGGGAAAATATATCCTCCCAGACATAGCAAATCGACTTCAGAAGATTCATCCATTCATCCATCTTCTAACTGCTAGCTTGGGGGCAGGGGCCTTCTCAACATTTTCTTTTCCACTATTTCATTTATAATAAAATCAAAATGTAAATTAAAATAAATGTAAATGAAACTGATTCTCTGAGTGTGAGATGATGCATGATGGCCTTAGAAATGAAAGATGTTTATCTGGACTGGCCATAAACCCTCCGAAAATCAAAACCCACCCATCTGAAAAGCACTCGGGTCCAGATCTCCCCCCCCTCCCCCACTCCACATTCTCTAAAACCCTCCATTGCTACTGTTCAGGGTTGCTTGAGAATCGCGGGTTCTGTTATATTATTTTTTTGCAGCTCTGCCACGGTCACGGAGCCTGCCGCAATTTCCTCGCAGCGCTCAAGGACGATGCCTTGCCTCAGCGAGCTGAAATTTCGCGCCCTCCTGCATGTCAGTGCCCCGTTCTCGCACGGCGTCCCGCGTCGGCTCTCACTGAGGCCGCTCATTGTGTCAGTGCCCCCCAGCCCCCCCCGAAAGATAAGCCTACAAGCGAAACCCTCCTCATCTG
This sequence comes from Mormyrus hasselquistii, assembly GCA_026779605.1. Taxonomy (NCBI): domain Eukaryota; kingdom Metazoa; phylum Chordata; class Actinopteri; order Osteoglossiformes; family Mormyridae; genus Mormyrus; species Mormyrus hasselquistii. The sequence goes on from JAODKE010000114.1 coordinate 19,385,871, forward strand.
GTCCCCAGATCCGTATCTAAGTGTTATATGAATTCCTGTCCCAAGATTCCCAGCGAACAGAAGCTCATGCAGTATGTGTCGCCAGTCCCGCAAGATGACACCCTCCTTGCCCCCCCCCACCCAAAATCGCAAAAAACTTTAACAACGCAGCTTGCCGATAGATGAGATGAAATGGTTACTTACGGAATGGACCAACTGGAATGGATGGAGGGTAGTGATGAAGAAGTGGGAAAAAGGGAAAAAAAAACAAATAATGAGATGGGCTGGACTTCCTGGTCAGACAAGCAGAGACAAAGAAGGATGAGTGCAATTTTGCCGGTGGGGCGACGTTTTTGCTCCGTCATAGGCTTGGGGCCCCGCGTTTCAGAGGCCCTCCTTCCAGGCCCCCCCTTGGGGCCCGCCACTTAGCTCGCAGTCAGTACGCTCCATAAATATTTTAGCTACCCTCCGCAAAACTGAATCATCTCCCCCGCTGGCTGTCGGATGGAATAATCCGCTGAGTTTACCGCGGGTCCCCTTTCTCTGGGGCGTGTGGAATATTCATAATGAAAAAGAATGGGCTCTCTGCGCACCCTGCCATGTTTTATAAAACACGGCCGAATCTGAGTAAAACCCTTTTTAATCGCGCGTGGCAGCCACAGATTAATGGCAACTGCCATATTAATTTCCCTCTTTGCCGGGGTGTGCCGGGGGATTTCAGAGGTTTGAAGTATGGAGGTCTGTACCACCAGGCTTTAAAAATAAAAGGGGAAGGAGACTGAGTGGATTTCAGTGGATTAAATTCTTTTTTAATGTGGATGTGCAGTGTCATGTGTTTGTGTGACAGCAACGGACCACGAGGATCCAGAAAAACAGATGCTGTGAAGACATCCCAATGAAGCGAAATCTATTTTTTTAAACAGCCTAATCTGCTTCAAAAACCAAACTGCGCTGTAAAGTCTTGTTCATAATTGATTTCCATCTGGATTTCAGTTTTAGTGCCGTCACATTAAGAATCGTTAATTGCATTTAAATGAGATTTAATGAAAAGTTCTCACAGACATGCGAGAGAGTGTGGTAAAAGCCAGAGATCTCACCATGAACCTGCAGTGTTCCGGAAGCTTCTGCCTTGCCCACGCTGTTCTCTGAAACGCAGGTGTAGGTGCCCTCGTCTTCTGCGCGCACCTGGGTCAGTCGCAGGCTGTTGTCACTGCGGATCTCAGACCTGTCGAAACCAGGGGCCTCATTTATCAAAGTTGCGTACGCACAAATAGACTCTTGAAGACGAGGTGTATGCAACATCGACAAATCTGGAAAAGGCAACTCCCATCTTAAAGCAGTAAACCTGTGAAATGTCAAATATGCATATCAGCCCTTCATCTAAAAAACAGTAACTCTAAAAATGTGAACTGGGATGTATTTTTAATTATTACTATAATTATTAATTCTATTTATTTTATTCTGCAGGGATTCTGTTGTATTTGCTCCTTTAATTAATTTGCTATTTCAAATACTACGTCTTGTCACCTCTTTCCATGAATTTAAAATGTCTGTAATTGTAACGAGTTGCACTAAATGTGAAATAGCTGTCAGACATTCGCATGCATGAGTCGACTTACACAAAGCATTCTTGCTAGTGACCACCTAAATGGAAATATTAGAAGCGAATGAGTTTTCCTGGACCATCAAGATTTTTACTAATTTGTTCACTGTGTACACATGTGTAATGTCACTTTTCCTGTTTTCCATTGGATGTATGTTTCCCTACGCTGTGCAAAATAGTGCTAAATGTTTTGGAACCCAAATATACATTTTGTTGTGCCCCTTCTTCACATTGTTCAAAGTTTTTTATTTACAGCTGCTTTCACCAGACTTTGCAACCAGTAAGGCTTCATTCGCATATTATATGAGCATGCAGCTCATTTGCAATGACCATTATTGGTCACTTGTGGCCAGAAACTGTGCAGGATTTCAGGCTCCTGCATATATATACATTTATATATACATCTCTAACAGGAAATACGCCACAGTTGATAGTCTAAATTTTCTCTTGATGCATATGCATTTTCTCACAGTGAGCGTTTGATAGATGAGGCCCCGGGAGCGGCCATGTTCAGGAAGATCAGACAATGGGTGTCCGTCCACCCAGGATCTGTTTCGCTCCAAGTAGAATCTTAGTGGCTTGTTACTTCAGAAAGTAACAAGAGACAATATAAGCCTTGATATTACTGCTTGGATTAAACAGCTCCTCTAATCAGATCCAACACTGTGTTAAATTTAAATAAGTTTTTTGTATGAATCCAGCAGAACTGGAAGGAAAATTTGATTTGAGCTACTTTCCGCAGAAATACATTGATAGTACCAATTTTGCATGTAAATTCCAGTCAATTATCCATCCATCTTCCAACCACTTATGCCTTTGGCCTGGAGCCTCTCCCAGACACCACTGGCCATTATGGGACGCCAGTCCATTGCAGGCAACACATACTCACAATCAGCAATTTAGTGACCCCAATTAACTGCATATCTTCGGACTGCAGGGGAAGACTCTCACAATACAGGGAGAACATGCAACCCCCCCCCCCCACATATCAGGGATTCAAACCCCCACCCTAGAGGCAGGAGGCAGTTGTGCTATCTCCATGTCACTGGACAACTCTCAACGGCGCTGAGTCTCAGTCCTTCAGCTTCTCAGAACGCACTTGTTTCATGTAGCTTTAGAAAAGACCACTTTCTCTCCCTGTAGCTGTGATGCATGAGGAATGACCTCAGGGTATTCCTGTGGTTTCTTTAGGTAAGCCTGAAGCTTAGAACTACACAGGAATAAATATACCATCCATCCATCCATATTCTGAGAGCTTATCCTGAAAAGGGTCACGACGATGAATAACGGTCCTTCTGGAATAAGCGTCTCGAGGGGTGCACAACTGTAGCAGTACTCCATAATGGAATAAATGAAATCCCATACGTGCAAATAAATGTATAATAAGTGCAGGGTCGTCGCTAAGGCTGTTTTAGGGGGGGGGGCTTCGGCCCTCTGACATAATGTGCGTTAATTCCTTAATAGTGTGTTCTCATTCATTTCCATTAAAATCATAAATCTCTGGTGACAATTGTTTCTTGCTAAAGCCGATTTTATGCTCAGAAATCGGACGGGCCGTCCCTTGCGGTGCCGATCACATCCCAAAACTCACCGGCCCCGGGGCAGCTCCCCCTCCTCCCGTCGCCAGCGCACCGTGGGGTTCGGGTCGCCGTGAACCTCGCACAGAAAGTCCACTGTGTCGTCGGCCAGCACCACCTGGTTGATCGGCTTCCGCACAAATACCGGCCGCTCTGTTGGGATGCATGTAGGTCGTGTGAGGGTCACCTGACACGTGGGTGCAGCCAAGGGGCGAAGGAGGGGGGGTGAGGTCGCGAGGGTGAACCAGCTCACCGAAAACCACCAGCTCGGCAGGGTCGCTGTCCTTCTCGCCCACCATGTTTGTGCCCACACACACGTACATGCCTGCGTCACTCTTCCTCGTGTTGGAGATCATCAACTTGCCACCACGGATCTGAAACGTAATCCCATCCCACCCAAAAAAAGGGGCCAATCAGTTTCAGACTGAGGACAACAATTTGCCCAAGGCGCCAACAACGAGGACGCCATCAAACCTAAAGCCAATCCGCTCTCTCTCCAGACAAATGACACCCCCGGGGAACTTAGACCGCACTTATCTGAGACCGTTTCCCCTGAAGAATTGCTAGATTATCTCTAAACGATTCGCCTGACATTGAGGACACCCTCAAAATGGCCAAATTCAAGCAAACATATCCGAACCCCATTTAGATAAGCTGCAGGGACAACATGTGTGTTTGTTCTGTAAAACCAGTGCTCTCGGGTCACTGGAAGAGCCCCGTTTCATCTTTTTGACTACAGAGCGCATTAGGGAAGATGTGACCAGCTACCGGGGGGCGGAAGGCAGACTCACGGTGATCCTTTCGTCCTTGTCGTTAACCCGCACGTTGTTCCTCTTCCAGGAGATGGTGGGCTCGGGGTGCCCCCGCGGGGGGATGCACTCCATCACCGCCGGCTCCCCCGCTGCCACCACCACATCACTGGGCGTTTGCCGGAAGTCGTCACGCAGAACTGGGGGGGAAACGCAGCTCAGGTGACTTCATTCCAGGACGGTGAAGCAGGACAACGGAGCAAACTTCTGTCACAGAGCATCGCAATTTACATAAATTGTGGAAAGAAATCAGTTTTTCATTCCTGAGGTGATGGGGTGTTTATGCTTAAATGCAGGCATCTCATCCCTGGAAGTGAAAATAAAAGTGTCCTGGGATTTTTTTCTTACCCCTCCACCCCCCCGGGCTCCAATTTACTCGTCCGCCTGTTTGTCGTCTGCCTTTAATCCATCTTTTACCATTCAACATGCACAGTCTCCAGTCCAATTTGAAAGCAGATGAAAAATGTAATGAAAAACAAACACTCTTAAACGCATGTGTGAACCCGACGAAACCCACTCCCCCCACACCCACCGCCCACCCCCCCCCACCACACCACCCCCCACCAACCCAACCACGCCCCCCC
>JAODKE010000114.1:19411621-19428225 GCA_026779605.1 Mormyrus hasselquistii
CCAATTCAAAGAGCCCCACACAAAACGTCCATACCCTCAACCCTGAACTCTTAGCTTCTGATCACTCAACATTAATTGTACTGCCGTAATAAACCGGATTCAGAGTCTACCACACAGGAATAACTAGCGTTATTCAAACGGTCACCATTCCAGTGTCTAGGCACGGAAACCTGCAAACAGACCACCGTGGCAGACTTCTTATGTCTGAACACACCCGTCAATAACACGGCTGAAAGAAAATTACAGGGTGCGAAATGCAACCATTTCAGCCTGCAAAACTTTACATTAACACTACGGGTTTACACATGCTGCTTGCGGAGTTTATGAGACGCGTATGTTTGGTAGTCAGGGTACACAAAGTGTATATAGATTAAAAGAAAAGCCAAACACAAATATTTCCTTACTTGGCACACTTGTAAAAACACACTGGCAAACAATTAGTCAAACAAAGTGGCAGGCTTCCCCAAACTCAGGGAGGCAGTCAATGCAAACACCCAGAAAATGGGCTATTATCGGGGGGAGGGGGGGTGCTACATCCTCAAAAAAGCTCTGGGGAGGTGGAAGGACTTTACAGAGCACATAGTTTGATTTGAACCCCAAACTGTGAGGAAGTGAGGTCAGGAACGGGGGCACCCCAGGGATGGGTCCAAACCTGATAAACGTACCAAGGACAAACTAATCGGTCCTGTCATGTGACTTGGGGACGTCCCACTGCTGACACTGTGGCTTCAGCCAAAATGCTGGAAAAGGAGATAAACATGCCAACAAAAATCCCCGGCATGCAGCTATGCTGTGTTTACCATTCAGCACTTGACTCACAGCAACGCCCCAGTAGGCCGAGAGCCCTTATTACATGGCGCTTAACTGCACCGCAGAAATTTGCCGGCAAATAAAAATGAAATAAGAATTCAAAGAATGACACAGCATAGCATTGTCGCAGAGTCTAGTGAAGGGGTTTTCACATCACGCACATCTGGAAAAGTAACTGATCCAGGATTACGTTTCACCAGGGGGTGCCTGGGTCTAGTTAGGGGCTGTTGATCTGGTAGAGGGGGTCGGGATGCGGATGGGAGGGGGGAAGTTGGACTTATCCTTTTAGGAGCAGCAGGGCTGTGACCCAGCTGTACTGTGTCACCGGGGGGGGGCTGAAATAAGACCCCTGAACACACCGCTAAGGAAAACAACGGTGAGGGGGTGTGCAGAAAAACAAGGCACATCTGGGAGAGATCGCATCGGGCTCCGCTGCCACCGGCAGCCACGCATTCCGCCGCATTAGCTCCCGCACCACAGCCCCGACATCCCGTGTACCCCGCGCCGAGTCAGCAGACGGCGAACTGCGCCGATCCAGGGGGGGGGGGACGAGATGACGGACAACAGGGAGGCAGAGACGGTTTCTGCTGGCTCCTTCTCTGCTCCATCACACTCCTCCTTCATTATCATCTTCATCGATCGGCCATAGCTGCAAGGTCCCCTGTCCCACCCGTCAGCGAGAGGATTCTGTGTGATTCTGTGTATGTGTGTGCGTGTCTAAGGAGTGGGGTGATCCCTCCTGTCCTTTTTTACGCGCGCCCCTGCACACGAAACCGTGCTTCACGCTGGGGGGCGGGTGACAAGGGGGGTTGGGGTAACATGCACCGTGGCCGTATCCTTGTGCGAATGCACTGACCTCCGGCAAGAGCTAGCTGGATTAACAGTGCCAGGGAACAGAGATAAAACGGATCGTGACTGAGGAACAGATTCTCCGCAAGGCCCAGACCAGGGTCCCAGTGCTGGGGGGTTTGTGCGAGGAGACCCCCCCTCCCACCCCCCATACCTGCATCTAAATCCCAGGTGGGTCCTTATATTCTTATCGTAGGAAGTAGCTGGAACAGGAAGTGGTCAAAATGTGGATGGTTTATGGGTGTGGGAGTGGGGGGGGGGGGGGTTTCATATACCCCTTCCACATGCAAAGCTGGACAATAAATGGTGGAAAGGTAGTGTTATCTGGCGAAGAACATGCTCCCTTGCGAGGAGAATCCAGATCATTTCCACGCAGATGGAGGCGAGGAAAAAAAATCAAAAGCATCCCATTATGAATCTCAAGAAGAATTGTTAATGATAAATCACAGTTTAATGGATCTCCTTGTTAGCGCCGCCTGAATTTCAAATATGCAAAGCTAATGGGTCTCATTGAGATAGAGCAGATAGCAAATTATGATTAATCATACCATTTTCAGCTCTAATCCTCGAAAATTAGAAGCTTATGAAAGATAACAGATGTCCTTTACCTAATTTGCACCGCCATTAACAATCAGAGAGGTAATTGCCGGTTAGAAGTCTCTTTGGGGGGGTGAGGGGGGTGCGGTCCGGAGGTTTCCGGCTCTTTGACCGAGCTGTTCCTCATGATGCAGTGGGACATTCTGCTGCCTTTGCAGCACCAACATCTAAGGTACGACCACAGCAGCAGTAGAAACACGTCCGTCACAAACGAAACAAGAGACTCTCGATTAAACACACCCAGGGAGATAAGATCTGCCATTATTCCTACTGCTGCAATAATCCCATGAAAATAAATACTCCTTAATGGGCACTTAGAGCGCATTCCAGAGAGCTTGGTGGCGGCATTCTGGACGGCTGGAACGCGGCCCTCCCTCAACTGCATCCAGATAAGACGGAAAGGCTGTTTCACAAACACAGCAATTAAGCAATGACTCTACCTCCTTGTAATATATACCTGCCACTGTGTTTTGATTTAATGCCGTAGATTTAACGCATATCAGTCCTCCCACAATGCGTGTGTGCGTACATGCACTTTTTTTTTTCTTAAAGCAGGGGAGGATCTCCTGCAAAGCATCCAAGCTCTGGAAAATCCTGCCAAGAATTCCTGCTAACTGGGCAAGAATGGTATTCCTGGCAGGAGCAGGGGGCTGGGAGATTGAAGGCGGGAGGCACTGCGGTCGGAAAGATAAATAGTCAAGGTGAGCGAAGATGGGCTGTCTACGCTAATGAAGATTAGCCGGAATGGGGGGGGGGGAACAGACATGGCCTGCAGAGGCTCTCGTTCGGGGCCCCTTTCAAGACCCGTGAAGAGTTTTGCTCTGAAGGGGTCTTGGGTGTATAAAGGGGCGGGGCCACAGGGACACTCGCCCCAGCTGAAAGCTGATTGGTCCCTGGAGTGCCCCTTCTCTGTCACTCACTGATTCAAAACATATAATTGGCTAATGATAAGGTTGGCCCCACTGCATGAATTATTGCCCCTCTAATGTCCCTCACCAGGAATGGGTCTCCCGACTGTGAAAGAGAGATGGGAGGATGCATGGACACAAGGATTCACAGCATGCACACACCTGGGTACGAGCACTACTCTCTTTGGGGGGGGGGGTCTCCACTTCAGCGTAACGGATCCTCAGGACCCAACCCTGCTCATTTCTCATTTTGTCCACCGATGACTCACTCTCTCTTTTCCCTAGACACAGCAATTCAATTTGACCCTTTTACTGACTTCAAGGTTAAATGTTTTAAGTAATCAACTGTTGATTGTTTTAGTTAATTAAGGGATGCTTACTCTTTCCCCAGAACTGTCGGTCAGCATGACTGTGTCCAAGCTTGCGTCATCCTCACCCAAGTCTCCAAGCGGGTTATTACGGAAAACACACCATTTATTTTCCAGTCTGCGGAATGACAGCCGGCGAGACTGACAATGTCACGTGACCTTTAAACGCGGCGGTCTGTGAGCAGTGACTCCTTCCCACTTAATTCAGTCGGTGGCGAGTGGGATGGGGGTGGGGAGGGGGGGTTAGTACCATACATAAACGCTCATTTCCAGTCAGGACGGGAGTAGCAATTAGCTCGGCTAGAGATTAGAAAGGCTGGAGCGCCTCGCATATAAATTGGCGCTCTGGTTTTAATTTGCCAAATTAAACGTGATTTAATTGACAAACATTAGTTATTTGCCCTGGCAAATATTATTACATTAAGAAAATGTATGTGGGGTTACTCAAACAAAAAAAAAAAGGTTACACCGACAAAACAATTTATTAGCTCATTCCGGAAGAGATTAATTTTGGAGCAGACTGCCTCAGGGTAATCCGGTTCATACTGATCTCGTATTACACTACCACACGTCTCTGCATGTTAAATACTAAACACCCGTGTCCTGTGATAGACTGGCATCCCATTCAGGGGAAACCCCTCTGTACCCTTTGTCAGGGTTATCCAGATCACGGTCCTCAAGTTCCAAGCGCTGCTGATTTTCCAGCCTTCCTTTACCTGTAAGTCAGGTGTGAGCCACCTGACCAATCACAATCTGTAATTATTAAACTAACTGCCTGGGAGAACTGAAAACCCGGCCTGGATTCGGAATTGAGGTCCAGATATGCAGAGCCCAGGCCTATGCTGTATTGTCAGAGTAGCAGGCACAAAGCAAAGTCACTTATTTTCAGTATCTAACTGGCACTGTTCATATGCGCATCTCTTTCCAGCCGTTCCTCCCGGACGTGACTGTGCCCTTAACCACTACTGAGAAGGCCCCTGTATTCCTCCGATCGCACGGGCAGAGACTGTCACATCCCAGAGGATCGCCGCCTTTTATGAGAATCTAGCCGGAGGCCGGCAATGTGGGCAGACAAGGCTCTCCTGTGACCCAGGAAATCCCAAAGGCTGTTCCCCCAATCCTCTCTGCCGAGCAGCTACATGACCTGTGGAATCTCACAGAAGAAGCTGCGGCCTGATCCCTTCTGCGAGGCCCTGTGGTGTCTGACACACAAGTACTTTATTCTGAACATCAGATCGCTGTGTCTGAGCACAGATTCCTTAATTTCCCACTGAATCCATCTGTTTCCGTAACCTAAAGGCGTTACGCAGGTGATTCTAACCAGCCCACGACATGATTTACAATCATTATTAAATCTGGCCTGTTTGATTGCTTTCCAAGCAAAATAAAATAAAAAGCAGAGTAACATTATTCAGGTAATTCATGGCAGTAAAATTTGCTGGTACCAAGCTCGACAGATTTTACTGCGGGCATCATTCCCAAACCCCTTACCCCCCGCCCCCCGCGCACCTCCCGGGCGTCAAGTATCTTTTCACACTTTTTTTCTTTTGACCAAAAAACAAAGTTAATTAACTCAAGTAGCCCACTTGAGCTGATGACCTTCTAGTCCGTGCCCCCAAGATATTTTTTGATTTTAGACCCCTGGTGTTATGTAACCTATCGTGACTTTCGCCAAAATAAAAAGCAACGAATAAGGGTATCGGGGGGGCGGGATGGGTTTGACCCTGTCCAGTCCTCGTCTCTGTCTAAAGCTCTAGTTACTTTTCAGGAGACCCATAGGTCCCCCTGAAAATGACACGTCTCCAGACAGGGTACTGACCCTACCCGACCCAGGATCAACGATGCCATTAAGTTCTGGGCGCCTTCACCTGTAAAATGCGCTTCTGGCATGTCCAGGTCCCGTCAGAACCAGAATGCTGTCAGCTCTTCTGCCATCAAGTGATTCCAAAAAGCAAGCATCTCAACCTACATACACCCTAAGAACCAAAACAGCCGTTAAACAAATGCTTAAATAAAAACCCCTAAACATCTAGAAACAAAAATATATAATAAATCAACAAGATGAGCCACCAGCTGCTCTGTTCCTATCAATTTCAGTCAAATACTAATAAGCAACAGCAAAGAGACAAATATGCTTAAAAAAGTACCCTTGAATAAGGATCCATGCGTACTTAGAAACAAAAATAAATTATAAGCTGACGACAGCAGCCTCCAGCTGATCGATTACCCTCTTTTTCAGTCAAATAATTCCTGTTGAAATCAACAGAGCAAAGAGCAAACCTCTTTTCCCTCATCGTCACTGTTTTAGTGGATAGCTGCCTGGTGTTGAATACACACAACGACGGCAGCAGGTCCTGAAACGTGTGGTACATCTCAGGAGACTATGTGAGCTACTGACAGGATGATAAATCTGAAGACAAACAGATGGGTGAACAGGAATGGGGGGGGGGGGGGTGTTTGTACTGCCGAACGACTCGGCGTCAGAAACGGGTTCAAACTGCAGCTCTGTCAAGATTTAAGGCCCAGTGACACAGGAATGGGGGTGAATCGGCCACACTGTGAGGTTGCACGCTTGGCTCCCGTTTATCGACAAGCTCTGCACCATCCAGCCGCTCACGCTGGCAGAACAGGAAGTAGCATAGCCTTGGGCTTCTGATGCTTTATGTCCGACAACCAGTGTAGCAAATCAAATCAAATATTTCCGGGTAGCGTTTCCTCCCACTGGCTAAAAAATGGGGACATTTAAAAACTGTGGGAGCACTTTTTAAAAATAGTAATCAATGCATAATAAAATCCACACTGTAATCACTACTTCGTGCCAACATGAATAAAAAGTATGGAAGTCTGCGTAACATCACAACCAAAGCTCTTGCTATATTTACAGCCAGGACGGAATACGGTTTTAACGCATGATAAAAGGTATATTGATATAAATGGTATAGCGCAGGGGTGGCCAATCTTATCTGTAAAGGGCTAGTATGCATGCAGGTTTTTGGGATAACCTTTAGGTCAGCAGTTCAAACCCAGGTGTGAGGACTCAATCTTCAGCCAGTCAGTCCTCTAATTAGTAATCTAATTAGGGAGTTGCGGCGAAAACACGCATACACACCGGCCCTTTGCGGATAAGATTGCCCACCCCTGCTATAGCGTCATCCTATCTCGTTTTGAAAATATATCGTGAAAATTCTATATACTGCCCGGCCCCTAGGCAACTGTAAAAGCTGTTGATGGCTAAACCACGGCAAAACCATGTCCCCAGCATAGATCCGCGTCTTTATTTTTGGGTGAATACCTTTATTAAGCAATAAAAGCGATCACTGCCAGGTGTCATAACATTGTTACATAATAGTTAGTTACAGTAATGCATGTATGTTTGTATGAGTGCATTAGAGATGGAAATGGAAATTAAATTAAATTAAACAAAATGATGGCTTCATGTAACTTAATGTTTTTAAGGCCATTCTGAGATTTCTTGAGGCACTTTTGCCCTTAGCCTCGGTTAATCCCCGACGCTGCCGCCCGCAGTGTTGATGTGCGCAGCTGGGAAGTAACAACACATCCCGAGAAGGTCATTTCAAAGTTCTCTACAAGTGTACGACCTGAAAATCGACCCAGGGTTACCGTTAATTGTATGACTTGATTAACCGCAAAAGGTTTGCATCACAGGGTTACACAGAGAGCTGACCTTTCCCCAAAAACACAGCATTAAAACATTAGCACATCTGTATTAATTTAGCTACATTTACTCATCATCCTCTCATTTCTCCCTGAAGTATGAATGCAGTTTTAATTTTGTCAAATTTACACTAAAGCTTTAAAAATTCAAACGGAGTTGATGACATCTGTTTTATCACTAATTTAAAAAGGTGTTATGTACACGGGGAATGATGTGGGACTCGGTCGGTCAGGATGCTGTACCTGTGATCAGAAGGTCGCAGGTCCAAATTCTGGGGTTCGCTAATGGGCCATCAAGAAAAGCCCTTAACCCCAAGAGCACTGGGGACTCACTGACCCTTCTCAAAAAATAAACGACACCCTTTTGGAGGAAAATGTCAGCTAAACAATGAATTGGAAAATTTGAAGACATTTTTGTAGCAGCTAACGTCATTAGCCTGGTTGAAACTGCAAATCAGATGTGTGATGTGTGCCAGCTTGGGAATGGTTTGACAGCAGGCAGCTGCATTTGGGCTGTTTTCAAACGACTTCAAAAGAGACTAAACAAACAGAACTGCTCTCAGTTACACACGTTCCAGGACACAGCCGACCGCCAAAAACCTTCTCAAGGACGGGGATTCCCGCACCAAAATCCACAAATTCTCCTTATCAGATGTACAAAGGTGATGGGGGGGGGAATGGAAACAGCAGGTGACCAAAAACCCTCCTCTCAAACAGAAGGTCGGTCTCTGTCTTAGCGTTAGCCTAAAACAGCAATAATCAACATCTAAATCAGCAGCTTTAGAAAAAAACAACTTAAAGCAGATTTAAATAAATCCCAAACAGGCACAGCTTGTACAGTGTCTTCATTAACAAACACGTAATGCATGCATAAATTCAGTGGAGTTATTATTATTGTTGTATTATGATTATGGCATGCTTTAAATCTCGGAATGGAGTGTTATAACTCTCACACAATCAGTCATACCGGCTCAAAATCTTCTCCACTAAAAGACTGTTAATTCCCACAGTCTGAACAGCAGAAAAGCATTGTCTCCTAAAAACAAGCTAATGTACCTCCATGATAGCATCAGAGGATATGAGAATTAAACTAGCCCCATGAGCTGCAGAAGTTGGTCTCAGACTTCCTGGGTAAATTCTCGAGAGTGACACGGGGTTCAGAGGCCGAGGACACGATGTGGCCCAAGGCGGCATCTGGACTCAATGAGGGATCATCCCCCTAGATGCCGCAATGTGGAGCAGGAACTGCACTTTGCTGTCTAACGCGAAAACAGACCAACAGGCTCCCCGCTAACATTCTGTTGGACAAGGGCAGAATTCCCAAGGGACGAGGTCAAATCTGCCCTGTCATGGGAGGGGGGGTGTTATCAGTAAGAACGAATAAAGGAAATACTTATTTCAGACGACCAACCTGTTAAACTGTACCATGTCCCTAAACGTAATTATGCGGCTTTTTACCAGAGGGTGCGAAAATTAATGTTCACATCCATGCAGGCGTGAAAAGCATGCAGCCCCTGAGGACAGCCCGCAGCTGACTTTTAGAAAGAGCACCCCCGTTAGATCTGATTGCTTTAACAGGTTAGGCCTGTGCCGGAGTTTATCAGTGACTGGTGAAGTTTAGCACCGAGTTTAATGCTGTATATTTTCCATAAATTTCCTTCAAATACCTCTGTCGGTCGATAGACGAATATCTGCTTGCTCATCGTAATAGGTTTTATACAGGAAAACGATATAATCTTATGAATAGTTTAGAATAAATGTACTTGGACACGTTCATGGCAGAGGTCAAAATTTTCCTTCAAGGTCTCGGAATCTATCTCTCCTGCGAGTCCGGATTTATTCCGCAAAAAGCCGCACCTCTCCGCCGTTGACTTACGTCCCCGATCGCTCAAAGCTTGTCGGGCAAGTGGCCCAGCAGACACCGCATCTATCATTCACCTAAGCAAATATTTTTTTATTCGAAAAATGTGGTGTTCCAGTACAGAGCAACCTCATTATCTGAGAGTGGGCATTAACTGCGTTTCCATTTACAGTGATTATTTAGCTGGTCGGCGTAATGTCTGAGGGCGCAGCACTTTTCATTCATTTAGCTCAGTATAGTTGGAATATAACAATTCACTAAATATAGCAATTCACGTTGCTGTCAATACATAATAATGTGTTTTTTCCTCATGCATGTAACACTAATATTGATGAAATCTAATCAGGATATCGGTAAGCCCCTGGAATTAACCTCTACCGCTGGTAGAGGTAAATATCAGTAATAGCACATCCTCTTTATCCATTTTATACCACGAAAGTTTTATCAATCGCCCTTTTACAGAGTGGACAATATAAAATGTTTCCAAGGAAAAACACCAGTAAATGCACGGTTTATTAACCTTGAAAGTTTTATGAGTAAAACGCAAACGGCGCAACCAGACAGCGCTGTCAAGTCCGCCAAAGGGCAACTGGATGAGAAATATGTATACACCATCAGCCACTAGGTGCACGTTTCAGGTTTTATGTTTGTTGAATGTGAGGGAATATTTCGTTTTAGAAATATTAAGCAGAGCAATGCTTTAAGCGCTGAATATTTAGAGTCGCAATATACTAAACATGATGTCTGCACATAAACACATGTCTGTAATGTAGCTAAATATTTATACTGTTTTATTAACCCTGCGTGCACACCACCGTTGTTTTCCATAGGCCTACTTGTTAATTTATTTTTGGTATGTTCACTAAGTGAGTAATCACATAGCTAAGGACAAATTGTGATACTTTCATTATATTGTTAAAAAATGTATGTTTAATTTAAGAAATAGTAATCACAAATGACATTTTATTCCCGAAAATCTTTAATTGTGTCAAAAATAAACAAATAAAACGCGAATGTGCATGTTTAGTGTTCGTTTTCATAAAAGTAACTTACCTAAAGTAATGCTGATGAGAGCAAACACGAGCACCAGAGCATCCAAAGTGAGCCGAAACTCCATTACTTTCCAGATTTCTGGTATATTCAAGACGCTCTCAATTCCCCCAAAAAATAAAAAGAATAAAAACACCTATCCCAAGGCTGACTTATAGGAGCGATCCTAAAACCGCACCGCTGAACTTTGCGAAGTGGCTTGCAAACCTCCGGCAAATCCTCCCCGCGGCAACAGCATCACATCGGCTCCGCGCACACAGCCCGCAAAGTTGTCCAGGAAAAGCAGAGAAACAAAAACACCTCCCCTTAGTTCCGCTGCAATTTAAAAATCCGTCTGAAAACCTGTGTACCGCAACACAATCGAGTAGCATAACATAAAGCGGTGCTTTTTCTTGTACGTTTTAAATGTCTGTTTGCAGGGCTGTATTTACTACTATATTTCTCCTTGGTTCCTCACAGGCAGTATCCCCGTAATTGATTCTTCTATTGTTTCCGTCAGTTGGAGCTTGAGATGAGAGAGTGCATTTTTAATTTTCGATGATGACTTGCATCCCCGTCCTCTCCCTCAATGAGCATAACTGGATTACAGCGTGTGCCCACTCCCCAGCGCCAGGAACACGGTGTCATAGCCGGCTGGAGCCCACCCCTATCCATTTCCCCAGCCAAAACGCCTTTTTAAAGAGACAGCGACGTATTTCTCACATCATATCTTTAAAAAGCACCATCAACACGCTTCCAAAGTTTGAGAAAAATATTGTAAATCTTGGGGATGCTGTGTAAAACACATACCAGTGCCTTGTCAAAAAGCACACTCTTTTTAAATTAAACTGTAAAGGTTTATTTGTTCAGTGTCAACTGTCACACCTACTCAAGTTAAATGTTTAGTAATGGTTTAATTAAAGTGTCTGACTTTTTTGGACGTATTACAATTGCCTCAGGTTAATGCTGACAAAATATCAATAGAATGGAGAAATAATAGGAGCCGTATGTACTTTAACCCTTGTATGTGTACATTTACAGAAATAAAACTCTATATGTAAAACAATGACATATAATAGGCCTTTTGCAAGTAGGCATACAGAAATTATACACAGGCCTATGTATACATTATATTTACATGTAGTTAATTTATGATTAAGAGTTTTAATAGTGTGTAACATGTGATAAACCTGATATGAAACCCATAAAGATTGTCAAACAATTCACACGCAAATGCGGCATGGAGGAGACTGGATTTACTCTGCATCATTACTTGACTAAAATATATAGTCAAAATTCAAGGTTACAAGCTCTTGAAGACGAGGGAAACCAGGCACGACCGTATTAGTGTCTCTCCACGGAGGCTGCGAAGCAATGGGCCCGATGGCACTATCAGGACACTAAAGTAACGTAAATCTGATCGTAAGGGAAGTGATAAACACATACAATGAGATTGTGATGCAAGACACCGCAAAGGATGGCCTTCAGGAGAACGGACGGAAGAGCAATTGGTGCATCTCACGTCGGCCATATTTATCACTTTAGGTGACCTGCTAGTGGAATTTTTTATTGTGTGTTTGCAAACATATCCCGAAAAAGGCTAAAAAAAACCAGTGGTCATACCAATACCTTTCAATCTCCCCTCGCATTTCATGCATGTGTAGGTCTAACCTGATTGCAGAACCGATTAATTGACCCATGTAGTTTAATTGGATAAAAGATTATTATACAAGCTTTAAATACGTTTTGGATCTGTTATGACTGATGTGGCATATTTGGGTCCTCCGATCAAAGGTTATTAGCGACCCTGAGCATTTAGTGAGCCGGTCACCAGCATGCAGCCAATGAGGCTCATTTATTTTTAAGTACCATTTCGCTTCGGGCATCTTGGGAACCATCTGACAGCACATCAGGAGTGTGATTCAGAGGCGGCTCTCTGGCTTCTGTTTTTTTTCCTTTTGTTTGTTTCATTTTTCCATTTCACTGTGAAACAAAAGCAATATATCTACTGGAATTGTGCAGACTTATCAAAAAACTGCGGAACACAAGCAAAGTACAGAAGTTGTACCGCAATATTTTCATTGTATTATAATATTCAAATGGACGACAATATAAAGTGTGCATCCGTCCATTTTCTGTGCCCGATTGTCCTGTACAGGATGTCCTCAAGGGAAATTTGGTTTGAGGAATCACACAATTCATAATTACAACCATCCGCTCAGTATAAGCGCTTATCTTATTCCAGGTCACAGCAAGCCTGAAACCTATCCAAAAACCACGGAGTATGAGGCAGGGGAACAGAGTGGAGGGGATGCCAGTCCCTCACAGGACACACACACACACACTCACAATCACAGCCTGTGAGTAATTCTGAGACACCCGTCCATCTAAACCATATGACTGTGGGAGGAAACCCACACATATACAGCAAGAACACGCAGCCACCACACCCCCAGCAATGTGAAGTCGCATTGCTACCCACTCAGCCTGTGCCACCACTATGTCATCTTAATTTGAAGTTCAAATGTTCATAATTTTTCACCAAATCGTTGCATTTTTAGGCAAGGGCCTGGATACAGACATAAAAGTGTGTTTGAGCAAAAAATTGCACATTTAACCTCTGCCTCCACTAATCTTTGCGGGCGGATAGTGGATATTTGTGGCTCCGTGTGTTTGCATAATGAGGGAGCCTGGAGCAGATTTTGCACCGGGATCTGCGCTCAATAACTCTTCCGCGGCGAAGCGACACCTGATGCCAAGCCGTCGTATCTGAAAAGGAAATCGCGCCTCCCTGTTTATGACATTAAAGCTAATTAATCGGCGGGCTGCAAAGCAGGCTTCTGCGTCTTCCAGGGTAACTTGATTAATTACCCCCTGCTCCCACCCTCGGTGAGAAGCCACTGGTGAAAACTGAAGCCGCCACTGAAACACAACTCGGTGGATGTTTTTCAACTGCATTTCAAAGACAGATTATTAAATATTAACTAATGAATTACATTATTTATAGTAATATTTGTTTAAGGCAGTTGCACGATTTTAAACTGTGTTAGTTTCACAGTTTACATGTGACTGCAGGACTGCTCAGCATAATCTCTGCAATGGGAGGCTGCACATCAGAATGCAAGCATGAAGGCAAACAGTATGCAGTGTGCAGGCACAGAGGCGATTCTAGGGACACTGGGGGCCCCAGGCAAAAAAACTCCATGGGGCCCCCCAACGCACCCTCCCCGGACTTGGTAAAACTTATGACCATTTTTTTAGAGTGAAGTCTAAATTAATACAATCAACAGACAATTTAATAAAGACAAGTCCTTTATTTTCACTCTACTGTGAAATACAGAATTGTCGTCTGTGGTAGCAAAATCATTTCAGGGAAGTGGATGAGAAACAACTATGTGTGTATGTGGGGGTGGGGGGGGGGGGGGGTTGGCTAGGCACTGCAAATTTTATCGGGAAATTCCTAAAAAGCTTTGATTGGCCAGTGAACGGGCTACCAGAAACATATACGATCTGTTTTTGCTGTCAAAAATTTGCCTGGTCCAATCAGGTTGCGCTTTTCTCATGAATATTAATGAGGTTTCCCCAACCACCCTGTAAAATGAAAATTTGCAGCCAGCTTGGACGGGGTTGCAGCACTAAAACTTCTTTACTGTAGCACAACAAAAGATTTCCAGAATCTTGCATATCAGGGAGCTGCTGTCAATTTGCAGAAGACTCCAGGAACTTGTGGAATTCTTTTAAAATTCTGTTTGTAAGTTATTCACTTATAAAAATAGAACAGATACTCAAAATATTTTACAAGAGGTGGCATGTCTGAGTTTGTAAAGATTATTATACAGGTATAGTTTTTCCAAAAAATCAAATAGCTGTACTGGTTGGGACTGCTGCCCTGAGTCACCGGCAGTCATTTTAAATCTCAATTTCTGTCTATGCTGTTGGGGTAAATTCCTCTTGTATAAAGAGTGGATGCAATGTGGAGTTTCTCAAATATAACATTTATTAAAGAAGACAGTGCCACCCTTTTTTCTGTGTGTTTCCATATTCCCATATTAATATCTTGCCCATATTTGAGTTATGTTTTTACAAGCAAGGTTAAACCATTAGCTTTTCTTTCATAATTGAAACCACCTAAAATGACACCAGTTGTTACCATAGCTGTTTAATTTGTGTACCTTCAGGCTCATATTACAGCATCCTATCTGCCTTTAGTCTGCAGGCAGTAACACTCATCACACCAGTGAGAATGAATATGGGTGGAATTCGCTTGCATGTCAAAGAAACAAAGGTCATAGAGAGAAATTGCAGTTTTGCATACATAGCAAACAAAACAAGGGCCCTCTGTTTCATCTGAACCCAACGGAATTCATATCTGATAATCGGGCATTGGCAAGCACCACAGGTATTACCAAGCTTGGTGTTACACGCGACTTCACAACCTGCCACAGATACATTCACTCCCTTTAAACCATCTCCTCTTTCCTGCGGCTAACAAAAGACGAATTAGCAGCTTCTGAACATTTTGTGAGACTTGGTATCTCTTTAAAGCTTCACTGCTGTCCTTCCCGCTAAGCGCCCTGACAGCCTCCTGCAAAGTGTAACGGCGATTGCCATGGAGACACTCGCGGGAAGCCGGCCTCTGGATATATTTGCTCTTGTTTGGTTGCTGTTTCATAACATAATGAGGTGGTGACTTTATAACAAACTGCTTCTGATAAGTAAATAGGCTTTTCACTACATTGATGTATGCATAAGTGAATTTATATATAAATAAGGACAAAATTAGAGAAGTGGATGTCCTCCTGCCTTCTGTAAGGTATAAAGGTATATATCTCTCCCTCCTGTTCTTTTCTGACCACATGTGTATGTTTCAAAGAGTGGTTCACATTTGAGTAACTGAATCACAAATAGAGAAATATTTTAAATTTGCCATGGAGGTGGGGTTAGCTGTTCCTCTGTTTAATTATGAAATACCTTGAAAGGCTAACAGACATCCCCCCTCCCCTGACTTTCACCTTTCCTCTTGGGGACGGGGGCAGGGACTGGCCCTTTAAGGAAACCCATAAACTTCATTATGGATTAATTGATTAAGGACATTCTGTTGGAGAATGACAGTCTAGCCCATCCATTGATCCACCTTTGAATGGGATTCACCGCTGGCCATCCTACCCGGGGGAGGGACATGATCACACATGGGGAACGTCCAATTTCCTGTTTCTCCCAGAATCCCTCACTTGCATGCTGGCCCTTGCTGCCGCCGGTCTGTTCTTTGTCTTCGTGTCTCCCGGAGTGTGGTCTCCTTAATTGCAGGGCTGTGAAGCGAGGACCCCCCCCCCCCCCTGCCCCATCGCCACCCCCGCTCCTCTTTGCACCTCTGAATGGGACTGGAAATTGGTTTATAGAAAAGGGGGTCGAGACTCCAGCTTCTGTTTTCCACACAAATATAAAGATAAGGCAGGATGTAGGGAAGGATGAAATTAATCCCCCGTCTAATGAAAGGTTTTAATCGTTCAATGGGATAAAACGGGCAACTGAAGCCGCAAATTACCCTGTAAAACCTCAACAACATTTTTTTGTTATTAAAAATAATTCAAGCGGCACAAACAAAATGCCGGAGGTAGACGTACCCCAAGGATAAGCTGTTGCCCGATTTCAGCGGGGCACTAGCGGATAATAGTTGCTCCGTACTCCCGGAGCTGATGGACACCTCGGGCTCCCGGCCCGGGAGAAAGCCTTGTCGGGCCAGCCGACGATTTATCATCAGATTGTCTTGGGCCGGGCCAATAATAAGCGGTACATCCTCCTCTCCGGTGGAATCCTGCTGGGGCAAGTTGGACCTCCCATCTTTTCATCTCCCAGGAGACAGAGTGGCTAGAGCGATTCCCTGGGCCCCGTGCCGAGCGAACGGCAGAGAGGAGAGCAATTACGGGCCACACTTCTGAGTGCTTCCTCTTCGGCGCGAGCCGGCGGTGTGCCAGTGAGTCCATGCGAATCTCACAACTGTCACACTGTCCTCCGCAGCTGCATCATACCTGATTATCTGTGCTCCCCGTGAACGACAAGCATCTCAATACACTGACCTCCTAAAACACTGATTGTTTGGGACATAACATATTCAAAAATCATTTACATTTTATTTTGCACATGCTTTTATCCTAAGCGCCATATGTTTCTTTTTTGCCAAAGCAGAGTCAAACAGCATCTGGAGCAGTTTGGGCTCCAATGGTGACGTCACTCCCTGGGATTTGAATCCCAAATCTTCCGCTCACAAGCACACGCTGCTACCATTTATGCATTTCAGCCTGCTGGGGGTGGGGCTTCCCAAAAAGCCACAGCATTACTGAATTGACTTCACGCCTGTGATCGCCGGCTCGCTCTTATTCCTGCTGGGGGGCGCTCCCAACATCCCCCTATCCCCCCATCTCCGCATCCCCAGCATCCTCGCATCCCCCCATCCCACATCCCCGCATTCATCCATCCCCGCATCCCTCGCATCCCCCATCCCCCCAT
>JAODKE010000114.1:19434434-19449798 GCA_026779605.1 Mormyrus hasselquistii
GTTGGGGAGGGTGGCCGGGGGCTCTATCCTGTCCAGTTCAGTTTTTGATATGCAGAGGGGGCACAGGGATCCTGGGGAACTTGATCCCCAGGCGCTGTTATTATAAACACCCCCCCCCCCCCCCCCCCCATGTTGCTTGCTGGGGACACTCCCCCTAAGACACAGAGGCCAATGCCCTACAACGCAAGAAAACAGCAGCTGTAGCAGTTACCCAAGGTCCCCCAAACGTTCAGCTGCTGCTCCCCCCCTCCCACCTTCTGTCGGGTCAGTGGTTGTAAAATCACTGCTGCCTCAGAACTGGGGGAGGCGTTAACACGTAAGATAAAACGCTTCGTTTATTTGTCGAAATAAAGATTCCACTTTGGTCAAGGCTTTTTGACCCCTTTTTCTCGCCCGCTCTAAGAAAAGGATAATATTCCTATTGAGCTCTAATTTAATACTGCGGTTTTAGTACTGAATGAGCTCAGCCAGTCAACGAGATGGAAGGAATAATTCAGAATTCGTATTAGCCCTCTGACATTGGCGATGCATGTAATTTCCTTCAGCACCCAAAGTGCAAGATCTTACTTAAGGACTGAATATCCAAAAGGCACCCAGGCAGAGTGACACTTGATTCATGAAACCGTGACACCCTGCAAGGGGGAGCGAGAGGGCGGTCGGATGTGACGGATTTGGAGTTTAGCTATTCCTGGTACCCGGCATAAGAGGGCTTCCTGTCCATGAATGAAGAGTCAAAATAAGCCATTCGCTTTCTCGTAGCACAAAAGTGGAAACATTCACCTTCTGCGCAAATACCGGGTACGTCTAGGGTCGGCCCGGGCGGTAATTTACCGCGAAGTTTCATCCTGTCAGCAGGAGACGCCCCACGAGAGCTGCAGTAGGAGGCCTGATCTATTTTACGAGAGGCTCATTTTTACCTGCCAGTATGGAAGTGGACATTGCATTTGTGATTATTTATGGGGCTTGATTGTCAAACTTTACCTTTTTTATTTTAATGATCCTGTGGACAAATAAAAAAACCCCAAGGGCTGGATGTGGATCTGACATCTGACCCAGAGTAATGCATGAATCTGACAATGGATGTGTTGAGTTAGTACTTTTTAAAAGTGTCCTTCGCTGCCACGTAACGGAACGACTGGTCCATTCATCCGAGGTCTGACGTCCAGATGAACAGCTGACCTGAGATACAGACCCTCTCCTCTCATTCACATATGAAAAGGTAGAACCACAAATTTTTTGGTTCCACTTAGCAACGGCACCATTTAGAAGAATGGTACGTTATTCATCTCCATGGGAAAACTTTTTTGCCCATCAATAGATGCTCCCCCATGGATCTCCATGACACACACAGACAGGTGAGTGCAAACTGTGGAGGGAGGTCACAGTGCAGGGTCAGCCAGTCTGCAATACCCCTGGAGTAATTAGGGAGTGTGGGTCTTGCTCAGAGACACAATGGCAGTATCAGTTTGATGGTGTTGGGATTTGAACTGACAACCATCTGATCACAGGTATGGGTCCCCTAACCTACTGAGCCACACCAAAGCTTTTGCCTTGTAGTCTTACCACTGCTTAATCACACATGTTCATGGTATATTTGATGGTACAGCTCACCTTGCTATTACCCGCCAGACCTCTCCACAATAAAGGACATTAGCCCCTAGCTAACAAGCCTTGCAAAGCTTGTATGGGGTTTTACACAGCTGTGTAGAAAAAAGGAAATATTTAAGTATGAAACTGCACAGTTAGCATAGGGGGCAGAAGGAGCGAGATGCTGGATCCCCTTGCTGCAGGGTAGGCGCCCGTCCCTGTGAGCCAGGCGTCTCCTACTGGGGCTCCTGCTTCACCCGTGACCCCCGGCAAGGACGGCGGCCATCTTACAGCATCTCTGACAGGGATGATGCAGAGCCGACCGGCGACTCCACATCTGCCATGCGTCCCTCTCAGAAAACCCTGCCAGAATGTTCCGTGTACTACCGCGAGGCCCAGATTTAAATCAGCTCATTTAAATACGGAGTTGCAAGAGTGTTACAAATGGAAACTAAGTGCAAGCTACCTGGCGTCGGCAGTCATATGTAACTGCAATTTAATATAACCTTGGAGTTTCACCCCTTGATATGTAATGGCTTGTCTGATATGGTGTCTTAAAATGCACCACAGAGGAGGGAGATACAGTATCTCAGTGAGTTTTTCCTCATAGCTCTATGGATACACGATAGTACTCAGGTCCCGGTTGTGTGCGTGAGAGGAATGCGTATTCGGTCCATAGCTGCAGCCTCTTCCCACTCTTTACAGACTGGTTGTCCTCGATCGTCTCCAGAGGTGGAAATTGGGGGGCCAGAGAGAACAAATCCAGATCAAGATTCTGTTTCAACCAACCAGTTGAGTATAAAGAGTCACAATCACAGAGTACTCAGTTGGTTGGTCGAAACAAAATCTCAGTCTGGATTTGTACTCTCTCGACCTGAAATCTCCACCTCCAATCATCTCCAAAGCCTGTGAAATGGCATCCCATCTGGGGCGTGCCCTTCATTGAGGCCTCTGTTACCCAGGACTGACTCCATCTCGGCCTGCACCTCTCCGGTTACGGAGACGGCGTAGACGAGCAGAGCCATTTATTCACAAACGTCACGCTAACGCCGCTTATAGCCACATTGCGATCCTATCGCACAGTGCAGATCTGCGAGTAATAGTTGGGAATGTGAACGGAGCAAATTGGTGTGAGGAGCTTAGGGTCAAGGCAGGAGACGCATTGCTGAGAGAGGCACAAATGGGGAATTCAGGTGAGATTCTGGGTCAGTGGCCAGAACAAAATGCAACAAACCCGTATACAACTCCAGAAAAAAATAAAAAACCACTCTATATTTTTAAGAATCTGCTTTCATGTGACCTTCAAAATGAATGGGTGACACTGAGTGGCATGAAGTGCACTGTTAGGATGGTTAGGGCTGCGGGAAACTCCTAGAAGCCCTTAGTGAACCATAAAACAATGTAGAAACAATCAATCAATGAGAAGCAGAGAAGAGCCAGGTTGGGTGCTTTTCCTGGAGCTGTATAATCCTTTTGGGAGCAAGGAACAATCGGAACTAGTCAACATGAAAACCCTGAGTAGCTGGTTCTGTGCCCATGATCGGATGGTTGCTGGTTCAATTATTGTGGCTGGCGGTGCTATTTCTCTATTGGTCCCTAAGATCGGATTGCTCCAACGACTAGCCGACCCTTCTCTCACTTATAATTCACTTTGGACTAAAGTGTCTGCTAAATAAATAAAATTTCAGTCTTGTGTTGGCTACGCCACATCCTCCTACAGAAGGGAGGACATTGCAGGTATATTAACGACTCAGACCCAGGATGCCATAGCACATGCTATCCAGTAATGGAAACTCAAAAGCGGTTTGCCTCGACGGAGAGCGTGATTGGTCAATGTGGGTATAGAGGGGCGGGGCTAATCTGTGGCGCCATGGGGCATGGGACAGTGGTTCAGAGCAGGAAGCTTTTCTCGTGACATGTCCCACGTAGACAGGTACACCAGCTAGCTAGCTCCCATCTCCTGACTGAAATCGCTAGGTATGTAGTTTTTGAAACACTGCGGGTGCAGGGGGGGGCAAAACAACTTTTTTGGTCAGTGGGCCCCAGAAACAACAAACCAGCATCCTGACATGGAAGGTGGAGGCTGTGGGGAAGCCCCACGGGGACGCTACACGCTTCCAGGGGCCCGACTTTCGGCCTTGATAAGAGCGAGCACACCTCTCAGTTTAGCTCTAATTAAATCCTCCTCGTTAACATCACACATGCTAATTTGCTACCTTGAGGGGTGCCTAGCGACAGCACTGGCGATGTCTTGACAGGGGAGTCTGGAGTGCACAAACAAATGCACACTGCAGGGGTCAGGGGGACCTTGATGAAGGAAGTCTTAATTACTCTGCCAAGGACTATATCCATGCTCTTAAGGGTTTAATTGCCAACAGTGAAAAAAAACAAGAACCTTCTTTGACAATGGACAGTTCAATGCACAGTTCAAAAGATGCTTTATTGAATTTGGAAAATAGCATCCTTTTAGAATAAATCAAGTCAGGCAGGCTATTGTGTCAATAGCCGTCTCTCTAAAGGCTGCCATGTATAAAATGAAACATAGCAGCCAATCAAGACAACGGCTTTCCAGCTTTTACAGCAACTCCTTCACCGTTTAGGTCCTTCACCAAACATTTTGTAAGCCGATGTGTCAGACCAGACAATCATGAGGAGGAACCCTATTGCAGCATATTTGCAATTAGCCAACCTCTAATGATAGCCTGCAACTATGGGTCAACTGTTGAGTAGAGCACTGGCCTGCCAGGAGAAAGAGGAATTATAGAGACTATGATAAGTCATCTTCATGGTCCCGAGGATGATGTGTCTGTGTGTGTGTGTGTGTGGTGCCAGTCAAAAGCACTGTACTATTACCCGGGTCCATGGTTCAGATAGCTCTGAAATGGTATAGGGCGGATAGCCTCACCGTGGTCCACATTCCACTGCTATGCTGGCCAGAGCAGCGAGATGATCATGATGCAGCACTTTTTTTAACGCCCTGCCAGGAAGAATGTCTCTTGGGGTGACAGCACTGCTGTCACTATCATCGACAAGCTCTGACAAAGCCATCAATCTCACACGGAAGGTCCCGTCACCAGACCGATGTCTCACAGAGCATTTTTCGGGCCGCTAGCTACGCTGCCCCGACACGATGATGCTAAGTCTTCCTCTGTTGCGTACCAGAGGCATTTTATGGCTGCGGGAAGATATGCGATGGTAGTCCAAGGAAATAGCCTGCTGTGTGTAATTCACATTCCCCTCCCAGGCCCCCCAGCACACAGAGAATCCATATCAGTGGCTTTGATGTGGCCGCAGTGACCCGGGCCATTTTCATTTACCTACATAGGCCTTCTGGGGTTGACTGCGTAGGGCCACCTCTCTCCACGTGCGGCCATGTTTACCCGCCCCTACTGTGGTTCATCACGTTTCGCAGTGGGGTTTTAGGAAACACAGCGGCGCTCCGAAATGTCCCCCCCCCCCCCTGCTCATGGGTCCATCTCAATATTTGCAAGTCTAGACACGAACCTATTAATCACAGAAATGACAAAAAAAGCTCTTGATTAACTTTTTATTATTCAGAAGATCTTATAGCTTGTTTTTTCCTGGCTTATTAAAGGATTTCTCAAAGATATCCGACTATCGCCGTCAATGTGCAATTTTCTCACAATAATCTTTCCTAATAATGTATCATGTAATTATGCAGTTTATTATTATGCAACTTGAATGCTATCAAAGTGAAATTTGAACCTGCTAACGATGATACTATTTGTGCTTTTCACTGAAATACTCTACTGGATACTTCTTTTGAAGATGCCTTTTAATCATGTAAAGACTGGGCTGTAAAAGGAGGAAATATTCCCAGTAAATTAAAAATAAATTCTTGCAAGGTTCTGAGGAACTCAATGTGTCATATCAGGGACATGTCAAAATATAATGGAACATGTGTGAATTAGAGGAGAATAGCATTCACAAGGTTTCTCTTAAATCTAATAATCTAATCTGTTGCATTCATAATTAACTTGGAATTTTCAATCAATGGTTTTGTCATGCAACAAGTCAATACTGTAATGATGAGGACGGATGTGGTTCTTTGTTTGCCGTGGTAGGAAGCAGCATGTAATCACACTCCTTTGTTTCTGTATATAACAGAATGAGTGTGCTCCGCACGTCTAAATCTGCAAGTAGCTGTGTTGTCTTCATCCAAAACTCAAAAGACCAAAGCTGAGACGAGAACAATACTGATGATTCAGAGCACGGATAAATATTCACTGTAGACTGTGTGTTACATTCAACCATCTTCCAACTGCTTACATAGTACAGCAGGGCTATTCAAATCACGGTCCTCAAGGGCCGAGCGCTGCTGCTTTTCCAGCTTTCCTTTACCTGAGAGCCAGTTGTGAAGCCTCTGGCCAATTAGAGCCAGAAATTATTAAGCTAACTACCTGGGAGACTTGAAAACAAGGCCTGGATTTGGAATCGGGGGCCGGATTTGAATATGGGGGGTAGTACAGGGTCATCGGGAGCCTGGCGCTCGTTCCAGGAAACAAAGGGAAGACATCTTGTGTGAGAGTACACTCTCACATGCTCAGTCATGCACTGTGGCACATATAAAGATGGCAATTTGCCCAACCAGCGTGCTTTTCAGAATATCTGGAGGACATCCAAACACAGAGCAGGGTTGTATTCTGAACTGTTCACCCGGGAGGGGAGGAGCAGCACGATACCCACTAAGCAGAGACGGCGCCATCCATTCCTCATCAACATCAACCAGCCACTATCAAAAACATTCTTTGTTTACCGTACATATGTGTGATCAACTTCCTTTGTATGATTACGTTACTGCCCGATGTAAAATGCTTTCTTGGTGCTGTTACATAAAAATAGAAAGTACAATGTTTACTTCACCCGATAAATGCCACCCTGCAAAGACAAAAAAACAGGAACTGACGGTGATAATGAGAAATAGGGCTTCAAAGTTTTTTACCTGTCGACCCGTATGAATAATATGTAGATAAATGATAGCGCACTTATTCAAAACCAAGCACTGCTGAATTAAGATATGTTGACTTGAGACAAAACATAGGCTAAAAGACTTGATTTTGATCATAACACAATTTTAATAATGTATGCAGTTTTGCCTTTGTAGGGAAGAATAGTCACCAGCTGAATGTTACAGATGAGTGTTACTGAATGTTACTTTACACAAGTGCTGTTTTATTCAGCTGGATTCCATCTTTAAATAAGTTAGTGATTTCCTGATTAGAGGTTGATTTTAATGGTTTAGTGATTTTGGGGTAACAGCTAACGATTTAGTCGCATATGGCGTTCTTGTCCCGAATTAGCAATGGATCCATGCAAATTCTCTTGTTACCCTGCCTCGCATCACCGCCGGTACTGCATCCCTCAGGAAAGATGACGTCATTTCTGTGAAGGATCGATTTACGCGGGCAGACGCAGAACGCAGAGTCAGACTGCGGCTTCACGGCACACGCTCCCGTCGTCGTAATCGCTCGGCATTCTGAGATTTCCCGTCACTTCAGAAGATAACGGAGTTAGCTCACCTTAAAAAAAAAACCACGAGAGGATGGCTGTAGAAACCCTGCTGGTAGAACATTCACTTACAATTTCCATGACCTTTTACCTTGTCGCCACTTTCATGCACCTTTATCCCGTCCGGCTCTCTTGAAACATGTTTGTTTTATTAGCTAACTCTTTTCCATTGTGACCTTCCAGGGAAGTTTCAACTTTTCAAAGGGGGAGGGGGTCAAGAACGGGGGCTGTAAATGCTGATTATACAGCTGACCGCTGCCTCGCGTGGCGACATTTCAGACAGTGAACAACTGAGACAACTGAGTAAATTTTAAAAGCTACTCAGATAAGCAGAGCATTAAAGAAGGTGCAACACAACCCAACTCAACTCATGACAATTCCGCTTCTTTAGGATCCAGTATACAGCCTTAATTACACTTAGAGGTCAACTGGTGACTGCAAAACATGGCATATTCTTCACCCGAGACCTCCACACAAACACTAATTGGGACGGGGATATATTTAGACAGTGTCTATACCCCAGCATGTTTTAAAGGGCGCACCGAGACTTTGCGCTTTCCGAGGCCTTTCGAGGAGTACTGCATTTCTTCCTGGCTTTAAATTTAACTCGCATAAATTAGGTGGCTTATATTACTACATACTGCGCCCCTGCACACATGCGACTTGACATTAAGAGGACAAGGTGAGTTCATTAGAAGGTAAAAAAAACAGACCTACTGTTGCCCTGTAGTTCAAGGCAGTAAAAACGCTGAGTCCACACATTTATGCTTTTCAAGTAGTCGCTGTCCAGTATGCTAATTTTATTTAATTAGCGAGGCACCTCGTTAAAAAAAAAACCCGGCATATGGAGAAGTACAGAGAAGGCGGGCAGAACAAGAGGAAATTAAAAAGTCAACGAATAAGATTTTCTAAGCCAACCGACCAGTCCCTAATTTAATAAACACAAGAATGAAAATTACTTTCACTCCAACTTAAGAATCGTATAAAACTGACTTCTGACTGTCTTGGAGCCTCCTGATTAATGTCCAGCACATGTGTTTGAATACCAACACCACCATAATTCTCTTGCCGGGGGGATCCCGAAATGTAAATGCCCCCCTCCTCCCTGCAATATGCCAGTGGGAGCCCACTCAGGGGTTACTAATCCACAAGGCAGCAACCCTGATGACAACCATCACAAGGTCATAAAACAACGCAGGTGACGGATCTGATGTTAGCGAAACGCTTGCCTCTCTGTCGCCAACAGACGGGGGCGCACAGATATGAAAGGTATTCCTCCAATGCCCATTCCTGTTAGTGCCATTGACCCAGGAAGTTTTCGGGAGCGGGGCGTCGCATGTGGAAAAGCTCAGATAAACAGACACGTGTTGCCGAGTCAAGAGGAAAAGCCAGAGGAAAATCTGTGCACCAGCAATAGAAAAACATGAAAGCATCCCAGACTGGCACAGAAGAAAAGAGAAGAAAATTGCTGCGGATCAATACCAATGTAAATAAAAAACATTAAAAAGCTCAAATGGCGAGCAGACTTGCACTGGGAATTTCTCAACTGAGCTGTGTTTGTAAATCCTGTGTGAAACTCACTATGTCAACAGGCCTGCTTCACTAGATCTATGATCGACCTCTGTCCCTGACCCGCCCCCCCCCCCACACACACACACACACACACACATACACGCATACACACACATAGGGCAACCCTGCTGGCTTATTGATCAGGCACGGATCTCCCTAATTAGGGTCTGAGATGGGGGTGGGAAGGCGGGGGGGGAACAAAGCCAGAGAAGAGCAAAAAAGGAGAGTCTGAGTCCACTCGTTCTTCGTGGAAAAAGAGAAAAGCGTTTGAGCTAGCAGGTGTGGGTTGCTTCTCAAAAACGCTGCTCATTCCCGCCACCAGCGCCGCCTGTTTGAACGGCAGGTAATCATTTGAGTAATCTGGCAAGCGAGGCTACCTGATTCCAATCACCTCGAGGCTAAAAATACTCGCGGGATTCAATTAAAACAGGCAATTATCTCGCTGGCGGTTCCTGCCCCCTCCCTCTCTTCCCCTCCAGCTGCAGAGGAGGGTGATTCAGGGGAAAAAGTATGGAGAAGGCGACAATATCCCCCCCATCGCCATAACTGTTTCGCCATAGAAATAACTGCTTTAGCTCCAGTCGGAGCAGAGGACCCATTATTTAGGGCACCTTTTGAAACAGTGTTTGTTCAGCAAAATCACCAGAACCTCGGGGACATACTGCAAAATGTCCACAGGTCGAGCAGGACAGTGAAGCACCTAAATGCGACAATTATACAGAATATCTGTCTGCCGCACGGTTTCCGGATGGCAGGCGGTGAGAAGAACAGCCTGCTGGGATCCTCCTTTTCTGAAAGTCCCCCCCACCAGTCCACCGGCAGGTGACACACCAGCTCCCTGTCACTCTCTCTGTCACTCTTTCTGTGTGTACGGTGTGTGACACAATCCCGTGTGCGTCTACATCTGTTTGTCACTTATTTATGTGCTACAGCCTAAGGTAATGATACTTTTACTATTTGTATATGTATATATTAGGCGTTGTTCAGACCCCAGCACTGATATAATATGGGAAAGGTTGCCAGTTCCAGAATCCTCTGGGCCTGAAGCAAGGCCCATAACCCACCAACATGGTCCAGGGACACCGGATAAATGGCTGGACATGGGATTTGGACAGGCAATCTTCTGACTATAAACACAGTGTCCTAACCCGCCTATGTCTGGTGCGTGGATGTATGTGCGCGTCTGTGTTTGTATCATGAGAGAGCCTGTTGATGCATGAGGAGGTCAAGAGCTCCACAGGGAAAATGGTAGAGCTCGCCTGGAGATACCCGTTTGTGTGTCAGCGCCCACTGCCATTGCCACCATCGCTTCCCATCTTAATTTGAAGTGTTCAGCTCATCAGACCACAGTGGCCCACTTTCACAATCGAGCGATGCTAAATATGTCTAATAAGTGCTACAAAAACAAGCCAAACGTCAGGAGGATGCAGGTGGCCCTGTAAGCCCCAGCGAAGGGGGGAAAAATTCGCCCATGTTCTTTCTGGAATTTCTCCACGAATGTCACTACGTTTCGCACCGGGTGACATTTATCCACACCGCGAGGCATCGTTCCGACATATCGATAAATGTGTCACCGGTGAGCTAATGAGGACATCTCTCTCCGATGCGCGTCTTGATAGACATTAGTCTCTGGGCTCCCCGCAAATCAACTGCTCGATAGCGGCATTTCGGTGAGTCAATAGACGGCACGTCTTCCTGCTGTGGATTCCCGCGGTATGGATTTTTACATTCAGGTGTCCGACCTCCCCGGGGCGAGCTCATGAGCCAGGCAAACTGCTTCGGGGGGGTGGGGGGCCTGGGGGGTACACATGGCGTGTGGATGAATGGATGGATTGCGGCGAGGCCAGGGGAAGCGAGACTCGGCTCTCCCCCCGACCACTCCACACCCCCACTTTGCGAGCTCTCATGTAACATTAATCGCCTCTATTGATTGTTGGTGTCCTTCACGAGCGACAGGTCATGCACACAGTACATGAACCAGCTCCCAGACATAACTAACCCGCAACCCACCGCAACCAAAAACAACACAAGCATTTTGATGCCACGACCGCACGACAAATGGCACCGGGGCCGCCAAATTCTCCACCCAGATCTTTGTCGCAAAATAACCGATGTTTGGGAGCCAACCTCTACTTTCTGGAATGTTCCAGCGGAGGCGGGAGCCTTCAGCCGTGTATAATTGCCCTTAAGGCCGCTTGTCGTTTTTCCGTGGTAAAGCACGGTGTTTGACCTTCAGAGGTCACAGTCATGACGACAGTAATTCATTTCAAAAACCTCAGTTATGCATTTTTTCTCTCCTGAAATGGAACAAAATTATAAGTGGAGATTGATAATAATCCTTAGCCTGTCATTATTGAAGGTGGTGCATAAAGGCAAGTGTTCGCTCATTTTTCTTGTGTACCCGCTTCAACGTGACGTGGCTGCAAAAGTTAAGCCGACGGCAACGGCAGCCAGCACCCGTCAGACAGTCAGCCTTTCTGCATGAAGCTTGCCCATCACCTGCATGACTATCCACTATGGTGTGTCTGACGGGCACAGAGTCAGAACAGACCTTTAATTTCTTTAATTATAATCTAACTTGCATGTGAAACGTAGAGAGATTGACTTTATAAGAATCTTAAATGTTGTGTTACAGTCATATACTCCTTGGATTACCATACCAAGCTCTTTCTTTTCAAAATAGAAGAGGAAACTAGACAGACTCTCAGAAAGCCCAGAGCTACCTGGGAAGGATTTTGAATAGCTTAAGCAAGTGCTATTTAACACTGTTAGTACCTTGATGTCACACATGCCTGGTGTAGGGAGATATGGACACAACACAATGTGTGACAGCAAATAAACAAGCATTTTTTTCTAGGAAACCAAATAAAATGAATTTCCTTTATTGAATTACATGCGTGAAACAGTGACATCATAGAAGGAGTGCAGATAATGTACATATCACGCCATTTTTGAAAATAAAAAGGGCGCAAGAGCAGTAAGTGTTTGTGGGGCTGTGAAAAACACTGGCTAAAAGGGTTGTGAGATGAACTCTCCGGTGATGGGTTTGCTGGTGCTGGTGGTGCTACATAGGTGTCAGGAGTAACCTTTAGGAGAACAGCTCTGTCATGACATTATAAATTCCCAGAGCTGCTCCATTTGATCCTGGTTGGGTTAACTGGATCCATCTCCCCCACACCCATCCATTAAAAGACGCTTTAATCTGAGTTTCCGTCTCAGAGAGTCACTGCCCCCCCCGCCATAACGGCAAAAAAGGCATTAATTTGAGGAATACTTCTCAAGATGTCATGTGGCCTGAAATGTTTCTGGAGTAGCTGTCATGGTGTGTGTGTGAGTTTTACTCCAATTTACTCCAAAACACTGTTTAAACTCCACTGTGGGCCGCTTAGCTAGCTAAAGGCTGGTCTTCCTTGGAATTAGCATTTTTCTTTTTGTATTAGTGTGTTTTTATGAGCTAGAGGTGGTTAGACATGCTAAAATCTATCACGTAGCATAAGGCTAAAATAGCATAATGCTAAAATAACAGATGATGGCAATAACGGGCAGAATAATGTAAATGTGAGGTCAGCAGGCATGCTGGGTCTCTGAGGAAGCTTTGATGAGGGAGGGGAGCCGGCCTGGAACTCCTCTGCGGGAGGAGATGGAGGTGACTGGGGCCAGACCTCCAGCCCGGAGCTGCAGGCAGGGGGCTTCCGCCAAGCTCGCTAAAGAAACACGGTACAGTATCACTCACTCCCCGAGCCTAGCAGGGACTGGTTCTGCTCCACGTTCTCGGGCCTGGTGGGGGGGGGGCAGATGTACTCTCTCCCGTTTCATTACCATGTAGAAGCCTGTAAATACTTCAGAAATCGAGGCAGTGGGAGTCCATGTGGGGGGTGGTGGGAAGGTGGGTGTGGAAACCCCAAGAGGAGAGAAAGAGAACAAGGTACCACCAAGGGAGGGAGGAGCAGAGTTAATTCTGGCCAATTTCATCGTTCTAGGGGTCACAACGTAATTTTTGTGCCGACGAAGTGAAAAGAGAAACCAGAATGAGAGATGTGTGGGGGGGAGCCATTTCTGCAGTAATGGGGGGTTCTGAGATGCCAGAATTTGGGGGGGGGGGGCACAGGCGAGTGTCATTAGCTAGCTGCAGCTGGTGCCGTAGCACGTCCACTCCATTTAACTTCAAAGGCTGCCCCCAGCGGTGCCCAGCCCCGCCACACCAGCGGCCCGATTTGGGACGGAGACACCATGACACCACCGTGCCCAGACCAATGGAGGCTCTTTACAGTGACATCTTGCCGTTCAAGAAATCTCCTCCTCTCTTCCGTTGGGGTCTCCGTAAAATTTTTGCCTCGTTGTCATGGCAGGCTCCATCTCGCGCGACGACGATGGCGGGCTCTTCTTTCGAGATCTAAATCCTCACCCCCCCCTCCCCAACCCTGCCTTTGTGTGGATCCGGCCATTAAGCCCCTTCCTTGCTTTTGTGCTTCCCGACGCCCTCAGCCATAACGCCGGTGTTCTCTAGACGCGACGTGAAAGGCCTCCAGAATGAGACCCCCCCCCCCCTACAAGGACGCGGGTCCGGATTGGAGCCCTTCCCGCCTGGCTCCTTTGTTCCTCTTAGACTAATGATAATTTAGTAACGTCACGTCGGACAAGAGGATGCCTTCATTTGCAGGGGCTGATTAACTGTCAGGGAAGAGAAACGACCTCCCCCCCCATCGAAACTACCCCCATCCCCCCACCGCGCTGCACGCGGCTCCAGGTAAAAACCACTTTAACCCTTCCCACCCACCTCCCACCGTTATTTATCGCCCAGCCGCTATCCGAGGAGCGCAGGCTGCCCCCGGCGCCGAGATAAGCGGCCGGAGATGCCGATTGGTCGAGCTCTGCCGCTGGGGCTCCTCACGGACGTGACATTTTGGCGACCGGCTCTAGTCTGACAAACAAAACCCTCGTGTGACCCCTCCCTCTGCTGCCACGTCCGGCCCAGCGGTGCCCATTTGCTGATACATACCAGCTGGTGCCATTACCCATCTGTGGTATCGTGCTGCATCCTCTGGGTTTGTGGTAAACCAGGTACCGAATGAGGGACAATGGGTGCAGGAGCAGGACCCTGTCGGCACGATGTCAGCCAAAGACACGGGCCTGGAGGCACCGGCTCCCGGTCCCCATGTAGGTAACACCGGAGACCAATGTTGGACGGGGTCACAATGGACTTAACACACTGACCCCGGCTATACAACGCTGCACTTCTGCTAGCTTAAAGCTCCTCGCAGCAGCTCTGACGTTTATGAAGCATTCATTGGCCCATTCATTAAATGGGCCAAATTAGGGAGCCACCCAGAACACCATTCACACACACACACACACACCTATCCAACTAATCCAATTTACTGTAGTATGTCTCTGGACTGTGGGTCACCCCACTTATGGTACTTGTGTAAGGGACATGTAGTGGGTGTTGTATATTTAGGGGGACTCTTATTTTGATGGGTGCACGGTGAATGAGGTGTGCCCTCGGCACTCAGTTGCAGTTACCAAGGTTATTGGTCTCCCGGTTGTATAAGCGGCGCAGAAGTGTAATGGACTGAGAGTTCGGCCGAGCTTTCTGTTAATGGAGATGGGAGCTGGTAAGACGCAGCCCCTAAATTTATTAAGATGTTTCTCTTCCTATGGTCGGTTTTAGAAAGGGGGGTTAAACGGACGGGTAACCTTTCTGACTGGAACCGGCGGGTGGTTTTCCAGCTCCTATCCTCGTCTATGGTGAAAGGTGTTTTTCTCCATCGTAATTGTGAGTCGCGTTTATAGAAAATGTTTGGAACACCATTGCATGGTATTGCTGTGTTTTAGTGACTAATCCCATGTGTGCGTTTGTGTCGTTGACTTTGCTGTGTGATTATTAGCGCTGTGCGCTTGTAATAAAGTGGTTTAATCGCAATTGATTAGTGTTTGACTTTATCGCATGTGCATGTATATCAAGTGGCACGGACACTGTGTGTAAGTGCCTGTGTAGGATGCCTAATGGTGTTCGAATAAACGTAGCTGTATTTTAAATTTCTGTTGTGTCCTTCCTCACCATATATGCATTGTCTCCCAAGTTGGTAGATTGAACTCATGCAGTGGGGATATATGGCTATATCAGGAGTACTCAGCTTGTAGAGCTGTTATCGTGGTTTGCTTCCGTGGGAGTCCTTACACTTGTCATACTAAATGTACACAGATTACTCAGTAAAGATTCAATTCAATTCATTCAATCAGTCTCCCCTGATATTGGACTGTTCAGAGCTAGAAGTGAAAAATGGGGGATGTGGGTATTCGAGGGGAGGGGCCTGTAACCATATATCCATCCATTTTCTGAAACTGTTTGTCATATTCAGGATTGTGGTGGTCTATCCTATCCCAGAGGCTATGGGATAATACATGGGACAATACATTGCAGGCCCCTGTAACCACGTCTCTTAATTATGAAGTAAGTAGACTGAGCGTTAGTGAAGCGGGAAGTGGGAGCGATGACTCCGCACTCCGGGTTTGTCTGCACACGTAAGCTAGAGAGTGAACACTGTCCGTATATCATTCTCATCGCCTTCCTGGAATATACTGGAGGTGGCAATAAAAATCCCCAGCCCCCCCATTCCCTGTGTGGGACTGTTAGCTGATCACATCGAGGATCTTCACACCAGGTATCTGTAAA
>JAODKE010000114.1:19500776-19517974 GCA_026779605.1 Mormyrus hasselquistii
TCCAACCCCCCCACCCCCTCCTCCCCTCCCCTTAGCAACAGAACAAAGATGGCGGCGCCCAGTAACGCCGATCCTTTGGCTGAAATATCCGCTCCGTTAAAGATCCCGAAAACCGAGGCCCCCTCTCCGGAGTCGGAGGATCTGAGCGACAGCAACCAGTATCACTCGAACCCGTCCACGCCGAACCGCTTCTCGCCGCTGAACGTGGGCATCGGCGTCTCCGGGGGCGCAGGCCGGAGCGGGGCGGCCTCCGCCTCCAACAGCTTCACCGCCTGCCGGGGAATGTCGTGGACGCCCTCCGAGACGAACGCGCTGATCGCCGTGTGGGGCAACGAGCGGCTCACGGAGGCGAGGATGCAGCAGCTGGAGGTGGCCGGGACCGTGTTCTCCGGCAAGGCACCCGGGCCGGCCATGTACGAACGGGTGTCCAGAGCGCTGGCGGAGCTGGGCTACGAAAGGACCCCATCGCAGTGCAGGGAGAGGATGAAGGTAAATAGGACAGAGTAAGCACCGTTTCCATCTTACCCCACTTGTGCTGTCAGGGACCAGCCTGTCACCCCATGCCTTGCCTTCAGGGTTGCACATTTATCTACGTGCTTCGGTTAATCGGTGGGATTGTCAGTTCATTTATAATAAAAGTAGCACTTTTGATTAATGGTGGTGCACGACTTGTAATGAGGCCACCCGGTGCATAAACCGGAATCTGAAACTGATGAGAAGGTCCTTAAACCAGACATCTATGGATCTTGGTATTTAGTTTGGCAGGCTCAGGAATGTGATTATCGTAGTTACGGCTGTCTGCTGTTCTTAGGAGGAAATAAACCTTGTTTCCCTTATTTAAACTGTGAAATGTGCACTGTCCCTCCCCGTGTAACGTGGAAATTATTTATATCTGTTGTGAGTCACTTCCCCCTGAAGTAAGACATGGGTCATATCACAGTGTAGCCCTGTAATCATATGGCTCCTGTATGTCGGTAAGCTCTCGCCTCACTGACCCTAAGCTGCCGTTGGGTTGAACAGACACTGCGACGGTGCTACAGCCGGGTCAAGGAGCACGGCATCGGCAAGAGGAAGAGCAGCTACTCGATCGAGCAGCTGGAGAAGGTGTTCGGTCAGGGGGGCTGGGATTCGCAGAGCTGCCAGCCAGTGCTGATCAACAGCAGCGGCCTCTACCAGGAGATGGAGTCGGACAGCAGCACCATGGAGGATTATCCTCAGGAGGAGTGGTGCAGCCAGGACCTGCCCGCCTTCCAGGAGGGGGAGCTAGAAGCAGGTCAGTGGAGGCTTTATTTCACGCTCCAAAGATCACCGGCGTAGGCTGTCACAACTGGAAGGTGAAAGAACGTGAAGTTCTGAGTTTTGGCAGAGTGTCGCGTTCATAACGCTGTAGTAGATGGTTGGTCCTGGTAGGCAGAACATTGCAGTAAACTTCACGGTCCTCTATTCTCTGAGGTGTGACAAACCTGTGTATGTCACTGGATGAACTTTTATAATAAGCGCTAATGATTTAGTGATAAGCAGTGCTGGTATGACGCAGATGCCACATGATTCAGGTTTTTGGTTACTCCCATAACATCTAGGGTAAAATTCCCATTTACCAGCAGGAATCCTGGTTATTGGTGCACGTCAGTAACTTCCGTCCAACAAGAAAGTCAGCCACTAGGTGGTGTAGTGGTAGAGCTGATGATCAGAAGGTTTTATGTTGTAATCCAACCAGTAATGATCATTTTGTTGTGTTGATGATTGAGCTTGACCTCAATCATCCCATTTTTACCATTCCATTTTTATCAGAGTAAGTTTGTCAAATTATATAACGTCGTGTGGGGGGGGGAGGCTTGTGTTGGCTCATTGGGGTGAAACCAGGGGGAACAAGTTACTCCTTGGTGAGTCCGAGTCAAACCTTACAAGTCTGAGTCACGTCTGAAGTCATGTGCCCTTAAGTCCAAGTTGAGTCCAAGTCTTTCCATCATTTTTGCTGTAGAGTCACAAGTCGTCAAAAGTTGAGTTGTGAGTCATACAGCTTGAATCCCTACCTATGTCAATTTTTTACGTTTAGTGATTAAGTCTTATTGCAGCCAAAACCCACCGCAGTACATCGTAGGTTAAGTCCTTCATAGGCAGAGAGAGGTTGAAAGTCTCTACTCTGTCGCTTTTGTCCTCACATGTGATGCATCTTTCAGACGAGCTGTCTCAGGAGATCTTGCATTCACGATTGATATAAACTGAAATGATAAAATTAACGTTATGGTATCCAGAGGGGAGACCATACCCTCAAGTCGTCTCGAGTCGTAGGGTCCAAGTATGGTTCAAATCTCAAGTCATTTGCCCTAAAGTCCAAGTCTTTCCATAATATTTGCGGAGTCAAGTGACTATTATTGGTACTTTATCAATCCCCACTGTAAGTGAGAGCAAGTTGGCCATGAAGCGCAGCCACCCATAGCAGCGCCCAGGGAGCTTGGGGTTAAGGGTTTTGCTCAAGATGTGCCAAGGCTGGGCTCGAACCGACAACCCTCCAATCACTAGCCCACTGAGCCACATAATGTTTTTTTTCCCCCTGCCACTGTAATTGCTGTGGGTCCATGTTCAGTTTATGGCATCTTCACTATGATATTACTCATGTTTTTGTTATTGCTAAGTTTATCTTTTTTGTATGTATTTAGGTTACATATTTGCACCCACTGTGACTTTATGTAGGTTTTTCTCCAGGTAAACACAGTCATTTCTATTATGCTCAACATAACAAACCTGGCACATAACCTAGAACTAAAATCGGCATTGTGCAAAGACCTACCTTGTCCGTTTGGGTTAATTTGAGTATTAGTGATGACACCATGCAGTGTCCCCTACTTTTTGGCTTTGTGTCATTCTGTTGTTGGTCTGTTTTTTTTTTTTTTTTTTTTCCAACTCCGTGAAAAGACCTCCTGTGCTTTTCAGAGGAAATCCGTCATCCGAAGAACAGAATTCTCCAGCTTCGACAGGAATCGTCGGAAGACTCCCAGTAAGTTCCGATGCAGGATACAGCTGTCCCACAACATTCCTCCCCTTCACCTCTCTTCATTTCATTATCTCTGTTAGTAGTGCTTGTGTTCTCCATGTATCTTAAAGCCGTTATTAAATATAAATATCATTCATTCATTGCAAGTGAATCATTTTTGTATTTGTGTTTCTCAACCCAATCCTTGGGAACCTCCAGTCCACATTTTTGCTTCCTCCCAGCTCCAAAACGGCTGTTCCAGGTATACGGTGTTATTGATTGGCTGGGAACTGGGAAGGACCAAAAATGTGGACGACCTGGGGGTTCTCGGGGACTGGGTTGAGAAGCACTGTATTACTGGAACTGGTTGTAATTTGTCAGTTAGTTGGTTGTCTGTGCGTGTGTGTTTGTGTGTGCTCGTCTTATCCTATTAAAAACATGGTAATTATGAATCCGTGGATGTTTTATGGTCAGTGAGTTAAAGAAACATCCAGACAGTTTACATCACAGTGTGATCCACCACCCTAAGCCTGAGTCCCAGCTTTACACCTTGCACCCTTTCTTGGCATGATCCACAGGAAACAGGAAGTGATGCGGAACGTGATGCGTATCCTGGAGTCGGTACAGATCAAGTGGGAACACTTCCAAACGTGGACAGACTTCTCCCGGCTGCACCTCTCCAACAAGCTGGCCATCTTCGGTGTGGGCTACAACACGCGCTGGCGCGAGGAAATCCGCTACCACTACGCCGAGATTAGCTCGCAGGTGCCACTGGGTAAGCGCCTCCGAGAGTACTTCAACCCCGAGAAGGCGGAGGGACGCATCATCATGACCAAGGTGCAGAAGATGAATTGGAAGAACGTTTACTACAAGTTCCTGGACATCACCATCAGCGAGGCACGCTGCCTGGAGCTGCACATGGAGGTGGACTGGATCCCCGTGGCCCAGTCACGGGTAGCTGGCTGCAGCAACGGCTCCCAGTACCTGCTGCCCGGCGGCATCCCCAAAACCTATGGGCTCTATGCCATCGGCTACGAGGAGGTAAAGGGCGCCACCCCATCGGACTCTGGGGACCGGCCGTCGTCGCCGGAGCCCAGCGATCAGGAACGGAGCCTGAGCCCATCCGGGTCGCCGGAGCGGGACCGAGGTCAGGGGTCCTCGGCCAAAGTGACGTACTGCTACCTGGGCATCGCTGAGGACAGGACGCTGCAGCAATGCCTGTTCCAGCACTTTCAGAGTTCAGGCAAGCATTACGGCCGAGGCGAGCCCTCAGCTGTCACCAAGTTCCTACTGGGGAACTGCAACGTCCAGTCCAAGGAAGTGGGCTCGCCCCGGTCCGCTATTTATATTAAATTCATTGAAGTGGAGCTGGACTTCCTGTCGGCTGGGTCCTTAGTGGAATGTCTAGAAATTGCCATCGGCTATTCCTTGAAATTCAACAAGAAGGATGCGTTGTAAGGCCCCGTCCGGACATTGCGGGGACTCGCTTAGGGGCGGGCGGAAGGACGGGAAGGTGCTCTTGCCTTCGTAGCCACACTGAAATCAGGGAGTCTGTCTGCATCGCTGTCTGGAATGACTTGCATCCCCAGCCTGTGGGGAGGAGTCGTCATGGGCAGTAAGTGGCTGTTGTCAGTTAATTTTTAAAAACTGCCTTCAAAGATTTTTTTTTTCTTTAATTATTGTTTTCTTTACGTTCTTGAAGTGTAACTTCAAAACCAGTGTGCCAGGTAAGATTCCGACATGAAGGAAAATTCTAATAAATACAGGAAATTATGTATGAATATATACATAAATTTATATATATATATACAGTGTTAAGTATATAATATATAAAGTCTATCTCTTTGTATGCATATATGCACATGCAGTGTGTGTGTATGTATATATTTATGTATGAATGTGTGTGTCGTCAAGCATTCCGGTATTTTCGAACACTTTGTCCGAAGTGGGGGGGGTGGAACAGCTTTGTTTTATTTTTTTTATCTGTGAATACAGAGTGGTGATGTTTTGGTTTCCGGATCACCTTCTTGTATGTTTACATTGTTTTGGACAACAATAAATGACCCCTATCCATCCACCGGTTGTTCACCGCACCTGTGAGTTCTGGGAGTACCGCTTGTTTTGGTAACGCAGAATTTGGAATTTGTGGGCTGCAATCGAACATCCAAAACACTCGGCTCAATGAAGCCTAATGTAATCTTGTATCATTTTATGGTTATAATTTGGAGGACCGAAAACTCATAAAACTTTGTTCCAGTGATAAAGTTTTGTTTTTTATTACATTCTCCTGAACCGTTGGTCAA
Source organism: Mormyrus hasselquistii (assembly GCA_026779605.1). Taxonomy (NCBI): domain Eukaryota; kingdom Metazoa; phylum Chordata; class Actinopteri; order Osteoglossiformes; family Mormyridae; genus Mormyrus; species Mormyrus hasselquistii. Next base: position 19,506,054 of record JAODKE010000114.1, read on the forward strand.
AATAAATGGTGGGGTTTGAACCCATAACCCTTTGGCTAAACTATCGTTTTTGTCCACCAGTTTTTCCCATTTCCCAGCTCAGGTCTTATGCCGCGATGAATGTTAATGGCTATTTACCTTTCTGAAAGCTTGCCTGTTGACTGGATTTCAGAAAGAATTAACATACATTTCCAGCTTAGCTGAGGTAAATTGTTTTCCTGAGAAATCAGTATGTTATTTATCCAGACGTGTATCCAAAGTACCATATGATTTTGCCCATTATACTGAAATATGTGACAGACTTACTACTGTCTATGAATCTCATGGCCCCACTATCCGTTGCCAATGTCTGTAATGAGTTGTTCTTCGTCTTTGCCAGAAGATGGCAGTAGAAAGTCACAAAGATAAACAGGCTCATTCTCAAACCATAGTTACTAAGTTGTACATATTAATAGCTGCTGACAGCTTTCTAACTCAAACCGAGAAGAGATGTCTTCTTATTAAAGCAACAAGAAGTCAGGTTTAATTTTCTTGATTTTTTTTCCCCCCTTGAATATATTATGTTCTATGAATATGTAATGATTTTAAGTTATCAAAACAAATGTGAATTAAAAATGAGAATTACGAGACTTTTTTTGAGTTTTCCACACCATATTTAATAATGGATGCAAGATTCTATGAAAAAGTATAACTTAAGCACAAGTAGAGCTTTTCTGAATTATTCAAATCATGTTTTTAAGTTACTTGTTGTAGCAACTTAATATTTCCATTTTACTCCAATACAGTAAAATGTCAGCTATATTATAATCAGAATCAAATTCAGTTCTTTAAAATTACTTAACATCTTAAGAAATAATAGGGAAAAATGCATTTTAAATGATTGTAGTATGATGTCTAAACAAAGTTTAACGCATAATTGCTCAACCAATTTGTACAAGAACAGGCATGTATTATTAAAAAATCACAATCAGGGTTTTAGTGCTGATGATTCTATTGTACAAAAGATGCATCTTTTTAAATGCAGGTATTGAAACTGGCACTACAATGCTTTCATAAATGTCAGTTTGAAGATGGATATTAACCTCCACAACTGGAAAGCTTGATGTGATAATGCCCTGTGTTATTTTCGGTCTCGTCTTAGAATAATTAATAATTAAAATTCGCCATCAGCATCTAATTTCTTTTCAAGCTGAGGCATATTAAGTAACAGCGGGTCTGGTGTCTGTAGAAGGATCTTTAATGAGATTTTAATGTTGATCTTCTGTAATCAAGTGCAATTATATTGATTGTTAGCTCACATTCAAGGTCAGAATCTAATTGGACTGTGTAAAACATATGCTAATGACTCCTGTAAAAATAGAAATCTGTTTCAAACCTCATGTCCACATGAGGACAGACCCCTCTTCATGTGTGCAGCTTTATTCATTTTATGCTTTGCAGTTCATCCATAAACTGTATGTAATAATGTAACGTCAGGTAGGGACAGTAAATTGTTCCAATGCAGAACTCATACCTGTTTGTTAATATAAATAAGCTAAATAAATACATTTAGAAAAGCCACTATTGTATAGATTAGTACTCTCAAAAATATTTGCAAAGATTTTGTGTTTTACCTTTACTCTTGTTCATGACTAACTAACCATTAGCTATTAGCATAAAGCTAATTGTGGTGTGTCCTATTGAGGAGTCATCAAAATATGTTCATAAAGACGTTATTAAGGCTCAGTTTTGCTCCTTGACATCTGTAGTTATTTAAACTGCATTCCAAAGCGGCAAATAAATGAGGCAGATAATGAATCACAAGATGTCAAGGAACCAACTTAGATACAAGTGCTGCTAGACTTCCAGTGAGTAACCAGTAACACGCAGGTGAGAATACAGGGGTGGGGCCAAATACGAAATACCAGAACAGTGTTTAACATCATGTAGAATTGTATTTATGGATATCTGTTTTTAGACATCTTGTGAGGTATAGTACCAAAAAAACAACACAAAAACACAAACACACTTTCTTCTATCAGGAATATACAAGAACAGAAAGGTTATTCTACATTGGAAATTGTACATTAAGGGTCAATCCTTTTTTGTTATCCACTAATTCTTATATAGCCTATTCTTATATAGGTTGATGGCCTGCTTTTTGTTGGTACTTGTGACTAGTGACATGGTGAATTGCAACAGCAATAAAGGGAATCAATCAATCAATAGTCATTGATTTCATGGTCCAAACGCTTGTTTAACTGTCTGATGTATAACAGGGCTTATGCAAATCATGGTCCTGAAGGTGCAAAACCTCTGGCCAATCAGAATCAGTAATTGTTACACTAACTACCTGGGAGAACTGAAGACAAGGCCTGGATTTGGAATCAAGGTCCAGATTTGATGCAGAATGAAATGAGTAGTTATTTTATTGTGCAGAGCCACATTTAAGAAAAGAAGATTTAGTTTATAATCCAAAAACTTCTGCCTAGACCCCAATACATTGTGGTGTCAGTGACAAAATGTATCAGAAAAATGTTTTAAAATGCAAATTGGGGGAAAACACTGATCTAGAGCCAATCCTGAAACGGTTCTATGTATGACCTTAATGAATTAGAAAATGGATAAATGCTCTAAAAATGGTACATATTTCATGTGACTAATGTTACCAGTATTTAATAATGGATACTGCTGATAGACTTGCAAAGAATCCTCAGTGTGCTGAATATGTTTGACATCATTTTACCTTGTTTATATAAAACTTTATTAATGGAAGAATTTTCTTCTTCCTTCATACCTTTACTTTCAAATATTCCCCCGGTAAAACCCATCACGTCTGAAATTATCTGTGTTCGCAATCTTAGCGGACATCCGCAGTCAGTAATTCAGATCAATCAGAGGTAATAATCCTAGGCCACCATAATGCGTACCAATAACACAGTATCTCGGGATTTAATCACAGAAGTGAGCGCACCGGCCCCTAGTAATTGGCTAGTCTTGCCGCATTAACTTCGGCCGCGTTTCTATGGCAACCAGCCAGCTCCGAGGAGCGTGGAAGACTTTCATCTCGGTGGGCTGATCTCTCTCTGCTCTGCCGAGGTTAGGTGCTGCGAGCTCTAGTCCAGCAAGCCGCCTTGACTGATTCCCTGAAGTAACCAGCGCAGACACACAATGGGGCTGCCGGCTAAAACAAAGTATCAGGCGTGGCACTCCTACCAGGAGGCACGTTGCAAGTAGCCTGGCCTTAATGAGAAAAATGCATCGGTCTATAAATAGTTTAAATAAATATGTGTCACCAAGGGGTCGTGTGTGTGCTACAGCATCGCTAATCCATGCTCCCCAGTTTAATTTTATTGCAGTACGTGACGTTAAACAGGACTCTACTTATCGAGCGACGCAAATCGCGCGCCTAAAATAGGTTTTAGCTGGCTTTTAAAACAAATCCGCGCATTTCTATGAAACCTTCACGAAATAAACTAACAGGCTATTATGTAAGGGTCTGCGTTTGTTTTCATTCTCGTCATTAGCATTGTAAAGGAAAATTAATTTGATTAAATTACCCCAGATTGAAAGGGTCGCCATTGCTTAAAGCCACCGTGTAATCCGTCTTGCTCAAGTATATGGAGTAGGATATTACATTTTAGTTAGCGCAATCAGCCAAAGTTAAACAATATAAATACCCCTCAGCTCACTGAATTGTTTGTAATTTTTTTTACAGTAATACACGTTAGTTTAGGGCAACTAAACGGTGACATGAAGTAACCTATGAACAGCATTGTAGCCTAACATTTGTTCTTATTTTGAACAAATCGTTGATGGTAAACTTATGGAAGTGTAATATTGGTTCGAGTATGTAAAACATTTATATAGCAAAACATTCAAAAGCATATTTTTTATTAAAAAAAAAAGCACTCGAGACACCTGTCGGAGAAATGAGGGGCGTTTCCTACGTCTGGTAGGCGTGTCGGGCGGACTCAGGTGCGGCGGCCGGGGTACACGAACCCTTTACTTGCGGATGAGCTCCATGATGACAACTAGTTCCGCGGCAAGGGATAGGGAATCGTTTCTGTCTACTTGCCGCTTATTTCTGGGCGGAAATTTCCTAACAGAAGCGGGAAGTGTCTCTTCGCTGCTTTGCTTGTCCGGTCGCAGCTGGTCAGTCTGCGCGTCCGGCATCTGTGCGCTCGCTGCTTCCCGATTCAGACGCGCAACTGGAGGTTATGGCTCCTCGGGCGTAATTTCAAGCAGCACCGAGCTCCTGACCTGGATTTTGGTCTTTTGATCCACTGATATTAAAAAGGGACCTCTAAGATTAGATCTGCCGTACGAAAAAGCAAAGATAACGGGAAAATACTTAAAGGATCTTGTATGTCTAGGCTGGAAGTCGGAAGGGTGCGACGCACAGAAGAAGGTGCGTGTTGGACCATGGAGATGGGAGCTTCAAGAAAACTTATCACCTCGTTCATACTACTGGTTCTGGGGACTTTTCCAGGTATGATGCGTTTTATTTGCAGCCAAAAGAATCTACTGGACAAAATGCACAAAGTGTACTTTTCCAAATGGAGTCCAGCTGTTAGTGTTGCACTCTTAATATGTACTTATCGGCTACAATTGTACCGTTTGAGTCCATACATTTATTATTATTTTATTAACTTTTTCAGTTTGAAGCTGATTAATGCCAGAGAGGGGATTACGCCTGTTTTTGAATGATTTTGGTCATTAGTTGTGGAACTGACGTATAGTGTAAGACACAGAAAGCGGCTTGCGTTCAAACACCTGTTCTTCGGTACCGTTTCGTGAAAAGCAGCGTCGTTATGCGCGGTTAGTTTTAAACTCGAAATACTTCGCCGAGAAAGAAACAGTGAAATTCATTCAGTCGAGTTAATCTACCTTCAGCTGACCTTTTCATGTTAATGGTGTCAGAGCTGCTTTCTGAGATGTCCTTAGTAAACGCGAGACTTTTTTCCCCCCATTTGTGTACAGCGACAATAAACGTACTGTATAATTTCTTGTATAATTTAGGGCGTGTTTTAAATAGTTTTTCTCCTATAAGAAGAATACGACGGACCTCTGCACTTGCTCACTGTCGTCCTATTTAACTGGAGAATAACGCTGGCCTATTAAATTACCGTGAAGTCGTCCTCACACCTAAATAATTAACTCTTCTTTATAACGGTGCAAAATACTACTGAAAAATACATAAATACATGCAAACCAGAATGGGAGAATACAAATCTCTCACACTAACGATTTGAATAAATGTCTTTTGTGTGGTTAATTGCGTAACCTGGTACAAGTCCGTCCTCAAACTATTGAAAGCTGTCGTGACATGTCGCGCCTTATGTTGGATGCATCGTATTTGCTTATGCTGCTGAATGAACGAATGTCATAATCCGAAATGCTTCTTAGGATTTATATTTAATGTTTGTTGAATGAAACCCACATAAAAGCATTTCCCAAACTGTACATACCTTCATAGGTATCCTGTTGTTGAATCAGACAGGTACTGCTCTACACTCATTTTGTCTGACTTTGAAGATCACGGCTGTTCTGTAGATAGTAGCAGCATCTGATTGGAATTACAAGAAGCATAAAGTAGCTGTCTGATGACCCCACCGCTGCTAAAGTGCAGTTGTGTCTTGGTTCCTGACCTGATTACTCATTATTCAAAATGGGAATAATCTCTGCGGTTGAGCGTTGTGGGCCACCGGTTGTATATTGACCTTGCTGCACTCCTGATTAAAGTAGACCTCAAGCTCAGATGTATCCTTGTGTTAGGACAGGGAATGAAGCTGGAAGGAAGTCACTTCGTGCATTCCGGAAGGCTACAAACTCACAATGGAGCAGGAAGCTGGTGACCGGCTGGCACAGGAAATAGGTCTCACTGCTTCCTAACAGGATAAATGGCTAGTGTGTGGTGTTTTCCCTGTCCGCCATTATGTGTGCTGTGCTGATTTATATTCCTTATTGCTTGCTCTGAATTTTATAATTTTGTAGGGCAGTGCGATGGCTCAGTGGGTAGCATAGTGATCTCAGATCTGTGGGTTCACATACTGTCCTCAAGTTCAAATGGATTTTCTCTGCTCCTCCTGCTTTTCTTGCCAGAGTCCAAAGACTTGCGTTTCAGATTAATTGGCTTTTCCGTTGGACCCTTTGTGTGTGGGAGCTGTGATGTATTGACATTTTGTCCATGGTTCTGCGTGTGCTGTGCTTTGAGGAATAGGCTGAGCAGTATCCCTGTATTGAATAAGCTGTTACTGAGAACACATACATGAAATTACTGCTCTTGTAACTGACCCCTGGTCAGTGTTATTAATGGTTGTAAATATGAGCATTTTGAGTGGTGATTTAAATAAAATTAAAAAAAAAAGGTAAGGGCGTATTTGTACCTGCTAAGAAGTTCATAAGTTGAGTTCAGCATGTTTTTAGACTATGGGGGGGGGGGGTAGGGAGAACCGGAGTACCCGGAGGAAACCCCAGGACGACATGCGAACTCCACACACATGGAACCCAGGCGGAGACTCAAACCCGGGTCTCAGAGGTGTGAGGCAGCAGTGCTAACCACTACACCACCATGCTACCTCTCGAAGGCTATTTAGTTACTGTATGTATGCATGAGTACAGTACAAATGCACTTGGACCAATGACAAGCTTGAAGGTGAGAACTGTTAAAAAAAAATTAAAAATGGGAAAAAAATACATAGTTGATTCAACTGAGTATTGTTTTTATGTAAAGAGATAATATTCCTCATCAACATTCTTCATTTCTGATTGCAGCTCCAATGGCTTTGTGGGATACTGTACATTCATTCATTGCACACTTCAGAATTTCGCCAAAAGTAGCATGTCACCCGAGTACTGCTTGCCTGCTTTCTTATCCATACTGAGGATTGGGTCATACTGCTCACTTTTACATACTATATTTTACCTACTACGTGGCAATCAAGTATGCAATTTTGGGCACACCATTCGTTTTCAGCAGTCTGATTGCATCCTGAATTTCTCAAACACAATTTGCACTATGATCGCATCCTACTGATCATTCAATCCTGTTATTCAAAATACCAAAAGAGGAATTTTTCTTTTTCATCACCCAAGCTCTTCCCCAACGTTTTTCCCCTGGTCCTGTTGAAGAGGCACTATTGAACTTTGTCAGACGTGATATTTTTGTGCATAGAGCCAGAATAGCCTTTTCAAAGGAAGTGCTGTTTTTTCCAAGTTGGTGACCTGCTGGCATTGTTCGGTCTTGCTTCTTACTTGCTTTCTGCATAATATCTGTGCAATTTAGCAATGTCCACATAGCATCAAAGTGTGCAGTAGTGCTGAACTCAGTGCATCTATGCAAAGTCACCATCTCTGCTGCTATGGAGATTGATTAGTCCAGCCATAATGGGAACTGAGTCTTTATCTGCCTCATGATCTTACCTGATAACTTATTCCATTTATTTCCAGAAACATGACTTTAATGGTTGAGCTCTGTGTTAGCCCCTGTTTCTGTCTTTATATGCAGGATGTGTTTGATTACTACATTAATGCAGACCATTATATATTGGTCTCCGTTTGTAGGATCTCCCGGTGGTAAACGGATAAAATGCACATTTATTCACACTAATTATATCATTACTTTTTTATTTGTGTGTTTTTCTGGGTTTTGATTTCTTTGCATACCGGTAGCTGTCCATGTCGCTTTCCCTGAATAATCAACCTTCCCACTGGTTTCCTAATTGGTACATTTAAAATGTATTTGCGTAATATCCATTGAACCCTTTTAAGTCTTGTCCAGATTGCTGTGAACTGTTTGCCTTAGTGGTGTATGTTTGAGTTCTAGTGCCCTTTTAAAAGTTAAGTACACATGAGTCTGATGATATCAGCAATGAAACAGTCCTGTCATTTGGGGGATTGTCATTCTGAAATGTGTCCTTTTCCCATTACTAGACTTCTGTGTGTTGTTTTTAGTTTAGTTCCTTGGGACGGTTGTTTTGAGGAACTATATTTGATAAATGCTGGGGTTTAAAGAAATACTGGAGGATCAGACCAGTGATGGATTTCTCGCTGCATTGACAAGGTGAATAAATGCGGCCTGGTGGCTCAGTAGGGGACACAGTGGGGGGTGCAGTGGCCTCTCCTCATCAGGACTGTAGGTTTCAATCCTGTCTTTGATTTGTACGTCTTTGTATGTGTATGGCTTTCCTCTGGCATATATTACTGTTTCCAGAACTTTCCAAAAAAAAGAAGGAAGTATTTAAATGAAGTATTTTTAAAAACCACCCATGGGATGTTATTTCTTCTGAACTGGGTAGCGTTTAATAAGCTGTGCTTAACAGGAGTCAGTCAGGCACCTGATATGAAAGGGTAAAATGTCTTTGTTACTATGAAACTCTCAAATCTGAGCAAACACCAGATATGTCCTCCTGTTTTGGCAGTGTGACGTTGGTCGGTGCATCTTCATTCGCCTTCGCCTACAGGTAGGGAGTCGGCATGCGGCGAGCAGCAGTAAACTGACTCGGTGGGCCCTCGCGGTGCCGGTCGAGCTCGGCCAGTGCAGCTCCAGAATGTACATTTGTTTGTGTTCCATCTGGCCACTTAAGCAGTTGATTAAACTGACCATTACCCTAATTTAGCCAATGGAGATTTTTCAGCACTTTGAAGAGAGTTGGTAGACATCCATAACTGTACCCTCTCAGACCAAAATTGGACAGGCTTGCTCACAGGGGAAAGTCAGGGTCAGAGAGAGAGAGGAGAGAGATTGTGTGTGTGTGTGTGTGTGTGTGTGTGTGTGTGTGTGTGTGTGTGTGTGTGTGAGAGAGACAGAGATTGCTTGGCCTTTAGCCAGTCAGTCACATGGTTAGCTGACCAGCCAGGCCTCTGTGGTGTCTTCAGGGAAAATGGAAGGCCTGCTTTTTATTTTATTTTTTTTAATTTTAAAAATTATAGAATTTATAATAGCCTGTGCTTAATATCTGACTAGGAAGGGTGTGCATTTTCAATACAAACCACTAGGATTTTATTTTTGGGCCTGTCCATCCTGAGCCCAGCCAGACCTTGAGATTTAGTTAACCATTGACCCAGTCATAGTGCCTCAGTATGGTTTTGTTAATGTGTACTATTCTAGTGTGACAGTCCACCCTAGCAGATTAGCTTGTAGCAAAACGATGTGTACAGCGACATTAATGGTGCTCCAGACTGACCATTTCCCTGTATCACTGGGTGTAGACCTCGCTGAATCCCCCAGAGTCATTACGTACCTCTCTTTTTGGGGCAGCAGTTGTGGTGATTTACTTGAGGCTCTATGTTCAGCTTCTCCTCTAAGGTGAAATGAAGAATTCATCAAGCTTCCAAATATCCTGTCTTCCACCTGTTTCTCAGGGGTGGGATTGCAGGGTGGCTTGTAGTCTATCCCAGACAGCAGAGGGTGTCTTTCCATCACATGACACACACAAACACACCACAGGCAGTTTAGAGTCAAAACATCACCTGCATATTATTGGACTGTAGGAGGAAACCCTCACAACCCTGGGACTATGAGAATGTGTATATGTATATATATGTATGTGTATGTATAAACACCACACAGAGTGGAGGTGGGATTTGAACCCACAACCCTAGAGGCGCCAGTGCTACCAAGCTGCCATACCACCTATATACACAGCTTGCTTGTAAATTCCTACTGGTTGCCCTAGTGCCTAAACACTAAGAATAGCAGTTTGATGAAATGTCAAGTCAACGCCAATCTCTTATCTTAAGCTGCTCATTTCTTAAAATAATGTTCTGTGAGAAGCTGCCAGTAGCAAGAAGAATTTCTGTTTCAGTTTAATATCTCGGGTTCTCAGAAGCTTATAAGGTCTATGAAGAAATCAGATGTATTTGGTATGTAGGGAGATGTCAGATTTTTTTTTTGTTGTTTTGTTGTTGTCTTTTGTTAAACAGTGGGTAATTATTGTAGGTACTGTGAAAATACTTCTAAAGGAATAATGCCGACTGTGATCCTGTTACCTGCTCCACATCCCCAGGTGTACACGAGCAGTAAATAGTGCTGTTGGTGTCCATTTATGTACCAGACTGTCTCAGTGCAGTGAGGCTAACTGTCAGCTGTTACCCCTCGGGAGCATGAAGGCTCCCAGGCCATACTGTCGGGATTCTGTCGTCGTCCCTGGAGGAGCTGGCCAGGGGTCGTGAGAAATCAAGTGGGCGACTTTCCCAACATTTAAGCTGGCCTATGAAGTCACTCAGACGTGCAGGCCCCGCCCCCTTTCCCCAGTTAAAGGGGAATGTGACGGGCCAGGCCTGCTTATGGCTGGGGGAACGCTGTTGCTTTTTACGGCCGACTGTGTTCCTGAGCGCCATGGTCTCCCTTTGACTCTGGCAAGGCTAATTGCAGGTTCTCACACTGTAACAACCCAGAGCCCCAAAGTAAAGCAGTGTATGGCAGTGTAATGTGAGAGAGCCAGTTGGAGACTGATGGGTTTTCTCATGCTGATGTTGAAGGTTGCCTCATATCTTTGAAGAAAATTCCAGTTTAACTGTTTTTAATTTTATTTATTTTTTTATTTTTAATTATTATTATTATAATATAAATATGTCGCCTGATGGGTTGACCGGCGCTGCTCCGGGCCACCAAAAAGACGTCATTATACCAGATGTCCTTTCTCCATATCAGGGCTTTATTAATATTAAAGTAAGACATTAAAAGATGATAATGAAGTTTTACTTTTCAGTAGGAACACTACTGACTTCCTAACTCCCAGCGTCATGTCATTGTTTTAGTTTATTTTTACCTCAGCTGGCCTGCTGAGTTGTCACTTGGGAAGCACGCTAATGAGTAACAGCGTGACTGTCTGGGGCCCGTCTAGTGTAACTGGTTGTGGAGTTGCCCTTGTCAGGCTTTGCCCCTCTAGCTCTGCCGGTTAAGAGTGGTGCGGCCGCTGCCGGCGAGGCCCCCTCCGGCCTTCCTTTCTGAGCCGCATGGGGCTGAGCGGGGACGCACGCCCATCGCAGCGAAGATGGCAGCGACGGCTGCTGATGCTGTCAGTCGCGACAGAGGTGTGCAACTGCGGAATAGCTATTCCTGACGCGGGTTCCTGCTAGCCTGGAGAAGGGACTCTGATGAAATCCCCGCATGTCGCAGGCAACAGTCAGCTCTGTCTTTTCTCCCATAAATCCTTTTTCTAACAAGTCAGAGAATCTGGCGACTCGGACTAATAGGCGGTGGCGTTTTGTGTGATAGCATCCCATCCCGGATATCCCCCCCGCCACTTGTCCCTGGGGTAAGCTTCAGGCCACCCTTGTGACCTTGAACTCAATATGTAGATGGGACATTTATCTGACTGAGAGGAAACATTTTTGTCCGATCTGTGCATCAGAACCCGTGTTATTGGCCAAGTATGTCAAATTCCTTTTGTGTGTACATTTTTTCTGTTGCCGTCAATGCATGTGCACAAAAAACACACACAGGAAAAAAAGACATCAAAAAAGACGGAAATGTATATTTAAAAGGGTGGCTTTTAATTGCCTGTTGATTCTAGGGAAATTGGGATAATGAGTCATTACAGATGGATTTACAATGATCTAGTGTTTCCTGTGAATCAATCGGTTTGGTTTGGCGACAGAGTCATGGGGGGCTGGTTAATGTAGGATTATTATTTTTCAGTAACTGCTGTAACTAAAACTACTTTATATTTTAGTGGTTGCCTAATTTAAGTTTTCAACCAATTGCGCCGTGTGCTTCAATCAACGTAACACCGGCCTACCTGCACTGTATGAAGGCTAACTGTGTTTGTGACTCAGCCTACCTGCACTGTACGAAGGCTAACTGTGTATGTGACTCAGCCTACCTGCACTGTACGCAGACTAACTGTGTATGTGACTCAGCCTACCTGCACTGTACGCAGGCTAACTGTGTATGTGACTCAGCCTACCTGCACTGTACGCAGACTAACTGTGTATGTGACTCAGCCTACCTGCAC
>JAODKE010000114.1:19518074-19531381 GCA_026779605.1 Mormyrus hasselquistii
GGGGAGGCGTACACCGCAACCCCCCCCCCCCCCCCGCCTCCCTTTTCCAAAACAGTAATCTGTTACAGTGTGTCAAAATTGTGCTGATGTTATGATAAACTGTAAAGGCTTTCCTCCCATTCCTATAGGGGTCATTTTATGTCAAACCATCACACTTTCAGACCTCATTGTCATGGATTTTAATTAAACTTGCCATGCCGATTTGGTCACATGAGTAACTCAAGAAACTGAAATTGGGCATGTCTTGGATCAATACTGAGGGTGATTTAAGCGAAAAAAAGTTTTAACTTTTTTTCGGGGGGGACTATGACTTTGACTGGCTATATTTACCTTAGTATAAGCTTCACAGAAATGGTCAGCTGTAAGTGCACACTGAGGGAATCGCTTGACTTTGCAAGCATCAAAGGTTACGTCGTGGCTGCATATGATGATAATTAGTTTCTTCAACACATGCTAGCCACCATGTCCAGCACTGGAGAGTGGAGACAGCTACAACTCTACTGAACTATTTTAGTGTAGCATATTTGTAACCCTAATTATTGTTATTACGGTGGGGGGGAACCCAATAGGCATCATGACGATAAAATAACTACATTAGCGGTTTTCAGTGTGTGAATGGGGTATGAGAGAGGGAGGAGGGAGAGATGTCCCCCCCCACTAACTAAATGTCTGTTCTGTTTAGCTGCATGGTCTGTTTCTCTTTTCCTTGGAAATACCTAAGCAAGCTCATTTTATTTCAGCTATTTCAGAGCATCTGCTAAGTGACAACATCAAGGCATTGAATTAGATGACTGATTGATGACTGCTCGATCTGTTCAAAATCTGTCAGTTCTGTGTCCCCGTCTAGTTTTTTAATAAATATTTATGTACACATGCAGTATGTGTCAGTGCATGCTTCGTCTGAGTGTTTCGCAGTTTCACAGTATTCTTCCTTATGATGTTTCTGCAAGTGGCTAATTTGGTTTGTCGCATTAAATGATGCTCAGTTGCTACCTACCCCAGAAAGGATGGCATTGCAAGTAGTTGTCGGGCTAGTCTGAGTTTCCACTTTAAAGAAATTTCTGCATGGCTGATATCTCGGTTAGTTTGTAGTTTCGAGCCAAGTGCCTCAGACTTGCTGCACCTTACAAATCGGGTGAATGCAGGAAATTAAATAGATTTTGGTTTTGGGTCAGGTTGCGGTAGCCGACATCGATCAATTATGAAATGCCTGGATCGTCCCTGACTCCAAACTTTGATATCAGCTCAGGACTTCACTGAAAATTATTGTACAAGGGAGATGGTGGGACAACAGGGGACCCCACTGTGAAGTTTTGTCAGGATCCAGAATTTCTAGCTACACTCCTGACTTGTACCCCTGTACACAACTGTCTGACAGTTGTTTATGTGACATTTGAACTCCTAAAAATTCGTGATTTGTTGGACGCATGAGCACATATTAAAGGAATAAAACAGCTAGCTTATTGTAACTATTATTGTAACTAATGCTCTGCGCTCTACTGGTAAGTGGAGCTGGTCACGTTCGCGCTGGCTGTTATAGAACTCTGATCTGTAATTAGATCATTTTAATGAGCCTTTTAAATAATCATTAGCATATTGCGCTCGCTGGCACAGTGCGAGAGTGCGGCACTCCCCATGGGCCATACACGAAGTAGCGTCCCAGCCAGCCGTCACGCCTCCCCCCCTCATCCTACGGGACATGCTTCGGATCGTCACCATCCAGTGGTGACTGAAAAAAAGAGGACTGGCCGACCTCCCACAATGCACAGGGGCACCGCCTACGAAGCGTGAGATAATGACGAGCCTGGAGGCGCCTGGCTCTCTGCTGAAGTGCTTTTTAATTAGGGGTTCTGGGACACAAACATCACAGCTTTGGCCGTAATGATAGTGCTGGGCTGATACGCGATTAGGCCATGTCAGCCGCAAGATGCACATTGTGTAGATGTGTTTTTTCGTCTCTTTCCTCCCTCGTTATCAAAACTGAATTCTACTTGATTTTCAAGGCTATTTAATTATGCATTTAAAAAATTAAGTTGATGCAGTGCTGTACTGTTGTTTTGTTGTGGAATGTGAATATCATCCGCCCATGTATTCAGCAATCTCATTCAAGTATTATTATTATTTGTTTATTTATTTTATTCATTCATTCCTTCCCTAGCCCTGCACAGAGTGGTTGTCCTTTGTCTGGGGCCTGGGTTTGGGTCTTGCTTTGCCATATTTGGGTAGTTTTCTCTCATCTCTCTGGGCACCTGTGAGCCTGGCCATAGAGCAGATCATGGAGTTCAAAGCCAGATGTGTTGGCGTGGATGTCACATGACCTTCCCATGGGACTAACGGGGCACACTGAAGATGACGGTGTATATTTCAAGTATAAAACATGTTCAGGATTGAAATCCAGGTGCCAAACGTTCGCCAGCACCCCCTCAGTTTTGAGGCCAGCATCATTCAGAGTGTGACGATAAACCTCAGCTTCCAGTCCTCGTGCCTCTCTTGTGGGCGAGCCAGAGAAAGGGCTGTGTAATGGTTGCGATGGATACCAGTCGATGGACGGGCTCCGTTCTCTCTTCCGTTCATTGATAATAACACTCCCTTACACACATTCTCAAAGCATGAACCTCTGAGTCAAAGTCAGCTTGCAATTCAAAGGCATCATTCAAATGCGCTAGATTTAGGGGTAAGGGGTAATTCCCCTGCATATTACGTGAATACTACCATGTGTTAAGGTCTTTCCTTGTTGTGGAATGCACCAACCCACCGGTAACCACCGAGGGTGACGTCTCATGTTGTAGAAATTTATGAGACTTAGTCGCTGCTTCAGAGTATCACGTTGCCTTTATTTCTGAATTCAGGGAGCAATCACTTCTCTGCTACCTCTGTGGTAATGCTCGAAGAACTTTAACTTAAACGTACCTTTTTATAGTGGTATACAGATAGCTCGCACGGTTTGCATCTTGCAAACACACATATACTTAATGCAGTCTGTGTCAACTAAACACGTTATCTGTATCTGCACAGCCTTGTAGCTTGTAGCCCCCGCCCTTCTGTAGCATCATTGTGGCTTTTCTGCTCTGTAAGTGTGCTCCAAACTAACATTTCTGTTCTCTACCTGCATTTCTGTGAAATCTAATGAGCATAAAGGTCAAGTACAAATTATTACACTAAGGTTAACTCTTAATTCTCTTAAGCTTATATTCTCAGGTTTTAGCTGCCTAACACACAGGGACTCTTTCATCAATATAAAATTACATTCCAAAGCTGATTTATAAAATTATCCCTCTGATCAGTTTTTCTCTCACACTCATAATCACCCACCTGCAGTTTGACTCATTGGCCAAAGCGTACCAATCAACATAGGCCAGGGCTATTCAACTCACGGTCCTCAGGGGCCGAGTCCTGCTGATTTTCCAGTCTTCCTTTACCTGTGAGCCAAGTGTGAAGCCTCTGGCCAATCAGAATCAGTGATTATTAACCTAACTCTCTGGGAGAACTGAAAACAAGGCCTGGATCTGGAATCGAGGGCCAGAGTTGAAGAGCCCTGGCATAGGCATATTCCCCAAAACCCCCACACTGGAATTACTGGACACCTACAAGCACATTTTAGGATAAACGTGAATGGAAGGAGGAGCAAACTCAAACACAGTCCTAGTAATCATTCCTGGAGGGTCTCTGGCATAATTAGTACGTATGTAGGATCAGAATCAGCTGCGGTGAGAAAGAACACGCTGTTTTTTAAAGGGACCTTGCGTCATCTTCATGCTCACTGCTCTAATCTGCTCTGGTGCCGTTCTTGCCACCAGGGCGGGGTCACGAGCTCACCTCAGAACTTTTAGCGCACTCTGTAATTATTTCGACGATATTTCTGGGATCCTCGCTGCTCTTCTACCTGCCATTTGCATTGTTGTGCTCTGGGACTCTAGTGGACCCTGTCAGGCCTTGCATTAATGTTCTCTGCTGCCTTTTTACGTCTTTCTTAAACTTAATTACAAGATGTCAGAGTTTCTCTTCTGGTCTGGTTCATTTTGTTAATAATCATAATCACATTCCTGCTGTCAGTTAATACAGGTCAGTGTGAAGACGCGTACATTAATTAAATTTGTGATCCCGTGTGGGTGGGTTGCTCTTGAAAATCGGCTTGTAAATTTCCATGACCCTATCAAAGAAACTGAATGTTTTCTCTCTTTTTGTCCTCTAAATCCTTTTTTGCAAATTACTATTGTTATCCCTAAATGCTTAGTGTTCCACAAGCCTTGAAAAGCCATTAAAAGGCATTGATTAGATGAATGCAGTGGTCCAGAAATCCTATCATCATAGTTTTGGGAAGTAGCTAATGGACCTGGTTAATTTGAGGTCTATCTCATCACTGTCAGCGATTATTAAGCTGTGGAAGCCACAAACAATGCCTCCATAATGAATCTCACTTCATAACCTACTCCTGCTGTTGTTATTCCCATTATTTATTCTTTTGTTTTTGGTTTTTTTTAACCCCTTCCAACCTCCATCTAATTTTCTATTGCCTTGCCGTGCCTGAATACTAGAACATGTTTTAAGTGCAAGCTCTCTGCATCTATGCTGAAATGTCTCTGCAGAACAGGATCTATTTGGATTAAAGCTGGATTTGCAGCAATTTGGCCGGGTCCAACATTCATGGTTAAAATGCCAACCTTTACCAGCAGTACTTCTACAGCACTGTATCTCCAAGTAACATTTCCTGTGCTAAATACTGGTAGACTTTTAGTAAGACAGTGCAGTGATAATACTGCTGGTTTTTATATTTCCGTTACTTTTAGCCAGCTGTACCTCCTAGGTCCTCTTGTCCATGCCCTGCCTATTTATTTATGCTGGTATTTTTCTTTTGCCTATTTTATGAGGTAGATTCACACAATTGCTGACTCTGTTCTGTGTCTTCGTGAGGCCTGTGTTCTTTCTTTATGTGTAAGTCTGTCCACGGTCTTATTTTGTTTTGGATGGGGTGGAGTTTCATGTTGCTGTTTCTGAGTAACACACGAAAATAAATTCCCTGTGTCCTCTGCGCCAAAAAAAGAGTATGGTCTTTATACCCTCTTGCTGTAGTTAATGTCAAATTGTCAGAATTGGAACTAGGAAACACACACTCACACTCTGCACGGCCTGCATGCTTACGTAAACCTCATGCCAAAATAAGATGTGATAGAAACTATTGATCCCCCCGGGGAGGGATATTTTTGTTGTCCAGCAGCATTGTGAAAATAACTCCTGGCACAATCTCCGATAATATTATATAATTCATAATATAAAAAGTTTAGGGAAACTCTAGTTTCCTTTCTCAAATTCTCTCCGGTATACCTACATTATATAGCATGGATTGGCAAACTTTTCAACCCCCCCCCCCCTCATTTTGGCAGTTGGGGGGGTGGGGGTCCCCTTCCCTTCAGTAAATTTTGCCGACTTGGTAGGGGGGGAGGGTTCCCCTCGGTAGATTTATTGCAATTGCCACGACCCCCCCGTTGGGAACTTCTGGTATATAGCAGGGGTCTCCAACCTTTTTCTACAGTAAGAGCTACTTCTACAAAGAGAGGGGGGGGGGGCAGTGACAATGAAATAAAATGGCTAGAAAACGAATTCATGTTATGCAGGTTATTCATTGGCTCACTGCGGGCCACGCCAAGCTTCCGTCTTTAAGGTTAAGGTGATGTAATTGCTTGACGATAAATTAGATTAAGATGTACCACCATTGCCAGAAACCTCTTCATAGTAGTACGTGGTTCATTAACGAACCGTCCAGTCAGACAGAAGCTCATTCCAGAAATCCTGACACAAGGCAGGCAGTGTGTTTACATCACTCAAACCACACATTTTTACAACCTCCCCCTGTGGATTGGGGACCGCCTGTTGGTCTTTGACAGTCACTAAGCATTAAATAAATGTGATCCTTGTTCGGGAGCTGCTGACGCAGCATGTTCTGCTAGCTAGCTATGATCTTCTGAGTACTAACTTGCAATTATCCAGTTTTCCTTTGAAGGGGCCCCCAGGAGCAACAAACTCTTCCCTGAAGGTCATCCTGGGCAGAATCTCGGGCAATCGCATGGCACACGCGCGTTCTACGGGCAGTCCAGATATACCAGCTCACGTCATCTGTGTGTCTTTGGACTTTGGTAGGCAACTGGCATATCCAGAGGAGGAAGGCCGCACAACCCCACAGCCCCCCCAGACATAGAGGTGGGTTAGGGGGTGGCAGCTTTAAGAATCAGTATAATGAAATTTAAGTCATGGGTTGTAGGTCATTTGCATATGTGTCTGTTTCGTATGTGTGAATTAAGTCTCTGGCCAGTGGAGGGACCTACAGAAAAACCTTACGGGGAACATGGTGCGTGAAAACCAGACAGTCACAAATCAGCCGTTAATTCCCTACAGCCTCTTGCTGTGAAAAACTTACTTCTGGTCAACTTTTTTTTTTTTTAATTATTAGTAGATGGGCTAAAGGAAGCCAGTTCAGCAGTGGAAGAAATCTGCTCTAAGTTCTGCGGTCCAGCTATATCCCACTGTCCGTCGCCCATCACCATGGCAATTACCTCTACGTTCCAGAGCCCAGCTGGAGGGGTGCACTTTTAATCACTAACCAACCAATACTGTTATGCTTTGGGCCTGGGAGTGGTCGATCTGGCTAGGGAAAGCTGGGAGGAGCTGCCTCCCATCTGCATCTAGGGCCCTGTGGACACTCCTGTGCAGAGTCCTGCTCAAACGTTGGCATTTTATTACCTACTGATAATCACGGTGCATTGTGGGAAAAGTGCCCTCCCTGCCAGCTGCCATTTGCCTCCCGTGTGTGTTCTGTCCTGCTCTCTACACTTATCTTCAGCCAATATATGGAGAGAAACTGGTTTTATTTATTTATTTTAAAAAAGTTTTTTTTTTTTAAAAAAAAAAAAAAAAAAAAAAAGGTTTTGGTGCTTGAACACCTCAGTCTCTCTTTGTTGTCCTGTGGTGAGAGGATATTGCTTCTTTTTAATGACTTTCCCGTGTCTTCAGACCACCGGATGCAACTGCAGCACTCACTGCTGAAGTGATCTCGGAGTCTTTTAAAAGGCCGGTGTGCAAAACGCATTAAGAACTATCCGGAATAGAATCCTGACAGCGCCTCCCCATTCGAGGTGCCCTGCCACCCCAGAATGTACCCATTCTGTCAAAGGAAACGATGTAAATTATTGCAACCTGGCAAGCCTGTCTTGATAAAGGCTGGAAATTGGACACGGAAAAGGTCGTCTCTCTTACAAGTTTGAGAATTGCAGGAAAACTAGATCTCAAGGACAGTTTGGGGTCTTGAGACTAGTCCACAAATCAGCAAATGTTCCAGCCCCCCTTCCAGCATGAAAGATTAATCGACATCGCCTTTAGTAAGACACTGGTCAAAACCAAACCAGGGGTTGTGTGTGCCTCATTGGGTTAAGACATTGAGCCTGTGATCAGTAGTTTGCTGGTTCAGATCCAAACAGTACTGTGTTGTAGGAAAATTGACTTGTTTACTAGGTATTCCAGAATATCACAGACAATGTGCTCAGTTTTAAAAAAAAAAAAAAAAAAAAAAACACAAAAAAATTTTGCATTTGAGGTGGTGAGGGCTACATCGGAAAGCTCTGGAACCTGACAGGTGGAGCGAAGGCGTTCTTCAGAGGCGTATTCCCGCGTCTTGGATCATGCCGCCTTAATCGCGAGCGCCGGGATCAGTGGGATTACCCTGGAATCTTGAGGCATAAGCAGAACTGGCTTTTAATCCAAACGCGGCAAAGTCAGGGAAGTGAGTGGGCTCTAGCAGCGAGGGCGGGGACTGGCGGGGGTCTGCCTGAGACGCCCAAACCGTAATGCCAACTGACAGACCTTCTCCTGGCACTGTAATTTTTAAATCAACGGCGCAGCAGGGTTTTGACTTATTGCGCCTAACTGAAACGCGGCTACTACCGAATAAAATAAAAAGCACTCCTGAACTTTCACTAAATATTTGTGACTCAAGACACTGCTGCACTGAAAGTATGTATAACATATGGGTTTTCTGTAAAATACATAGCATTTCTGTGAAACCGTAATTAATATTCTTTGTATGCCTGGGATCGCTTCAGACCCCAAGTCACGCAATATTGCCTGGGTGTATTAGAAGACTGTCAGGTGTAATTACCATGCTGGTTACCCGAGGGACTGTGTTGAATAAATTTGAGCGACTACATAAATTGCAAGCACTGTGTATGTGACTGTGTGTGTATGACACTGTGTCTCTCCTCTTCCACTTACTGGGGAGGAATGTCTGGTCGAGAGAGGTTCACTGATGTGAGAGACACCATCCCAGAGATTGCTGTTCCCAGCAGATAAGTGTGTAGGAGTTTGAAGGCCACCACACTCCATGTATGAACTCATAACAGAGGCTTCCCAACAGTGAGCCTTGTTAGTGACTCTGGGAACACTGGGAAGTCACTCACCTGATGTAGCAAACATATCGTTCTGGTGTGTGTTTTTTTTTTTTTTTTTTTGAAATAATTTAACACCATTTTAATTGGTCAGCTTGTCCCATAACCTGCCACGATGCCAACAAGCCTGTTATTCTTGGGGTTTGCTGGGAAAGCTGTGGATTTGGTTAGTGTAGTTGCATGTGACAGAGCTGCTTGGAAAGCGGCTTTTGGCTGCTAATAGTTTGGGTGTTGGTCCGTAAAGGGGTAATGACTTTGTCAATGAAGTGTGAATCATTTCAATTAATATGCAGGAAGGGGTTCCTTGATGGTGAATCAGCTTGATATCTGGAGTACTTGCATTTCACCAAGTGTCTACTGCTTGTAATAATGTGTTTATATTTGATTAAATCACACGTCCGTAGCTGGTACCTCTGCTCTGAAAGCTGTACATTAGAAGTCATTAGTATGCAAATTATCAGCCTTTGTATTGAGCAGTTTTCCTGTGAGGATTGCAAGGCCCATGGACTCAATACTATCCATCCATCAATCTCCTAACCTTAGGGTAACTGGGGGGGGGGGGGGGCTGGAGACTGGAGCCTATCTGAAACAGCAGAGGCCCACAGCTGTACCAGAAGCAAGTGAATTTTCTGTTACTTTATAACAATTGTAAAGAAAAATATCATGTCGTTTTGGACATTTTTAATGGTACAGTAAGGTACTGTGCGTGTGTGTGTGTGTGTGTGTACGATCACAAAGACCCAGGGCATTTCTTCTGCAGAATCTGACGGGATGTTGGCCAGGTTCTGACATTCCTGTTAGTGTGATACCCACTTTTTGGTTGTTCAAACAGTAGACAAGTTATATGCCCTTACCTTTAACTTTTCTGTCTCTGAAATAGTACTGAGGAATTTTGGGGCGGAGTAATTTTGTCTGCCATTCTTACAGAAGTCTAAATATTTACAGACTTAAGGGAATTGATTTTTAAAAGGCTTTTACTGTATAAAAGGCCTATATAGCATCATCTGTACTGTAAACAGAGGCTTTGCAAATGTAGATCGAGACGTCAGACCCTTTAAAACCAGGTTCATTCCTGCAGCTGCAGACAGCAGAGTGGTTGGTTTGCCATGCACTGGGATCCAGGATGGCGGTATCCGAGGATATGGGGAAATCCGGGCTCACAATGCCGCTAAAGCCGGACGGGCTTAGAGGCTGCCCCCCCCCCCCCCCGCCAAATCATTGTGCTAATATGGTCCCTTAAGCAGGGCCCAACAGAACCAGGAGGGCCAATCAGTGTTTCCTAATTTCTCATTCATTTTAGATGAATGACCATATCTTAAAGTCATAGTTTCAGACGCATGTCTTACAAGGACAACTGCTTTAACTAAGATTTACAAAATTTAGGTTGGGGGGGGTATGTTGCGGCTAAAGCGACCCAAGCAGTCCGCTCCTGTGTGATTTGTATCTGGGAGCATCCATCTGCCAGACTCATGCCGATTAACCGGGAATAGAAAATATGACAGTCAACTCTGCGGCTATGGAATGAAACGTGTGAGCATTTCCGGAACATGGATCACAGCGCCGTCACTCCAGATGAAGTTTAAACTGCTCTTGTTATGATCCTTTTTTTTTTTTTTTTTTTTTTTTTTTTTTAAAAAAAAAATAAAATCTTCTGGTGCATAATTTGAGCCTAATTTTGAGGTGGCCTTTCTGCTATACTTTGCTTTGGCGTTGCCTTCCTAACTGCTCTATCGAACCGAAAAAAAAGCGTTGGTTATTGGAATAGTTGATTTTTACAGGCCCTCCTTTGGGCTGCCTCTGAGCAGGAAGGGCTTGTATCCTGGCCTTATCTCTCCCTGACAGCCCTCGTTTCCTTCCCTAGCTGTCTGGTCCTCCCTGATAAGCTTGTGTGCTTGGACACAAAGCCGGCCCATGCTCCCCCCCCCCCCCCATACCGATTTCCATGATAACGGCACCTAATTAAATAAATGCTACCCTCCCTCCTTGCATTCCAGTGGGGAGCTACCCCACTCCAAGCACGGCCCACGGGGACCACTGTCCAGAGGGCAATGTTAAGACACCATGGGCTGTTGCCTCTTCAAGCCAGATTCTTGCAGACTGCACCACACCCTCCCCCCTCCCTCAAATACATACCCTATTTCTCACAGGGGGGGTTGGCTCATCTGTGACTGGAAAGTCGCCAGTTCAAGTCCCATCCTTGGCAAAATAGTCACATATCCGTTGAGCCCTTGACCGAGACCCAAAACCCCTTGAAATGTTTAACAGGTGCTAAATAAACAGCTGCCTCTGCGATTGGACCCCAAGCTTCACACTCCAGTGTATATATAAAGGTATTGGGAAACCTGGCCATTATACCTACAGGAATTTTTATGGCATAGAAATTCTTTTGGTATGCATATCAAGACAACTTGGACAATTCTATGCTTCCAACTTGGTGGGAACAGTTTGGGGAAGACCCTTTTTTGTTCCGGCATGACTGTGCCCCAGTACGCAAAGAAGGGTCCAAGACATGGTTGGGTAAGTTTGGTGTGGGAGAACTTGACTGACCTGCACAGAGCCCCAACCCCATCAAACACCTTTTGGATGAGCTAAAATTGTGAGCCAGGCGACGTCGAACATCAATACCTAACCTTCCCGATGCTCTACTGAATGAATAGCCAGAACACTCTGAAATCTTGTGGAAAGCCTTCCCAGAAGAGTGGCAGCTGTTATAGCTGCAAAGGGAGACCAACTCCATATTGATGCCTATGGATTTAGAATGGGGTGTCATAAAATTTCCTGAAGGTGTAATGGCCAGGTGTCCCAGTACTTTTGTCCTTTTAATCTACCTGTCTGTCTGTCAAAGACCATGGGATGTACGGAAATAAGCGTTCCAATGTACCTATGCTAGTGTAAATGTCATGTCATGTCATGTCATTTCATTCATTATATTTTTCCTGTGTGAAGGGTTGAAGGACACTAGAAGATTTTTTTATTTTCACTGCTATTCTCAGTTGCTCTTAAATCGACCTCCTTATTCTGAGGATTTGTTGCGTTTGACAAACGACGAGCCACCCCCTTCAAGTGGGTGACCCATTTTTCTGGTGTCCGCGAGTTAGGATTTCATAAACCCATAACAGTTGCTTGTTGCGCTTAAATTGGCTCTCTGTGGGGCAAGTCCTCAAGAGTTAAAGGCATTCGCCGCTCACAATTGTGCCGGTAGTGACAGGTCATAACTCACCCACCCTTCCTTCCTGCTGTTGGATCATTGTGTTTAGTGGGGGAAAGGCGTGCGTGTGCGTGTGCGTGTGTGTGTGTGTGTGTGTGTGTGGTGTGGTGTGGGGTGGGGGGGCCTCAGTGGTGCTTTTTTTGTTTTCGCTTTATGGGACCCAGTAACACAAGTCTCCCGCATTGTTTGCTGTCCCTCTGTGTCCTGGAATAGCAATACTCTACTGGCCATGTTTGTAACTCAACACCATGCCAGTGGACACAATACCGCAGGTCTTGGAGTCATAGCACAAAGGTTCCATTGCTCGTAACACACAAAGCCCTGTGTGTTTAGTCCCTGAAGAGTTTGTGCTATGTTCTAAAAGGGAAGCCTCGGAAAGCGGTATTGTCTTGTGTGTAACCTTTAATACAAATCACACGTACCAAACAAGTTTTTGTTTTTAACTCCCGTAATCTCATTTCCAAGGTTACATATATCTCTGACAGGAACAATGATCCACTGTTAACCGCTGTGTGGGATTGCTTTTGGTCCCTGTAAAGATAAACTCAACAAATGGCCCATATAACACTGAGCTTGTGTATCAAAGTACTTAAAAGTATCCCTTCCTCTTGCATTAAGTGATGGGTGTTGATGTTTAATCATGTTTCAGAGCTGCTGTTGGAGATATGCTGCTATTTTATTTTTTTTGCTCAAGAGGCTCTTCTCTCTATCCTCCTTTAGCTTTTAAGCACAACTGACAGGATGAGAGTGGAGGAGGATGTCGCTTAGTGACCGCCACCCCCAACTGACCTCTTATCACTCACACTGAACAAATTGACAATTTGCCAAGCTGGTTTTTTTTGGCCAAAGTCTAGCTGTATGTTTCTTGCAGCCTAATGCTGCCCTCAGACCATCACGTGTCGAAACCCAGTCGATATGTTAACAAAGGCTCTTGGCTATTATCGGGATTAACGTTTAGTTGGTGCAATGTGCCTTCTTCACAGCTGCCTCTCAGTGGCTCTTGGGACGGCCTGCGACTTGCGACGTTACAAGCTTTTCACACGTAATCTTGTCATGCTAATGGAAAGATGTGACACTCGCCTCGGCCATGTTGCAACCTCATTAGCTTTTTTCGGGAAACAGTGACGCGTTACTCGACTGCCTTAAGTGTTGGCCTTTGTGTGTAATTTGATTCTGGAATGGTTCGGATTTCTGCTGAAATTTGGGGTCGAACGATGTTCTTCCTTGGCGTTCTCTTCCCATTCTTAATTTCCCAGGCTGCCTTGTGTTTCTCCCTCAGGCTGATCACCCAAATGAGAGGATTGGAAATAGCCTATGTCTCTGGGCACTTGTCCCCGCATGGTCTTCTAGCCCTCTGCCTCTTAGCAGCTGTGAATGTGAGGGGGAAAAAAAATCTCATAGTCATCAAACTAGATGCACACATCCATGGTTTCCATGTCTTCATGGACTCTATTGGTAGAGTTACCACTTGTTCTGTAAATTGCAGGGTTGTCCTGTATTGAAAAATAAAATGCTTTGTCCTGTTTTTTTTCTCCTGCTTGGCAAATTTTGTTGTTGGGGACCCCCCCCCCCCCCCCCCCCCCTCCCCCCCCCTTGGCCCACTTTTTTGTTTTTTTTTTTTTTTTTTATTTTTGTTGCTTGATTTCGTTCTCACTATGTGTGATGTG
>JAODKE010000114.1:19540666-19572946 GCA_026779605.1 Mormyrus hasselquistii
TTTTCCCCTAACTTGACCTCTTTAAATTTAAAGTTGAATACCCCTGCAACTTTTAATTTTTTTTTTTTTTTTAAATCCCAATATCGCAATATATATCGCAGAAAGAATAAATATTGCGATGTGATTTCCCCCCCCGATATCGTGCATCCCTAACCTCAGGTTCTGTTGACAGTTGCAGAATTTCTATTCTGCATTACGTGTAGTTATTTTTCTCCTTGTATCCTCGTGTTAGGTCCCTGTCTCAAAAGCTGCTGTTTTTATCACACAGGTTTCCAGCAGGGGTCTGTGCATCATTGTGTAATGACAAACTGTTTCTTGAAATTTTATAAAATATCTATAAATTTTTATATAAACTCCAACCAGTAATAAGACAAACCACTGATAATCATTGTAAATTACTCTATGAAACACACTCGCTTTTGCGGTTGTCATCCAAACTCTTTGTTGTACAGGTGCCCCACAGGGACAATTCAGATGACTGTAATACAAGCTGAAAATGCACTGCGGTAATGAACACTCACGTACAATGGTACTAATGAGGTGTTATACAATATAATGTAGCAATATTGCAATGTGTCCATTTTGTTTGTTGTGTTTTTATTCATGTTCCTATGTAACCTCCACCGCTATATAGACACAACTTCGCTTAATTCATTATGATTTGTATCTTGTACTTTTAAAGGGCTGTATTAAAACAAGAAAAGAAGCATTATACGCAGTCCATAGTGTTGACTATGTTACCTGAATTGTATATACGCACACCTTAAAAACCTGTGAAGTGGCATAGAAAGGTAACGCAAAAACAATGTAACTTTTAAGTCTCAATAATGTTTATAGTTTTTGCATTGTAAGTGTCAAGACAAAGTAAATAAATTGGTTAATGGGGTCATTTTATGTTTATTCATGTATTCATAATTAAACGGATTAATAAAGTTAGCCAATGTACAATACGCTTGTTTGTAAGGATGGACAGGCTGACAACACCATTCACAGAAGTTAGCCAGGTCCGATTCATAACGCGGTTCTATAAGTGTAAAGAGGGGGGCCATCCTCTGTCTCTGTGGCAAAGGCTCAAACGGAGATGCTGCTTTTTGTCATGGTTTCATCATTTTCAGATTATTGTAATTGTCTTATTTAAGCATGTGAGCAGACCACACTGCTACATCTTCAGTCTATTTAAAATGCTGTCACTAGACTGTTTACCTGCTCAGGTAAGTGGTCTCGTATTACCCTGATTTTTTTTCTCTTAATTGGCTCCCGGTAGAGTTGACCAAGCCACGTGAATCATACACACATCTTAAAAGAATCTGAAGATTTTTTTTGTCTAGTCTAGCCTGCAAGTAGCTACGTGCTGTTTTTTGTTTCCAGTGTTTGCTTTTCATTGGACTATTTGTTTGTTTTTAATCTTCTGTTTCTATCTCTTTTAATGTTTTCTTGTTAGTGTCGCAAATCACTGTACATGTCTGTGAAAGGCACTTTACAAATAGTTTTTTTTTTTTTTTTACTTGTAAACACTCTGCTCTGTTTTCATGGGTATTACAAAAAACCAAAAGAGAATTATATAATTCAGTAAGCTTGACTAGTAGATTTTTTTCACATTTGTGCTGAGACTTTCCTGAGACTGAGACTGGTTGGTGAACAGTGGATTTTGTTTAGAAACCTTTGCATGAAATCAGACTGTGTTCACCGTAAACTTCATAATGAGCAGGTTCTTTGAGGTCAGATCACACCTTTTCCCAAATAGTACGTGATGATTGACCTTGCTTTACCTTGTTTGGGAGTAAGTTGACTTGAAGAATGAAATAGTTCACAGTTCTTTTATACCCAGTAATTAAACCAGCATATATTGTAGTGTAGTATTCGCATTACGTTTGCTTTTCTCCAAAGAGACGTACACCCAGCTGAGAAAGTAGGGTCAGCCAGTCCCTGGTGCAGTTAGGGATAAGGGTTTTACTCAAGACCCCAAAGGTGAAATCGCTCTGAATGCCCTGGAATTTCAGCCAGTGACCTTCCTATCCCACACACTATGATTCCTAACCTGCAGAGCCATACAATGCATCTCTGTCTTTGAGAGACCAGCTTAGTTGTACAGGATATTTCCTTGAATAGCAGATCAAATCCAAACTCATATGATTCCATCAGGCATCACTTGGCATCTGCTCTGCAGCCCCAATTAACCTCTAGCTCCAGAACCAGCTCATCCATCCCAGAGGCTGAGCTCCTGGAGACCATATCAGTGGATCAGATCATCACACCAGCTCCCTTTACTGCCAGGATGAAAAGCCCCACACCCACCAATTAGAACCGATTTATAAATATCTCCTTCAAAGTCCATGAAGAAGGGAGCCGGGAGTTTGTGGACAGCCAGGACAGGGGCTGTTTGGATGTCGAAGAGCAAATGCGTTTCAAGTTCTTGTTATCGGCGAGCTGAGATCGCACACAGGCAGTGTTGCCGCATGAGTTGTTGTGAGATCGATGTTCTGATTAGGCTGACAGCTTCAAGGTGTGAGAAGGAAGTCTGATCTCACGCTGTCATGACATTCATCTCTCCCCTACCCCCCCCCCCCCCGACCATCAGACTTTGGAGGATATAGAAATTACTCCATCAAATGAGTTGAGAACTTGCATTTCATCCAGCCTGTACTTCTGCACCCATCTGATCCCAGAGAGTCTGCCGCCTCCTCGTATTTGTACCGATGCTTCTCCAGACGTGGCTGTGACTGCACGATATCAGTTCAGGGTTTCAAACATCAGTTACGCAATCTGTCAGTTTTGTGTCCTGTGATCAACCTCAAAGTGCTGCCGTTTGAGTTTTTTTTTTTTTTTCTGTGTACCACCACTAACTCAGCAGGTGTTCAAAGGTTCTCGGGCATTGAAACACCGTTGATGCAACGTTCATTGACCAGGAGGATTTATTCCCTCCTTTTCTGCTCTCTCTCTCCTAGTTTCCTTACTTATAATGAATTGGGGAATTACATGTGCCTCCCCATTTTCATAAAATGCAGTCTTCTCTTTAGACTCTTTAGATTGCTTCCTTGGTTTTCAAGTACATGATCTCTGGAATGACTGGGTCCAAGCTGGTGAACTCTAGTTCTATTTTTCCAAAATGTGGTTGTAAAGCAGGAAGACAATGGTCACAGAACCACTGGGTCTGTACTTTCCTCTACATTAGGCTCCTCCTCCCCATATGTGCGTATTCTTTGACTTCTGAGATTTAGGGTGTTTTGTAGGTGTGGTTTGAGCCCCACTGTCAATTACACCAACACACACACACACACAGTGTCTGCACCCCTGTTGCTGCCAGACTGCACCTCCTTGTGTCTACAGTCTTTGCATTTATAGCCATTGCAGTGCTGCATATATGGGAGCTGGCATATATGATTCCTGTTGATTGGCATGATTCCTCTTAGCGTCATACGCCTGATACGAGCGTAGTGAACTCCGGCCTTCGTTTCATATTGGGAGGTAATTATTCCTTATACATTATTTCTACACCATGCACCTGCCTGCTGAAATGGATGAGCAATTCTGGAGCAGGTGTGAAATGGGAGCGTTTTGCCATGTGCCATTGGCCACAGCCAGTCAAAGGTGACACACTCAGCCTCTGCTCCCCCTCAGTCTCAGAAATCTGATTTATGAGGAGTGTAAAAAAAAAGATTCATTCTACATTTTCTCAGCTTTGCGCCCCACCCCCCCCCCCCCCCTTCCCTGTCTTGCATCATTCCTCTTGCTCCTACGACCCCTCCCGCCACTTGTGATCCCAATATATGCAGCAGGGTTTGAAAAATGAACAGATTTTTCACTTATTTTGCGTAGTAATTACATCGAGGACCTGAACGTTTTAACAGATGTACGTATTACATGGATTTACCCCCCTCTCTGCAGAGAGCCTGAAGTGTATGCACTTCAGAAGATGGGCGCAGGGACATTTTTATTTCAGAACTCATTTAAACGCGATAGAGGGAAAGACGGATTTAAGGTTTTTGCCAGGAACTGTCCGCGTGATGAGACCGAACTGCCCGAATGCCTGAAAATAGCTTCAGAGATTATTTGAGTGTAATCCAATTGCGTCTTGCATTGGCCCCCTCCCCACTATTAGTTATGATTGGTATCTTTCAAGAACCGCCAGCCAGGCGTATGGATGCAAAGAAATATCTCATTTGTTCAACTGATACAGCACTTTTACGGCTGAAAGTCACACCTGCACGACAAAGAATATAACATGCAGATAACCATATTACACAATAACCCAAAATTCGTCTGACGAAGACAATGTAATTCCGTGTCATACACCCTCCTTTCTAATCTGGGTGCCTCGCAGCACTTTATTAAAATACTAGTGGCATTAAATATACCGCTTATTACGTGAAGCTGCAGTTGAAGGTCATGTACGTTTCTTGCATGGTGGCACCCTCCAATCTAAATGTGGCCGTCTGCTGAATGGAAAGGCTCAAAGAGTAGCTGCTGTGTAAAGCGCGACCATGATGAAAAGAGCTGGAGCGAGGTGAGGGCTGCGGCCGCGAAGCCTCGGCCCGCGAGGGAATAGCGGAGGAGGATTTAAGGAGGAGACGGGGCAGCTTTTGAGGGACCGATGACAAAACACAGGTTTGGGATTCAATCCAATTATTTTGAACCATTTGACCATTTATAATGTATTTTTCAAGGACGTTCAGTGCTTAAAAATGTACATATAGTCGTATGCCCGACTGCTGTTATTTGGCTTTGAATAGAGAAAGGAAGAAAAAGTATTCATTGTTAAAGGTTTGCATTAATTTGGGATAATCCTGAAGGTTTGCTGCCCCCCTCTGGCTGTATAGGAGCACTGCATTTAATCTTCTAAGCACGTTTCACTCGAGCTGAAGCTGAAAAATTTGTTCTGTGCTGATTGTTGTAAATCAGCCATGTAATGACCATTTCTGCGTCCATTAGAGTATCCTCCTGGCTATTATGCTTTTAAATTGGATATGCTAGTAATGCCAATAATATGAGGCAAATATACCAAATTGTATTAAAATTGGGGAACTATGATTTAAGATTTTTAACGCATGTTATGTACATAGAAGGTTTAGAAAGATGCATTTTTACATTTCAACTTAACTGTAATGGTAGACTTTAACTGCCCTAAGAAATTGTATCTGAATTTTTTTAGAATATGCACTTTGGTTATTTTTTAAATTTTTCTGTATGTCCCACTGACATGGCCTAAGAAAAGATCTGTACCCTACACTTTTTCCTAAGGGTGGGCAGTCTAACATGACACCATTGATGGTAGATAGGCCCTTTGGGTAGCACTGATGCCTCACGCCCCCATTTTTGCGGCTTCTCAAACCACGCTCTTTCCTTGCAGGTTTTCCCCATATTGTGTGGTTTTTCTGTAGACGCTGTTTTCCTTCTGTAGTCCAAAGTCATAAAGTCTCTCACTGCATGACTCACTGACGTCTCCAAACTGCCCATAGTGAATGTGCCCTATAATAGACTGGTATCCAGTTCACTGTGTACCCCTGCCTCTTGCCCTATGCAGCCTTGCTAAGGATAAGCAATTGGAGGATGGATGGATGGTTTTGAAGATCTCAATATGTTTAATATCCTGGAATTCTTATAAAATAGACCACCTTGTGAAGACAGGCAATAGAATCCATGAAATTGCCAGCTCGTCCTTATCTATCTGCTCTAAACCATAATTTTCGACTAATGTCATGTCCGTTTCACATTTGTGTGATGTTCTAAAGCAAGTGTTCTCACCGCAGCCCACTTTTCACCATGCCAGCTTAGTCGCAACCCTATAGGTCTAAATTAACAGTATGATCAAGCACACAGTGCACTCTGCAATTTACACCAATCGATGCCTATCACACAAATCTGATAAGATGCGTGCCATTGAATTTTAAATTAATCTGTGGTTTTGCTTCTTGGATTGGTTGAGTATTCACTTGTTTTGCGCTAAGCAGTTGCCGAACCAAGACCTCTTTGTATAGGTGAATTCTAGGATTGGGGCTGGGAAAACTGATCATGGATCAGTATCGGAGCTTGCTGGTATTAAAATGATTACATTTCCAACTCTGCCTCACAACCCTTTCATAACTTGCCACCACCCAAATCCAGGTTGCGACACAGGGTTGAGAATTGTTAGTCTAGAGCAGAATTACACCTTGCTTGTGAATAAAGGCTCCATACGTCTTTGATTGAAAGCCTTGTGCAGCTGCCGATTCGTTGGGCTAATGTCAGATATCCTTGCAGGTCATTTGCAGCAATACCCAATGAGTAACGTCGAGGTCACTAGAGGAGGGAGGGTACTTCTGCTGGCCTCCTATAAGCCCACATCGGACATCAAGAATTACGTTGTCGTATGGAACTTCAACGTCACAAAGCAGGTGGGTGGCCGGCTGGCCCTGCTGTCTCTTCTTGAGGACGGGGGTCTCCTGTCAGTTGGTGCTGTCTCATTTGACACCCAGCTGCAGGCTTGTCTGCAGGGTGCTGGGGCAGATTTTCCAGACAAAAACATACAAAGTAAATCCATGGAGTCAATCAAGGAAAACACCTTTCCCCTGAACTGTATCTTTCCCAGCGCATCATGAAACAGTGAGAACATCATCATCTTCTCCTCATGGGTTCTCTGATCCGTAACTGTCATTGTCTTTATCAGCACAGGCACTGTGCCAGTGTGTGGAAACTGACCCCTAGAAACTAGGTTCTCACTGCTTGAGTAATACTGTGATTACTATCAGTATAATTACAGTTGTTCTTTGAAGCAAAACTTCACAAAAGAATTTAAACCCTTGAGTCTTTGGTGACACTGTGACACCGATAATCTGACCAGTACCTCGAAAGAGGCCACATGCGCTGCAATAAGAATCCATTTTGGCTTGATTTTCTTTTTTACTGTGCAATGGACGCATGCGCAATGTGGATATTAACATTGCATATCGTGCAGCTTCGGTTTACTGCTCATACTTTGCAGCTGAGCACCGTCTCTCTCTCCCCAGGTCATCACGTACACCAGCGCCGGGGTTGGCGCGGTAGACGCCCAGTTCTTCAATCGTGTGGAATTCTTTCACAAAATGCCTTCCACCGACATCTCTATAGTCATCAATAACACGCAGGAGGCCGACTCGGGCCAGTACAACTGGCAGGTGGTTGTCCCGAGAGGTACTGGTTATAGCGGGGAAGTCAAGCTTGCAGTCAACAGTAAGTGTGGTTATGAATAAATAGATAAATAAAATAAATACCCAAAACTCGTTTTGCTGTTTGCGGTTTTCGAGAGAATGCAAATGACCTAAGGTCAGTCTTCCTCATCATATGTTACAGTATCGGAAACCCTAACCTGCTCAATCCTCATGTAATCTAGTGAACTGTTCTCGGAAACTTGTCCTGCCGCCAGACTGAGTTTTGGAAATTTGCCCTCCGGTCGGAAAATCTACACTGGCCAGTTGCTGCTGTTTAAACACTGTCAGTTAATAGCGTCATTCTGCCTCCTTGCACCCCCCCCCCCCCCAGTCCCCCCCTCCGTACCTGTGTGTACCATAACCGGACAGCCCGTGCTGATGGGAAACATCACGCTGAACTGCAATTCTGTGGAAGGGAAGCCGGCACCGCTGTACCGCTGGAACAAAAGCTCCCCAAACAGCATGCTGTTCTTCCCACCCATGCTGAGTGAGTGTCCCTGCCGCTCGCACCCTCCGTACGCCTGTTTTTCTTCCCTCTCCCCATCCGTTGTCTAACTTAGAAAGGCCATGCAGTGAAATGGAATGATAGTAGCCTTGTGGGATAAATATGGTGGCATTGGAATATGAAATGATGCATTAATTATAATGACACTTCATTGACCCCAGTGCCATCTACACAAGTTTGAGTACATGGACATTATAATGCTGCTTTTCATAGATCCCATCTTGCTCTCCATTGAGATACTAACACAAGGACACAGACGCATATGAATAGAGTTGAGACGCTTGGGGTCTGAGGAGGGGGGGTGGGGATTAGGACCCTGATTATGACTATTTGAACCTGTGGCCTTCCGGACACGGACCCTGAGCGACTTACTACCCCCAAAAAACATTAGGAGTGCATTGAAATGATGTTTTATTTGCTATTTGATCTTGATGTGGATGACTGGAACCCATTCATATTCGATATAGTTTTTTCCCCCCTTTATAATGTATTTAAACAGATGTTTAAAGTTAGCATGTATAACAAGGAAGGTGCTGAAACTTTGTTTAGTGACAGAAACTATCATGCACTTTCCCTCCTGTCACATGGCAGTAAGATTTTACTGGCGGTCATTCAGTGTAGCTGTCCTGCATAGAATGATGTCATGTACAAGCAGGATTGAGAACAGTAATTAATTGATTAACAGTAAGTTAATTAAAAGCTAAAAAACGGGGAATGCCAGAATTAACGCAATTGAAGACTTATTAGGTTAACATAAACAAAGTTTCTATTAGAGACTAAAGCTTTAAATCGCAGCTGTATTTAAGCTCCTATTTCATTGTTTTCAAATAAAACCCCATGTGAAGTGTAACATGCACACAGTATGGGAGAGGGGGGTCGGCCGATACTGGGGGGGGGGCGTCCTTCCCTCCCTCCCTCCCTGTATGTCCGATGCCCCGACGCGCTCTTTTCCTTCTGTCTCAGCACTGTCTACTTTCAATCAGCCCTTACTGTGGCAATCAGTGTGGCATTGGATAGGGGGCAGCAGATGGTATCCTCACAGGACAGGCCAACCGGGGACCGTGCCAGTATTTCCACGTTCCGGACCATATTGGGTGCACCAAATGACTGGCTCCTGGAATCTCCATTTTGCCAAAATTTTGGGTTTTGAGATGAATGTATTTGGGGTCGTAATGACATCTGGAAGGTCTTTTGTGTTACTACGTGTTTACACTGACCAATGCAGCTTATTAATCTTTGCCTGATCATTTTCACCTTCAAACAGGTCTGTTTCTATGCTTCCTCATTTTGAGGTTGTCTGCATTTTGAGCAATCGGGACTCTCTTCATTCATCATTATTCTAATTGGTTTAGAAATGGATCTTGTGCTGGTTTGGTCGTGCACAGATTTTCAGAATGGCTTTATCAATCGAAAGACTTTTTTTTAACACTTATTTAAGTATATCATTTCAATGAAGTAGCCAATCTGGGTGATCTCTGCTGTCTTAAAAAGCATTTGGAGGGCATTGAAGTGGGAAATAATAGCACATGTTATTTGCCTTCCATTTTATGTTTTGTACTCAAAGGATTCTTTGGTGCTTCGATGAATGACAACGCTCAGCGTTTGTAGCATGACTGTGCTCAGTCTGCATCATTGACAAGCAGGAAGACTTATTGGCTTGGCTGTAGTACTGTGGGGATGGGCAATCTAGGTTATCAGACAATCATATGACTGTCACAAGACCCCCCCCCCCCCCCATACTTCCATGTTTTCTTACAGGTCAGCAGCTGGGCACACTGAAGCTAACCAACCTCACCAGCAACATGTCAGGGAAATACACCTGCCAGGCTAGCAATGTCGCAGGCGCTGGGGTGTGCTACGTCGAGCTGGAGGTCTCCACCGGTGCGTCTGTACCTGCGGTTTACATGCCAGGGGCTGCACAGTCTTTCATACAGAAATCTGACGGGACTGTGTCCTCTACTGTGTGTGGTTCTGATCTGGCGTGTCGTTCTCCTCGTGCAGTGTCCAGCGCGGGGGTGATCGCAGGGGCCACGATAGGTGCCTTGCTGGGCCTGCTGGCAATCGTCTTTTTCGTCTACTTCATCCTGAAAAGAAAGAAGGAGTCCGAGGACGACATAGCCAACGACATCAAGTGAGATTGTGTGGAGGGTCTCCCGCAAAGTCTGAAGTGTTGCCTGCCTGGCTTGTTTGGGTTCACCTGTCTGATTCTCTGTGGATGTGGGAGGGAGTTGTGATTGAGTATTCAAAACCCTAGATGTGGCCATCATGACTATGCAATGTTGCAGTGGATATACTGAAATTAACTGTTTTATCGCCCCGCACCTCCAAAACTCTTCTGTCCATTGTAGGGAGGACGCCCAGGCACCCAAGCGCATCTCGTGGGCTAAGAGCGGTACGGGCTCGGATAACTTCTCCAAGAACGGCACCCTGTCCTCCATCACCACCAGTCCTATTCCGCGAGACCACCTCCACATACAGAGCTACCCGGTCTCCGACACCGCCTCCATCATCACCACCACGGGCAGCATGGCAGGCTACAGGCTGCGTCCTGGAGAAGTCAACCCCAATCTGCATGCTGGGCCTGGGTACAACGGCAGCTTTCCCCGGGGCGCTGCTGGGCCACACACCAGTAATGGGAACTCCTTGCAAAGACCTGAGCCCGCCCGAGCTCCACGCCCGTCTCCAACACCTGCCGTTCCCACCGGTTCCCTGGTTCCACCCATTTCCACTGGAGTGACAAGTTCTAATATCACCCGCATGGGAGGAGTGCCTGTCATGGTGCCAGCGCAGAACCAAGCAGGGTCCTTGGTGTAGCAGCGCCCCAGATTCAGCCGTCTGCTGGACACCGGCAGCAAACCGGACTAAAGATTTCTGAAGGGGAAGTTACCACTGGAGGCAGCAAACAAGTTACGAAGACAATGATGTTAGGAGAAAAAAAGTTAAGGCCAGTCAAACTATTGCCAAAGTGTGGTATGATGTAACTTCATGAAAGCATATACAGTACATATGCAGTTTTTGATTTGACTTTTGTACCGAAGATGTATAAAATTAGTAGATATGTTTAACACTGCACTGAAGTAGCACAAAACATTCTTCCTTTTTTTTTCCCCAAACACTTAATGAATCGCGCTTTCTAAAGATATAAATTAAATTGGATTAGGTGACAAATATCTTTCTAAGCATAAGCTTAAGTCCAAAGAGGAAATCTGTTTTTGTGCCCTTGAGCAACATGGTTATCCTGAAGTGATCTACAGCATTTGGAAGTATGATTTAGTTGAGTTAAATTAAAATTGCAAACCGTACCAGGATAGCAAGACTAGGCTTAGTTTTGTAAGTGAAATGAGGCCTGCTGATGTATTTGTTGATGGAGACCTAAGAAAACGATGCCTGTTAAAGACGGTGTCGCTTTAAGTGTCGTGAGAAATGGCTGACGCTGTGGTGGAGAACAATTGGTTTAGGTGTGGAGATGTTCTTCCCCTAGGTGGCGCTTAAGCCAAAATTTGGTTTTTGCGCTTGAGATTACTGAGACTGGAATATATTTGTCTGCCTATGGCCTAGTTTTGTCACAAACCAATCGCTTATAAATCATTTAACTCATGTCTGTGCTGAAGTTGTAAGAAACAGATTAAACGACTTGCTCTTTTAATTTTATGGGTTTCAGACAGAACCCAACCAAAAACCTTTATTTGCTTTTAGTGTTAAGAATTTTTCAAATGCAAATACGCCTTTATGTGCAATGTTCAGTGATGCTCTGTTTTTGATATTATAGTAGTTTCAGTACTAACATTTTTTTAAAGTATTTTGTTCTGCGATGACGTATTTTCCCTCATGTTTAATGTGAAAGATGACAATTATTCCTTTCAACCATCTTGCGAGCTTTGGTGTTTATAGATATTTGAAATAAATACTGCAATGTAACCCGTCGTTTCCCCTCCACAAACACTGCAAAGCAAATCTGCAAAATAACCCAAGTAAATATTAGAAGCTTTTTCGTAACGGACTTCATGCTAAAAAAGAAAAAAGCATTAGTCGCCGAGACGTAATCGAAAATTAACGACCACCCCTATCCTAAATGCATTTATACGTTATTTCTATTATTTTTTTATATACAGTACTGCCAGTTTCACTGGAAAATAATTATAGCTTAAACAATCTGGAATAAAGACAGATCCGTTTCATATAGGCTATAAAATAAATGTGTAATGAGAGGTAGAATAATATATTACCGTATTTACAAGCAGTTGTAAGGAATATGGCTTATGTATTACATGAACCATATAGTAAGTATAGTGTTAATATGAAAATGATGCTCAAGTGCAGTAACTGACATGTTTTTATGTGTATTGAGCTTCTGTCTTGTGGATTTTTTTAAATAAAACACAAAAATGCTTAAAATGCGTTCCAATATTTAATGCATTCGAAATATTTTCTTTATTAACAGAATTCAACAAACCAATATTTTCCACAAGGTGGTATCGTCGCAACCTTCATGAATATCGTCTAGACTTCGTTGAATTGCATTATAGAATATTGTCTGATTTGAATAAAGTGACGTTCATTATACCCGAAATTATTTTTTAGCTTGGAATATGATTAGCACCCTTTAACATATATCATATATATATAAATATATATAACGCATGTTTATAATATAAGACGAAACCACATAGCACGAAAGCATCGACGGAAAGGATTTTCATGACAACCGCTTTGTGACGTATGTAATACTGACGTATGTATGTAAGGATAACACTGCCATCTAACAAGTTTACCTGGTATTGCACTTCAACAGTTAATTATCCATGTACTGTGTTGTCCTAAGTTAAAATAATGTAGTGGGCAGGCATTACTATGGCCTTTATAGCTGAGTTTTAACAGAGCACGTTTCCAGTTGTCATTTAGAGTTTGTGTGTGATATGAGAAAAGATAAAGTCGAAGACATGACTGAGTAAGGGCTTTTACCTTTCCTACTCAAGAACATCCCTCCTATGAAAGCAGCCAATAGTAACAGCATTTTTGAAGGCAATTCATTATCACTTTCAATAGCAACTTAGTGTCATTGTGGTCAAATGGTTAACACAGAAGACGAAGGCACAAAAAAAGTCATGGGAACAGTATCACAGGGAACACATCATCTTTATTTCATTAATGATAAAAATCGCTCATTTTAATCAAGAGATAGATGCATATGACAGCTACGTTAATGATATGCGATAAATTACATGGGTTATCAAAGATGGGAGATGGCTAGATATCGTTGTATTGACGAAACCCTGAGGTCTTTGAAAACGTTATATCAATGTTTGTGTGGAGTGGCATTGGACACGTGTTGTTCGAGCTTTCACTGGGGTGACAGATTTCGAAAACTTGCTCTACCTGCCATCTGAGTTGCATGTGAGAGCCGTGTTTGAAGTGCACGGGCTCGCAAGTAAATAGATCAGGCGGCCTCCACACATGAAGCTGTTATCTCTCAGTTTTCGTTAGACTGAGATGCCGTGCTAGTGTGTTATGACCAATGATGTGGCAGATCCTTGATTTGCATCTGAGCTGGGTTGCCAATAGGCAAATGCGAGCGCGCTGGATACCATGCACGATACGTATTGGGTTTTAAAATGACCCGTCTGAGTACATGTGTGCGTGCATCTGGCCGTTGACAGTTCCTGACGTACCGTGTGGAATCCGGTCTGGAATAGCTACATAGACATCTTATAGATAGGGACGGGTAAGGGGCGAGCACCATCTCAAATCCTGGGTTTTGTAAAGGTGCAGGAAAGACCAGGTGATCTCAGCAAAGGCAGAGGTTTATTTGGGGCTTGTGATGGATAAGGTACAATGATTAGATGCCATGGTCCTTCGTTATTAATGGTTGGGGTCTCATGCAGCTTGGACTCGAGGTGGGTGGCCCCCTGGCAGAGCCTCGCTGGCACTGGGCCTCGTGCGTTTTAGGTGGGACACAGCACTGAAAAGAAACAATGCAAGACATCATGGATGACGACCACCAAGCTAGGGGTGACTCTAGCTTTTAAGGTGGGGGGGGGGGGCATAATTCTTATGAAAGGCCCAACCATATGATTTGCCAATGATATGTTTTAAACCGGTGAGTGAAAGTGGAGGAGGCATTCTGGGGGCCAATCAGCTTTCAGCTGGGGTTGGTGCCCCTGTGGCCCCGCCCCTGGGGGGAGTGGCCCACTGCAGAGGTGTTACCTTTCAAAATGTAGTCAGTCAGCAGTGTTGGTACCTTCTCGCTCTCTTCCTTCATCGCATAAAGAACTGCGAAACAGAGGGACAGGAAGAGGACAGACTGACTGAAAGGACAGGTGAAGGATCTTACATGTGGGCAAAATAACTACAAAAAATGTCACGAAATGGAATATTACTATGACAGATTTCTCCTCATTTAAGTCAGATTAGATGTAAGTGCACTGCTCTCCTGCTGCTGAATGCGTTTGGAGGATTGCACTGGATCGGCCAAGAGGAGCGTAGTGATGGTCTTACTCTTCGTCAGCATCTGAAGGTCCTCCACTGTAGGAGGGGTGCCGTTCTTCTCATATGGTATCACTGTGTTTAAATACTGCAAAAGACAAGAAGGGATTGCTGTGCTTAAATACTGCAAACACAACAGGAAGCAACCAAAAAAAGCCACCAAAGAAGGAATACAAGCACTGCATGTGGGTCAGAGGTGAGGCTCACATGTTATGGGTAAGAGCAGCATAATTTTAGCATTTCTTCACTCCAAAAAAAAATGTAAGTATGTCCTTGTTAAGCTTAATCCTCTCTATGTGTGAATGTGTTGCCCCCTTGTGTTGCTCCTGGGCATAGCAGGACATGCAGTCAGGGGTCTTCGAGACATAGCGAGATTTCTTTACCTGTTTATCTGTCCCTGAGT
This sequence comes from Mormyrus hasselquistii, assembly GCA_026779605.1. Taxonomy (NCBI): domain Eukaryota; kingdom Metazoa; phylum Chordata; class Actinopteri; order Osteoglossiformes; family Mormyridae; genus Mormyrus; species Mormyrus hasselquistii. The sequence continues at coordinate 19,555,221 of JAODKE010000114.1, forward strand.
TCCCGAACGTCTGCCGGATTCCCGTCTGGAGGATATTGGACAGCCCCTCCATACTGAACCGCTGCAGCAGGGAAGGCAAGAGGCAAGTCAGTTTGGGGTTTGAGACCTCAATGAAGTGCCGTTCACAGCTTCCATGTGTTACCGCCGGTGTTAGACGGGGCCATAGGTCAAGAAGAGAGATTATGGTGGATTTAAGGAGTGCCTTTTGCAGACTGGAGAAGGACGGATGCAGACGGGAAATTGAACTGCGGATTTGAGGAGCAGCTCCGGCCAGGAAGCCCTGTTACCGGAATCCCCTCTGAGCTGTGGGAAGGATCGTTCCCACGCCTCCTAGCTTTACCCATAAGTGCAGCTCAAGGCTAATGGACGCCCGTTACTACTGCTGCCCTCCGCTCCCTGCTTATGGCAAATCTGCCTATCAAACCACTTCACCCAGGCAGCTTCTCGTCCTCCAGAGATCGAGCCTTTTAGTTTTGGAGGTGGAGTGTGACTCATCAAGTTAGGCCTCTGTGTTTATGATCAGAAGGTTGCCGGTTTCAACTCCCTCCTTGGCAAAATGGCCATAAGTCCCTTTTGGACCTTAAGCAGAGCCCTTGGGTTCCATGGATGGCCAATAAATGGCTAACACTGTGCTCAGACACCAAGTTTCGCTCTCAGTTGTGTACGTGTGTGTATATATATTAATGCGTATGTCTCAAAGGAGAGCATGATGGGATATATAAAAAGATGCATTCCAGTGAACCTATACTTCTGCAAACGGCAAATAAAGTATCATTTCATTTAGTTCTTTACGTTGTACTCAAACCCAGCCCATGCCCCCTCCGTCTCTTGCAGCACCTTGATGGGCATGGATCCGGACTTTTCCGCACGGGCCGCCCCCTGCTGGCTGGAGCCCTTCTCGCGGCGTTTCCGCTTGCCCACGTCCCGCTGCTCCTTCTGCCGGTTCTGCACCTCCATCAGTGCAGTGATGAAGCTGTTCTTCACCTCCTTCTCGAATTCGAGCTCGTCGCGGCGGGCCAGCTGCGTCACCAGCTCCTCGGAGTACTCGCGGATGGTGGCCTCCATGCGACACAGCAGCTCCAGGAGTGCCGAGCTGGGCATTAGCCGCAGGCCTGCACACATGTGCATGCAAAGGGGCGCATTTTGCATTTTACACACTTTTTATATGTGCTGTCTTGCACCTACTGTCTGCTTGTATTTTTGCTGTATACTGTTGTGTATTTTTTTTTTATCCAGTATTTATTATCCAGTATTTATTGTTCAAACTCCTCTTTGTTGTAGATTTCTGGTTCCATTTTATGTGTATGAAATGACAATAAATTCACTTGACTTGACACACTCAACACAGCCAGAGTCAGACAGATCTTCCTGTCCCAGCATGTTAGAGAGATCAAGGGATGCTTCTACCAGTTCAAAACGAAGCTTGTAATTCTGTCAAAAATAGCTGAAGCGTTTCCATAATTGATTTTCCAGTGGCCCCACTGCCAGTCTGAGAAGCGTGCATGGTGTACCTTCGTAGGAGCAGTTGTTATTGGAGGCCTTGGCCAGCACACGAATCTCCTCTAGCAGGGATGGGTTGGTGGGCGGCAAGGAGTCCCCGGTCTCCTCTTCCTCCTCCTCCTCCGTCTCCCCTGGATCTGGTGAATTCTCCATCATCTCCACGATCTCCTCGATCACCTGTGTAAGGCAGACGGATCCGGTTTTGAAAGCCCTTGCCAATCAAGAGGCACTAGAGATTTATGAAAAGGGGGGGGTTCAGTTTTTAATAAAAATAAATGAGAACATACTATTTAAACTAATTAGTGCACATCTGTATGGGGCTGAAGGACAACCCCGTTACTAACGTCAACCACCGCCCGCTCCTACCCTCAAAAACTGTGACCGATTGGAGGAAACCATGGAGATATTATTTCACCTCAACTTTAAACCTCGTGACTTCTTTGAACTGCTTTATCGATTGGCTCCATCTCCTCCACTTTGAGCCTTAGTTATTTTTAATCTTTGCTTTCCTCACCTCCCCCTAGCAGGTGCCTGTAACACATTCTCCCCGTCTGAGAGGATTCAAGGGCAGGCAAAGTACAGAGCTCCACAAACCTCCTGTCCTCGGGCAGGCGGGTTGTAGCTTACATAGCCTGCCCTAGAATCCATCCATCTGGCGCCAAAGCCGTACCGCAGACATGCTAAATGACCATGATATCATGTCTGTTTGCTTCATTTTTCTGCATTCTATCCATAACATGCCACAAACCAATAATTTTGCCAATCTAACGCTAATAACTCCCCCCTCACCTCCACCGTCTTTTGCCATTCTTAATTTCCATCTTGCCACACACTCTAGTCATGTGCCTTAGGGCAACTCTGTGGTGAAAGGCGCTATATAAAAATTAACTGAATTGAATAATAATTCCCAACGGTCACCTGATCGGCTGTAATTAGCGGTTCCTCATTCAGGCAGTTGGCCATCTCATTCTTCTCGTTCATCTCCTCTTCCTCCTTCTCATGAATCTTGAAAGAAAAGTGTATCCATCAGTGATGCCTGCGTATCTGCTCTGCAGCTGCACCGTCATGCCTGCGTATCTGCTCTGCAGCCGCCCCGTCGTCTCCACGGGCCACGATTCCCTGCTGCTCTCCGGCCCTTTGTAGTGCAGGTGTTACGGGAGGCAGCGCTGCCTCTTTAGGCTTCCAGCACGTTCAGAAGGTTATTATAAAGTTTGCGGCCAGTTTCTCTGTCACGTCGGTCACTGTACGCCTCTGTTACTGATCCCAGCGTGCAGTAGTGCAACACTGCAGTAATGACTGGCACATTGAGTCTCCAGCACAAACAAGCAACTGGGAATTCACAAGATTACATTGCTGATATAATTCTATCCAATTCATAAATTATTTTCTGTTATTTCAGTGCTCTGTTGTTTCCGCTTAGATTCTTGAGAGTGATGTTCTTTGACCTGATGTGGAAAAAGGGTTGAGTGCCCTAACAGCTATTTGGCGTCCATTACGCTCCATCAGTAATGGCTGATTCTGATTGTCCGACATCGCTGGCCTACTTTTCTCAAGTACGTAACTGTGCTTTTTTCTTCTCTCAAAGACAGCCCTAGCTTTCTCTCCCCCGTCTCCCTTGGGGAGACATGATAGGAGCTGCCTTTTGAGCATAAAATTACATGCCACTTTTTCACACTGGGGCATCGGGCACTTTGCAACTCACAGAAGTGACATTACAAAAGAAGAACAAACTATAGTTAAGGTTCTGCTTAACTTCTATATATTAGCTGTAGATTTGTTGAGGTTTTCAGTGAATCTTTTTCCAAGACATTTAGAAAACTTCTCAGGAAATGGCCAATGCAATTACACATCTCTCTAAGCCTTAAAAATACTACAATATAATAATGTAAAATTTGAGCAGACAGAATGTCCATCTGAATTGACTTCCTGCCTACACTATGAATTCACCCCTAAAGGAAGCAGAGATCATTTGTGTTTACAGTGTTCCCTTGTGACACTGCTTATTTTTCTCAGACACTACTTGTCCTTCTCAGCCTCTGTTTAGTATATATACAACATACATGAAGGATGTGCTATTTAAGTCCAGCTCTGCTGCTTTCGCCGTTGGCTAAGGGTTTTGAACATTCCAACAATAATTATGCTTACATTGTGTGTTAATGTTAATTAAAACATTTTTGCACTTTTCCTGTCTACCTCTGCACTACATTTATATATTAAGCACAGTTGTTTTGTGCTACTGTATGCAGTGTTACTGTACATAAAGCCCCACTTGACTTGACTTGAATAGAATCATTTTTGCCCTCGGGCTCTGAGGCATTTCCCTAAGCCTGGGCCCACCTTGCGAATGAGTGAGAGCAGAGAAGGGGGGATGAAGGGGAGGAGAGGACTAAAGATGCAGGATGAGAGAGAGCAGGATGACAGGTGATGGATGTCTGAGTGGTGCTGAGGAGTCAGTACACTGCGGCTATATTGCCCCCCCCTCCAGTCATCCTACTGGAAAGAAAGACAGGGAGGGGAAAATGCAGCTATAGCCCGCAGGCACAACGGCAGCACTGAGAACCCCCCCAGTGATAGGTCGGGTGCTGCAATCATGCAATCAACATCAAGTTACACCAGGATCACTGTATGTCTCATCATGAATTATGATACATGATAATGGTCAGATGTTCTTTGGTGGCAAAAATAGTGGAAACACCAGGCATTTCTGGCATTACGCTTTAAGAATTACTGTACGAATACTGCTGGTAAAGTTTAAAAACAATCAAAGAATGTTTACAAATATCATACCCTGGATGATTAATCCGGTGACTCCTGTTACTTATTTAAAGTTCTGCGGTCTCTAAAAATTGTAAGTGTGTCCACAATTTTGGCCACTAGTGTATGTAGTTTAACAAGGAGCTTAATAAGGAGAGTGCCGCGCTTGCAGGACTGTACATGGGTTCGAATCCCAGCGAGCACACATAAAATTGCAACCCTGTACTGTAAGTTCTGGATAAAAGTGTCAGATAGATTAATAAATGTGTGAATGGTTATACAGAATAAAGCCTACAATCTTTTTTGTACACAAGTATAAAAGAGCGTGGAGGCAGATCGGACACAGTTACCTCCTGATCGGAGAGGTTTCCATTGAATCCCTCTGAGTTGGGGTCATCCCAGCTGGAGCCAGACGAGGGCAGGTAATTATCAGTCAGAGCATCCCACACGCTGTGATGCGAACGACAGTCAGATGTTATCCCGCGGTGGCATCCCGCTGCTCGGTGCAGACGGCAGGACTTAAAGGGGCAAATCCTGAGGATAATTTCTCACTATAATTAAAGGGTCGGCCAGAGTGCTGTCGCCCGTGCCTGTCAGTCATGTCAGAGCCCATGAGGGACTTAGACAACCACTGGTGTGGGCCACTGCCATCAAAGGCATGACGTGACAGTTTCTTATTGACTTTATTTGTATTGTTACTCTAGGAGTCAATAATAAAAACAAAAATGATGGTAAATAAATGCAAAGAGCTACTGTATATAGGAAAAAAGTCCAACAAATAAGGAATATGTGTGGATTCTTAATTGGACACGCGCAAATACAGATAATCAAGAAACAGCACTGACAGACAACTGTTCAAAACTGCCATATAGTAAGATGATTTAAAAAGAAACTATTAAAAAAAACTACAATGGACATGGTTGGTTGGAGCTCTCCCTCTAGGTTAGGGCTGTCGAGCTACATATCAAAAATTCGTCATCTGTGGGGTGACACATTCACAGTAAACTTTAATGTTTTTGAAACACTAAATAAATAATTCACAGACTTCATATCCCATTGGCTCGTGTCTTAAAACCTTGATGAACCAATGGCTGTTGAGAACCAAATGGTCTTTGTCTATATGGAGCAAGACTGTTGTTTGGAGGAAGTGGGCTTCCTGTACATTTAGACATCAGCCAGGGTCTCTCGTGGGAGCGTGCAGCTTGCTGCGTGGAATTTGACACAGGAAGGAGGTCAGCTCCTTCTTTTTGTGCCCTCTCTTTCGACTGACGCCCTGAGGCCACTAAGTGGCACTGGCCAGCACTACAGGGAACAAGAGCCTTTTGAAGGCCAAGCCATCCAAACCACCGGCTCATTTGCATGCAGGCGGATCCTCTAGTCCTTCGAGAAGCAGAAAATTGGTGGTGCAAAGTGCTGCATACAGCCAGGAAACAGTGATTCCAACCAGGAGGAAGAATAACAGTTCATGCACTTGGGATAGTGTCTTATTTTATAACCCTGTACCTATTTTCTGTTTATCTGTTATTTTTATTCTTCTCCCCCCTGCCCCCCTCCATTTTTCCCTAATTAGTTAAATTTTACTTATGTATGCTCACTTTTTGCACAGATTTCTGTTCCCCAGCACCAGTATACTATTGTACCATTGTACCATTATAACAATGTGACAAATAAAATTTTGAATTTGGACTCTACTGCTACTTCAAAAATGTAAAACACAACAAGATCATTCCAGACTGACATTTTCACCATTCTGATAAATAAATATATTTTATAATAAATAAATATATATATTAACAAACAAACAAAAGAAAAATACATTACCATGTTTAATTTTGTTCCATGGTATTATTTTAGTACTTTCAACTATGGAAAAAAAGAGTTATCCTAATAAAGAGAGATACATTGGAACTACTATCTTCCTGGATAGGCTTTTTAAATTAATTCAAAATCTTGTTTTTATCAACCAGACCAATATGGCATTCTATGGTTATGGATTTTCTTAGAAATTTTATGGACATTCTACATTAATATGCAACAATGTTTATTTTTGTTTGGATTTGAATATTTAATATTGACTAATTTTGGTACAAAAGGAGGAGGTAGGGCTGATCTGTTTTTGTAACAAGAGAGGTTATTTTTAGACACCATTCCTGCCTTCTGGCCCCTGGCAAATCAACTGTTTGCTGGTAGCGGAAGGCGCGGACACATCGAGCAGGCGAACCGTGCACGAAAACAAGAGAAATCACTTAGAGCTAAGGAAGTCAGCTATACGGTGGATCCGTACAGGTGGCGGATGGCTCAGTGGCCCGTATGCTTGTCACATGATCACTCTCAAGGCCAGAATTAACCTTGGAGTCTCACAACTCAGTCAGCTGGGATTTGGGAATGTGGAAATACAGTCCGTCCTCGAAGAAACAATGCAGAAAAATCTCATGTTTCTCTATTATAAAAATGGAAAAGATGCACCTTGCCCAGAATCAAAGGCAACGTGTCTCAGAACAGTAGCAGGACTGATAGAGATGTGTTAAGGACATCAGAGCATGGATATGCTAAAAACATTTAGCGACACTGCTAATATATAGAGGTAGAAAGGCTGGCGACATGGTGCACTCACTCTTCGTCCTGCAGACGTTCCTCATCCTCCTCTGTGTGGGAGTGGTTGCGCACGGGGGCCAATCCCTCGGTCTTGGTGTTGTAGTTGTGGAAGCACACGTTGAGTTTCTCGTCAAACTCGTTGACCAGGTCTTCCATAGACTTGAAGCTCATCATCTCAGAGAAGTTCTCTAGCTCTGAGAAGTCTTCCCGGACCAGGGGCACGGTTCCGAAGGGACGTCGAGGTGCCTGTTCCAGCTCTTCGTGTCTGCAAGGCCTCAGGTCTTCGAACTCCTCATCCAGACATACAAGTGGAGCCTCCATTTTGTAGTTGTCACAGCTTAACATAAAGAAAGAGTCCTGAAATAAGAGCAGACATTATAAGGGGAGGGATCAAAGACCTTTCAATGGTGGGAAGGTTTTACATGTTCCCGGCAACTGTAACTGGCAAACATTTAAAAAAAAAAAAAAAAACATAAACCATTTCAGTATTCCATCAGCTATTTATAACATTTGCTATCTGCACCTCTAGAGCCCAGAAAAACAGTAAGATGAATTACAGTTGTATTTTTCATGACTGCAGTATTAAAATGCATTCACTTGAGATGCACATTAATTAACTTTCTGTTTAACTGTTTTCTTTTTCTAAGCCAAGAAAAAACATGCAAAGACAGAGTCAAAAGATGGTGATACACTGAGGCAATCACCCCAGTTTCACTGGAAATGCAAAAGTGCTTTGGATGGACAAGATGAGGATTTTGCTGATGAAGCAAGGGACCCAGGAATCAGGGTTATGAATAAACCCCAGAAATTATATATGCCAAAGCTACGGCAGTTGAAAGCCTAGCTTGTTACCCTTGTTCTGCCACTAAGGAGAAAGCTTCAAATTAAAGTGAGCTCAGAACTTCTCTTGGCAACACTGAAGGACATTCTGTTCTACCAGTTGGTACACAATGGGATGCAAAATGCATCTCGTAAAGATAGATATCAGTTTGGAAGAGCGTTCACCTTGTATCTTAAGCAGAATGGGGGTGGGGGGATAAAGTGTCTACTGCAGTGTCATAACATTGTTAAAAGAAAAAAATCCACAATCCAGCCAATCAGTAACATAATCCCTGTTAAGATGAGTCACAATACAGTGTGCAGTGATATTCAGAGCTGTTTATTATGGCTATTATTCAATATTGTTATCAATATTTTACACAACATGCATCCATCCATCTATCTATCCATTTGAGGCTAGGATTTGATGGGATGCCAGTCCATTGCAAGGCAAATGTATGTACATTTAAACAAAAACACTTAGATAGAATATAATATTTATATGTAAAACTGGGGTGGCACGGTGATCAGCTCTCTTGCCTTACGAATCTGGGACCAGAGATTGAGTCTCCATCATGGTTCCATGTGTGTGGACTTTGCATGTTCTCTCTATGTCATCATGGGGTTTCCCCCCCACAGTCCAAAAACATACTGAGGTTTTTTGGAGATGCCACATTGCCCATAGGGCTGCAAATCTGAATCAGTTACAGAAAATGGATATATGTGTGTGCATGTCATACCTTCTTGTAAAGCCAGACAGTTTCTTGTATATATACAAGAAATATTTCTATGATTTGCCTGTTATATATCTGAAATACATTGCCATTTTTTGCTAACCTGTCTCACCACTTATATTTTATGTCTTCACATCAGGGTTGAGCCAGATCAGTTATGCTCCTGCTATGTAAAACCCATCTTATTTTGTTGTTTTTTATTTTAATATTCTTATTAATCTAAACCATATAATATTTTTCTGATATTTTTATAGACGGCACTACAGGACTCCTTTGAGCTGCATGAACAACAAAGACCATTTTAGATGCTTATCTGGCCTGGCAAAAGGAATGGAGAGAAAATGCACTGGAAAGCAGCCTGTGTAAGGCAGCCTGTGAAAGGCCCCTCCTCGGTGCCTCATTACTCAGCACAGAGTCACTTAATCAAAGACAGGTGGCATTTGTCTGACTTCCTCCAGGTCCCCAGATGTATTTGGGGAGACGGGCTGCTGCCAAGTCTGACGGGACGATGCGACCAAACACATGACGCGTGCAATCCACGGGCACAAAGCTCTGAGATGCTTATCCCTCACAATAAAAACAGATTTTTTAATTCAATATTAAATAATTCGTAGATTTTTTTTTCTTATGCAGGAAGTGGCTTTGGAAGCCGTTTGAGATGTCATTTATAAAATGATGTTATAAATCATCTCAATCGGCTGTAGCCCAAACGTGGGTCTTGGGGCCATTTTCATTGCACCCCAGAGTGTGTGATAAAAAAAAAAATGATTTGGAAAATTTTTTCTGATTCCGTTTTTTTTCTCCCCCCACATTGGGCATTGTGCTACTGTTACTGCACAAAAGTCTGTTTACTATTACTGTACTGTTTTTTTTTGTTCAGTAAATTTGGTTCAGAATTTAAAAAATTGGGTTTGACTTAATGATCAAGGAAATATGGGGGTCTTGAGGCTAAGCCGTTTGAGAACCACTGTTATAAATAATGTTGTTGTATTTTTTCTCATGAAGTCCCATACAGCGAACAGCCTTTATCCTGAGCACATAGCGTCCAGAGCGTCACCGTATGTCGTGTGGAAAACAGAAGCGGGATTGTCCGAGACGGCAGTGAGACGGTCTCATCATCCCTCATTATTTCTCAAAGGCGTGAAAGTGTAGAGAAACTACTGTAAGTGGAGTGAAAAAGGAGGGTTTGTGAGTCTGTGTGCGCTTGTGTATGTGTGTGCGCTTGTCTCCCGGCATCTCAGCAAACAAGGTTTATTGTCTTTCCCTGGACCCAATCCCCTCTACACAACAACCTTTCAAAACAAAGGGTCTGATAAGATCGCCATAGGTCACAGAAAGCAAGAGCTGTCCCCATTTGGCAGAGAGTACAAATATTTAGTGTAGAAAATGGAGTCTGAATTACATCTCTGATTGCATCCACATATTTTGATGCAAAAACATTACAAAAGCTGTCACGTGTTACAATTTTTTAGTTACTAAAAGACATATGCTTTGTTAGGATGAATAAATGCTAATTAAATTAATTATTGTTGAAAGCCAGTATTGTAAATTCATGCATTTATGTGATGTTTCATTCACATTGATCAAGCGTGTTGAAAAAAAAACAGCTCACATGACCCAGGTGCAAAACAAACCACATGACAGGGGGGCTACAGAATATACCAGCAATGTCCAGCGACCTTTCGTTCCCAACATATTTCACGTCGAACGCAACAGAAGGGCCAGTGCTACAAGCGCTAAGTCCCTGGGAATGACATCGCGCTGAAGTAACGTAATTATCAAATGCTAATTCTGACATTCAAGGCTACCGTTTGGAGACACTGAAAGCAGTATGTTTTCAAACATGGAAGCCGGCTTTCACTAGAGACAGAAAACACCAAATGAAGCAGTGTTACCTCACTGCTGGTAAATAGACAGATAGACAAAACCAGAGATGGTTGAAGCACGAGATGAGTAGCAGGAGAAAGATCTGAGTATGTATAGAAAGAAACAAGGTAAAATGAGGAGACAAAATGAATAATAAAAAGGGTTCCTCGGGGATGGAGACGGTGCCTGAACCTATTACCTGCAAAGGAACGAAGGAGTCCTCGGGTTGTGTGGTGGCGGGTAGGGAGGACCTCCTAGGCGACTGAGATGTAGGCTATGTCACCCTCATCTGCTGCAAATCCCAGCGCTGCTGAAACGGCGGCAGTCACGGGCATCCCCTGTCCGCTGAGCCACTAGGGTGAGGAGAGACAATGGCGGAGCTGTTTCTCTGCGTTTCCCCCCCCCACGGTCGCCTCTGCTGCTTGGCTGCACGCTCGCCGTCGCCGTCTCTCAGCTAGCTGGGTCGGTGCTTGTTGTTCTTGAATCGATAGGCAGCAGCTTTACTTAGCTAGAGAGCTTGCGTGCATCCCTACGGCAACTGACTGAATTATCCCCCTCCCCCCTCCCTGACTCCCCCCTCCCTACATCCCCCATCTCCACGCCTCCTACCCCCCCCCTCACCCAGCCTAATCCCCTCAATATTAATGAGTGGCGGGGCTGAAGATGTGAAAGAGGTTCACCGCGGAGTCTCGCGGCCGTTCCCCGTCGACGTGACCCCCCATGACACCGTTATCTTTCCCAGTTCAGGCTGTATGACCATCATCCATAATACTGATGTTTCTGATACTAGGAGTAATTTGCATCGGGTGCATAATTAACTGGATATGTGAAAAGCAAACCAGCCTAATTGAATAGGACCAGCTTAGCTGGGCCATGATTAAGATTCAAAACCCACCCCAATGTGGAAGGGGGAGGGGCGGTTATTATTAAACGTGCATGTGGGGTACATGGGGAGGGGGGTATGAGGGTCGTGTGGGGTTAGAAAGGCTGCTGAAGCTCTGCCGGACCAGAACAATTGAGGACAAGGAGGGCGTGTGAAGGGGTTGTTTGACTCATCGCTGCCTTCCTGCGTCACTGTGCTTCTCCCCACCAAATCACGCTGCATCATTCCCGTTTTGGCCCGGCTGGTCCCTGCATTGCCACTAATCCCCGGCTGGGGTTAATCTGCAGTGGAGATGAGCGGCTGTTAAAAGCCAGCATGGGTATATATTGCGGCGTGGCCGAGACAAGGGGAGCGCTGTCAGAGTGCTGTATGCGCAGACGCGCCCTTCTGTAGACTGCGTACGGGGCCCGTGTGGCTGCTTAGCGCCTCCGTTACATACGAGGACAGCTCTCACAGCAGCAGGCCAGCACGGCTGCTGAGTTTGGCCAACTCATTATACAATATGCAGGATTGAAAGGATCAGCAAGACAGCAAGGCTGGATGTCACGTGTATGCCTTCAGAGCGGTGAGGCAATCACCCCATTTTCATTAGCCAGTGGCAGCCTTGTCTTTTTATATATATATCCTTAGCACTGCTATGTTTTGACAGGGGAGGGGCCAATCAATTTTTAGATAGGGCCAGTGCCCCTGAGGCCCCACCCCTGTATCTGCTTCTGATATAGTATATAGGTGTTTTCACCCCGCAGGAACTTTTTTCAAGAATCAGGAACCTTTTTCAGGAACCCGGAACTTCTGTCGCATTCCCACTGCAGGTACTCAGCCCGACTGCAGTTCCTCCTTTTTCAAGTCCCAACTCCAGAATAGATATTTTTCATTCAGACTACCAGAAACTACTGAATATGGCTTATAGCAATAAATTTTGCTGATTGGTTAACCACAAGCACTGGCCCTGTAAGTTTTGTGGAAGTACAGGGAAAAGAGATAGAAATAGTGAAGCAAAAATTGAGCAGATTATTTTTGTATGTCAGGTAAATTAAATGAATTCATGAATATGTGTTTTTGTTTGTCTCCAAATATCTTTTTCCTCTATTTTAGGACTGATTTTCAGATGATTGATCCCACCAATAACTAACAAATATGATTTGTTCATCCTCCATTGTGTGAAATTATATGTGAAATTCAACCTATGAGCTTTTTGTCTGCCCCTTGCTTATTCAGCATAATGGTCAGAGTGCCTCTTGTTCAATGGAAAGCGACACACGGAAGTAGCCAGAAACTACAAGAGTTCTCAGTTGAAACGGCAAAGAAACTCAGAACCTGGAACTAGGCTTGTGAACTTTGGTGGGAAAATGCCTTATGTTATACATTGTATACTTCAAAGCATAGGAAACATTACCATTATAATGAAACTGCTGTTTGTACGTAAGCTAGCTGCAGACTTATTGTGAGCCTGTGCTGTTCTGAGCAGGTTAAAAGGCAGGAGAAATGCTCTCTGATTTCTAACTGGGGAAATTTTTTGCTGAGGTCGGGCACTGGGCCTGGCAGAAGCTGCCGGGAATGTGATGTCATCCTGGCGGAGAGATGTTGCTAGTGAGAAATGTCGGCCCTGTGGGGCGCATCGTCCTGTACACACTGCGTTTGCAGTGCCGCCTTTAGCTGGAATTGTTCAGTGCTGAGACCCCCACCCCCATTTGTGTGTCAAATGGTGCAAGCAACAAAGCCAGTGCAAGCCGACGGAGTATGATGTGAGTGTGTACGCCATCCTTTCCATTCTGGAAGGGGTTGCTTTTCCTCCTGCTTCACCTTTGACTCCTTGGGTGGGGGAATCTTTGCCCATGTGATCCATTTATCACTGTGGGCATAGAGGGCCATGTTCTACATGATGCTTTTACTTAGATAGCATCAGTTCACACTGAAAATGTAATTGCATATTTAGAATGTTTAATGTTTTGTTAATCAATGATGTTTTTTTAATGTCTAGGTAAGTTTTTGAAAGGTTTTGCTTCTTATTCACTCTCTAAAACTGTCTGTGGTACAATACTGGCTTTCAAGCTGTGGAAATATACTCTTTGTTAATTTAATGATAGAATGACTATTGATCATTTTTTTTTTTCAGAATCAAACTAGCTTTAAATGGTTTTAATTTCATTATATAGTGAACACTTAGTTAAGCCTTGGTTTAGTGTGTGTGTTTTTGATCCATGGTTCCTATAATATTTTCAGATTTCAGAGGAAAAGAAGGCAACAATATTTGCATTTACATATGCAGGTGGAGGGGTGGAGCCAGCCCAGGGTTCAAGGAACATCAATGGAATGCCAATAGAAAAATATATGACGTATGTAACATAACATTATATTACGCACATAACTCACGCAACTAGCGTAAAAAGCGATTTGCGTGATTTACGCAAGTTACGCAAACCTTATAATCTGCATTACTTATGTCATTCACGTTACTTACAGCGTACACATCGTGAGTAATTTTAAATAGTTTACATTATTTAACCGCCACGACCTTGACCAGAAAACGCCGTTAGAAAATTTATGATTTATGCAGTTTGCATATGTGATGAAATTTGCTTAGCTTACGAAACTGAACTTACATAGCAGTTCATGTAATAGCTGTGACATAGCTTAGCGGTTTTAATACGGTTTAGATATAATTATTGGTAGCAACGGTCCCATTCAGTGGCGCTCGGAAGGAAAATTTCGGATGAAAGAAAAATCAGAGGCATCTGGGTCCCGAGCTATTTTACCTTTTAAATGTGTTTCTTTGCAAGTAGAATTTAGATAAAATAATTGTGAAACTAAACAGGATCTTGCGGTTTTCTGTGCACATGTGTTAGCGTATTTTAATGTTTTTAATTTATGAAAGCAATGTAGTGCATCTTTTTATGACTCATGTGTGTATTTTTATGCATTCGGTAATTAGTTCCATACACGTAAAATTACAATAATATCGTATTTCAAACACATCGCTTTAGTTGTAAGTATATATGTATTGGGTTCTGCATCGCCAATGTGGCGAACTGCGTACATTATGCTAAATCAGTCTTGACAACATTTTCTGGCCAGCCCAATGTTTAATGTTTACACAATGTTCAAAATAACACATCGTTTATCGCCTATAAAGGGATGTTTAGTAGTATTACTTTCAACTTACATATCTGTATAACCATTTAAAAATGAACTATATGTTAATATATTACACTAACGGAGCTTTGTTTGAAACGACGTAAACGACATACGGAAAATAAACGTTATAAATATACGCAATCCAGAAGTGAGTATAGTATCGTCATGCACACCACCGGGTCATAAGCTGGTCGGATGGAAAGATAATGTAATACACTTTTTAAACAAGTCTTAAGATACATAATGTATATAACATACAGATATAACATGCCGTAAACTGCGATATTGGCGTAATATACGCAAATTGCGCAAACCACGTTATCGTACTTAGTAAATTCACACAATTTACTGTATTTTGACCTTGTGTGACGTGCTTTTTTTTTTTCTTATTTGAGTGATTGCAGTACTTTACATATTTAATTACATTAGTGTAACTTGCAAAACATCTTGGAAGACAGCCTTGTCTATCCTTGTTCCCCAAGAACACAATCGGTGAAATACAAAAATGAAAAGTATGTTTTGCTGACAATGTGAAATAAAGATACTGAGGATGCATAAAATAATAGAATCAGCCCATGAAACAGGACTTTAAAGTTAATAGCTAAATCACAAACACAGATGCGATGGTGAGTCACATTGAGTTGAAAGCCAATTATCAGCATGCATGTGTCAGTTGTGCACTTCTGAGTTTTCAAAGCAACATGAGGGCGATAACAGAGGTCCAAAAAGGCCATAGTTGGTGTCCAAATTGTACTGCATCAGCAAAAAAGAGCAGTGATGTAACGAGAGGATATTTGCTAAACACAAGAAAATTATGGTCTCAAAATTTAGCGCAGCACTGAAGCAGCATCCCTATAACCCAATTTAAACAGAAACATTGTTAGCCTGACAACCTGGAATTTATTTGCAGTACTAATCTTTTTTCCAGCATCTGGATGGTTTTACGGTTTGTTTTTCTAGCGGTACTGGATCAAAACATAACTGCAGTAGACATGTAAAGACTCAAACACAGTGCATGTCTGACACCCTGTTAACTGGTTGTGTGGTGATGGCATAGTCAAATTCTAGGCTGTCCTTTAACTTTAAGTGCAGTAGTTAACTGTTTCATCCCATGAAAAGGAGCAGTATTTTATGTCCCTTTTAGACAGAATGCCTTGAATTTTCTTTGCTGTTATAACTGCTAGAGGTTACTTTGTTGAAACAAAGAAATTACATCTTCTTGCTAATATAGGTCCTAAATGGTGAACATACTGTAATTTTATTTGTCAGCAAAGAATATTGAGTGTATTTTTTTAATACATGTTAAGTGAGTAACATGCAAATGTGTAAAATATCACTGTGCTAAACTTTTGACTGGTAGTTCTTTATTCTCCTTCAATATTGTTTAATTTTTTAATTAGTTCAGGGATGGAATGCAGAAGTTAATGCTTTATTAAGCAAGGCACATAATGTAAATTAAGCTAAGGAAACAATGCACAAAACATCATCACTTTTTTATAGTTGTTTTTAGCAATATTTAATTGGAGCAGTTGCAATAAGCATTTCACTGCAGGTTGTACAATGTCTGTTCCTTCCGTGTGCCACGCCCCCTCATTTACCTCGTGTGGAATCCCCGCATTTACCTTCTGTTTCTCGTTGCTGTCATTAGTCCTATGTATTTAAGTCTGTGTTTAAATATGTTTCCCCAGTCCGACCATTGTATTGTCATTCTGAATTTGTTGATCCTTGCTGCCTACCCTTCTATTAAACCCCGTGTTCCCCGATTCCCCAAAGTCTGCAGTCATAAGAGGTAGGGGAAAACCAAAGAATGCCTTCACTGGGTAGTCATTTGATAGAGCAATAAGATCTAATGATTGCCTTGCATGATCATATAATGACCAAGAAATATGAGGGCATTTTACAGGAGCAGGTGCACTCTCTGGTGAAGACACTGTTCTTTCATGATGCTTCCATATTCTGAGATGGGAATGTCCCTACAACACACTGCTACAGAAAGCCAGCATTGGTGTCTTGAACACCAGGATCAACTCAAAATCCTCCAATTGCTTCTACAATTACTAGATCTAAAATCATTGAACCTTTATGGTAGTTTCTGGAGGGAAGAGTACAGAGTGTAGTTCCATCTTCGTCCTTCAATGACCCTCAGCATTTGTGTCTTAATGAGTGGTCTAATATCATTTTACTCACATTTCAGGACTTGTATGACAGCATTCCAAAAAGGATTGAAGCTGTTCTGAAGACAAAGGGTGGCCCTGTTTTCTATGCTTAATATAATTGTATTATTAGCTATTCCTGTTATTTTGACCATCCTCTGTGTATATGTGCATGCGTGTGGTGAACCAAGCTCAGACAAAATGATATCTGTGATTATAATGGCTCTGATGCCTGTTTCTGAGCCAAGGTGATCATATGTTTTATATCGTTAACCTGCCACTTTCATTTCCGACTGTCTCTGTCTCCATGGCTCCCGGAGGCCTCTGTAAGCTCACAAAACAAAAAAGTGCTCTAATGGTGCTCTAATGGTGGCCTGTGGTACAAGACTCGCAATTAACCAGAGGTGTGGTGAGTATTATTAACTAAGGTTCGCCGATTTTGGTGATCATATACACTGCATTATACACTTTATACATGTATTACACAGAAATTTATCTTTGAAATTTAGAGGGCTTTTCCATTAACGTTAATTGTTTTAGCCAATTGTAATTTTTCTGCTTTTGGGCATATAAAGAGTATGACATTATGAAGGCTATATGCTGTGACAATTAGTGAGGGAGGGACTACCGAAGGCCATAAATGACATCATCACCCTGGAGACATTTGATTTGCTTAGGAGTCAGGGAGTAGGGTTAGAAATTAGGACAAGGTTAGGGGGTATACTGTGATGTTCCAGTTACCGACATTTGCAGACAGAGAAGCCCAATGTTGGCTTGATGTTACCCTGGGCTCAATAACATTTATTCTGGACATCAGCTGTAGAGACAAATAGCTGATTGGACATCTTAATATAACTGTTACATTCATGTACTTTGTTCAGCACAGATAAACATACATTCAGTGCAAACCAGACAAAGTGCGAGGATGGTGCACATAACGTAAACCATATAAAAATAGAGGAAATGAAAACAAAATGAGTACAGTATTAGGAAAAAATACAATGATAATAATGCATGAATAAATATGGTATTTTAAGAATACAACACATAAACCGTAATTCCCCCCTCCACACACACGCACACTCCTTATGATATTCTATTACATCTTGAATTTGTAGGGAGAAAAAGAAAAAACTTGCAATGACCTGATTTTTCTTAATAAGCTTCCCCCCCCCCCCCCCCCCCCCCCCCCCCCCCCCCTCTTTCCCTAAAGCAGCCTTAAAAAACAAGAGCCGCCTTCCGTGTGCCCCCCACCTCCGCACCGCCGCCACTCACTCGTGGGGGGGG
>JAODKE010000114.1:19587116-19612441 GCA_026779605.1 Mormyrus hasselquistii
ATTAGTTAAGTTCTCCCCAAGCAAGCTTGATGGGCCGAATGGCCTCCTCTCATTTGTATATTTCTTATGTTCTTATGTGCTGAGGGACCTTCTCCACCAGTTTGTCCCAGTATACCATGATGAAAGAGTGAAGTAAAAAAAGTCCCTTATTAAGGAAGTTAGGCAGACATTGAGTGAGACGGGGGCTAGGCTACTGTCTGTTCATTCCAGGATGGTGAGTCAGATGACTGCAATCAGGTGGTTCTGTGTCCACCTGATTTTTGCTGTACCGCAGGGTAAATACATTATGAACAACTGGTATTGGGACACACCTCTTAATCATTGAATTCAGGTGTTTCATTCAGACACATTGCCACAGGTGTATAAAATCATGCACCTAGCCATGCAGTCAGGTTCACAAACTTTTATGAAATAATGGGTCATTCTGAAGAGCTTAGTGATGTCAAGCTTGGTACTAACATAGGATGTCACTTTTCCAATAAGTCAGTCCATGAAATTTCTTCCCTGCTACATATTCCACAGTCACCTGTAAGTGGTATTACTGCAAAGTGGAAGTATTTAGGAACAACAAACTCAGCCATGCAGTGGCAGACTATTAACATAACAGAGTGGGTTTTGCTGAGGTGTCCGGTGACTAAAAAGTCGCCAGCGTTCTGATGACTCAGTAACTGCATACCGAAATTCCTCGGCCATTAACTCTGGCACAAAAACTATGTGCCAGGAGCTTCATGGAATAAGCTTCCATGGCTGAGCAGCTGCATGCAAACCTCACATCACCAAGCGCAATGCTGAGCGTCAGATGGAGTGGTGTATAGCACACCATCATTGGACTCATTGGAGCAGTGGAAGCGTGTTCTGTGGGGTGAAGAATTATACTTCTCTGTCTGGCAGTCTGATGTCTGATGGACGAGTCTGGGTTTGGCAGATGCCAGGAGAACGTACCTGCCTGACTATATTGTGGCTTCTGTAAAGTTTGGTAGAGGAGGGATAATGATTTATGGATGTTTTTCAGGGGTTGGACCAGGCCCCTTAGTTCCAGTGAAGGGAACTCTTAATGCTTCATCATGCCAAAACATTTTGGACAATTCTATGATTTCAATGTTGTGGGAATAGTTTGGGGAAGGCCCTTCTCTATTCCAGCATGACTGTGTCCCAGTGCACAAAGCAAGGTCCATAAAGACATGATTGGATGAGTTTTGTGTGGAAGAATTTGACTGGCCCACACAGAGCCCTGACCTCAACCTCATCAAACACTTTTGAGATGACCTGGAACAGAAATTGCAAGCCAGGCTTTCACGTCCAACATCAGTGCCTGACCTCACAAATGCTCTTCTGGATGAATGGGCAAGAATTCCCACAGTCACACACTAAAATCTTGTAGAAAGCCTTCCCAGAAGAGTGGCAGCTGTTATAGCTAGGGGGACCAACTCCATATTGATGCCAATGAATTTAGAATGGGGTGTCAAAAAAAATTAAAAAAATTTGTAGGTGTAATGGCCATGTGCCCCTAACCTTTTGTCCGTATAATATAGGTAAGTGTGTTTCTTCTCTGCTTTGCCAGTTAACTTGCCCCTGATACCTGGTCCATTCCACAGTTGTAGGTCTTTCGTGATCTGATGTGTCTTTTGGTTCTATTTGTTTGTCTTCCCCTTGCTCAGGCAGAAACTACTTTTTTTTCTTTTTGTTCCTCCACACTTTTTTCCTCTATTTGTGTCCCGAAATAAAATTTCTCTGCTTTCCTTCTATCCCAGTGTCATGTGGATGTCTGCCAATCTGCTTCATACTAGTATTATAGATGTCGAGACTGCAGTGTCCACAGCAACTTTAACTAGATTTAAATCAAAATAGTAGGTCTTCAGCCTAGATTTTCAAACAGAGCCTATGGTATCCTCTGTGGTATTCTCTACACTGATGAGTGGACAATTCCATAGGGTAAGAACCCTATAGCTTTTCTGACAGTTCATTTATTCTAGGAAAATGAAAAGACTAGAGTCCCCTGCTACTGGAGAATATAGTCAAGATAAATTGATTCCTCAGTAAAGCCATATCAACCTGAAAAGTGAAGGTACTGGAAATGTAGAGCTTATTGAGAAACTCTGTTTGCTGTAACCCATGGCTTTATCAGGCCAAGGCTGTATACTTTTAAGAATTGTTGAAGCACTAGGGGTGGCATTTTGGATGAGTAGTTAGTTCTGTCTATGTTGTGGGGACCATTTTCTGGGTCGTCACAAGGGGAAACTCAATTTTAAAAATCCGTGACTAAAAAAAACTAAAAATGCCACAAGTTTTGTATTTTGTTTGCTTATTTATAGTTAAGGTTAGAGATGGGTAGGAGTTAAGGTCGTCATAGCTGGGATTAGGGATTTTCCCATAGAAATGAATGGAGAGTCCCCATAAAGATGAATACAAATATATGTGTGTGTGTGGGTGGCTGGATGGAGACTACTTGTTCTCCCTGTGTTTGTGTAGGTGTCTACTGGATACTCTGCTTTTGCTCTGCAGGCAGCTCAGTGAATTAGTGCGATGAACTGGGGTGCCCCCTTTTCACCATGCTTCCTGGCATTGGCTGCAGGCTCACCGCAGCCCTGCAGTGGGTATGCAGGAATTGAAAATGAATCGATGCTGCTAGACTTCTCCATACACCATCGACTTTCTGATTTGCCTCAAGTTGGAGTTCTGTCTCTAAAAGTGTGTCTAGAAACATGGGTGACATTTATAAAACATTTCCATTGTGGTCAGTTGGCCATCCACGGAATGAAAGTCATTTACTCATAGCATCTAATGATCATCCATATAAAAGTACATTGCTGCTCTGGGATTTTTAAGTCCAAACAATGATCCGGACAATTGGCCACACCCTGGAATTTGTCCAGTTAACATAAAGAACTCCTTAGCTGTGCAACACTAGCAGAGAACCATAGCACGCCTCAACTCTTACTCATATTGCAGACAGCTTTTGCAATGAGACTTTAATAAAGGTGTTCTGAGTCTTTCTCAAGGTTGCAAACCAATGCCAATCTGCTTAGATCTGGCTCTTACTTTTTTTAAGCAACTGGATGCCTTGACGCAACTTTTTGCGTTTCTTAAGCACGACCATATTTACAGTACATGATGTTTTGGGACCATTGCTGAACACTTCCTTCCGGAAGGTTCTTCATAGTAAAAATGACTTCCAAGGGTTTTGGTAGGAAATAAGTTCATAATTATTTTAGTAATTATAATGTATGTTATCATGTGGTAATTAGTCATTGTTGTACATGTAGGAATGTGGTACATATGTAGGACGAGTTTCTATATATATATCTGGGGTTGTGTGTTTTTAACCTCAGACAGGGAGGCTGACGTTGGATCAGAGGAGTAGGTGGTCAGTTGTATTTTCACACAAAAAAAGCCATGAAGAGTTTAATATTCGGTCAGCAAACTGTTTCTAGGTTTTTGGTTTGGCAAACATCCACCGGTCTCCGTGGAAGGTTCTGCATCTGTAGCATAAGCAAACACGAGGCCGGCTTGCGTAGCACTCCTGGCACAACTATGAAAAGCTTCTACCTCAACAACAGCCCCTGTGGTCAGATGCTCTTGGTTTGTGGGACAACCCCGGGCAGCCATGGCCTTTGGAGATGATTTTGATTCTGCTCAGTAAGTTTTTTTCCATGAAGCAGTTAGAACAGTGTATCTCAGCCCAGTCCTCCAGGACTGAATTACCTTGGTACCTCGAGTTTTTTCTCGATTTTTCAGTGAGACATGAAGCTGCTTCACCAAAAGGTGGATTTTTTCAAACCCTTATTACAAATCTTTACGAGGTGTGCCAATAAATGCAAGAAATTTTTTGCATTAATCAGAAAGTACAATACAACATTTAAACTGTTACTCAGACTCACCTGATCGGATTTAAGACATTGCAGTAAGCAAAAAATGCATAGACGTGTCACTCTGCAGATGCATTTGCTTGTTCAGTTTTGAATAACAAAACAAGAAAAACGAGGATGGACTGAGGGTCCATGAGGATGGGAATGAGACACACTTGGTTAGATAATCAATAGATAGAAGTTTTTGACTGTAATCTGCCCCCTTAAAAATCACACTCAGGTACTTTAACATGCAACATGGTTCCAAACTTAATCCACTCAACACTACTGTCTTTGCCTCTTGTGCAATGTAATCAGATTCTTTTTTGTTATTTGACAGAAACAAAATCAATCACAAAAATTCTCCATAGGTAACATATATAGTATATCAGATTTATTTCCTGCACACATTCGGATGTCAGTTAATTGATCGGCATATTACGTAAGAGGCTGGTGTCATCATCCAATTTCTTCATTGTCCTCCTACTGCTGCCCGGAAAAGTCCTTTGAGTCATGGCATGTGAATATTGCAAGGTTTACCCGCGTTTCCCAACAGCTGTATACGGCACGCCTTACAGTACCTTACATCATGATGAATTTGTGTGTCTCCATAGTCCGAATGACACAAGATATTATGGACAATTAAAATCCATATTAAAAATGTTTAAGACACAAATAAAATACAAATTAATGAACTCTAGCAGCAACTGCACTGCTAATAACAAAAACATTAGGCAAAGCATCTGCCAACTGAATGTTCTACTAAATAAGACAGTATCAAAGTACAAGGGGTATTTTTTATTAATGAAAACTCTGTTAATAATGTTTCTGGAGTTTTTGGAATAGCTACAAATCAAGTAGTTGTATGTGGCTATAACTGGCTTATGGCAATTGCGGGAATATGAACATCGACATCTATAAATAATAACTATCCATTTCTATGCCTGAAATTCCTGTACACCTCTCCCTTCAAGCCCTGTCGAGTATGTGATTTGTTTCTGTAGTGATGAGGTGTACCTGTATCAGAGTCATGCAGGTATGCACACACAAATGCACAGACATGCACACTGTCCCCTGGCTGTTTTTAGTTAAACAGTTTCCTTGCCAAAACATTCATGTTTACATTTAATGATACTGTGGAAGAGTAGATTAAGTAAATGTCAGGCTAATTTCCACCTTATACCATTAACCGTTTCTGCTCTTCATTCAGTTCCAGAAGTGGATTAAATGCTAGGTTTGGATTTATTGCCTCCTGTCTTCTATTACTCAGCTAATGTCCATCATCCCTGCCCGTCAGACCCAACCCACTTCAACCCCAAGGCCCAAACCTAAACAAATGAAACACATGCTTGGAAAGCCCCTTTAATATTCATGTTATTTTTACACCGTCCCTGTGGGCATGGCAGGAGGGAGGGTTAAGTGACTAAGTCTCACCACTACATAAATACTGCCGCAGCAGCTCAGAAGACCAGGAGGGACATCATCTTAGATAAGAAGGACACAGAAGAGAAGCAAAACTCTTCTCCTTCAGTTTACCTGTAGGAGTTTAAGGTCTGACCATTGCACCTTCTTGATCTGCTCATCTGCGTTGAGTATGAAGTCTACGTTCTTCACTCTCCTCATACTTGGGGCTTGCTCCCTGTGCTGGGGAAGACCCCTCAAGCCCGTCTTCGTCACCTTCCCTGGGGACATCGCAACGAACATGACCGACGAGGAGTTTGCTAATGTGAGTACCCTAAAAGTTACCTCTCCGATCTTCTTCATAGTGCTCTCAATGCACAAAGCTCTTCAGGGATCCCGGTGCTTTTCAGACATTCATAAATACTCTTCTGATGTTGATGGACTCAGTTTATTAAACTCGTGTGTACAAAGCAATAATGAAAATAGCAACACTTCACTTTAGGAGTACTGTAACTTGTCGATAGTACCAAAGTTAGTACACATCTGGGATCAGTGTGCAACTAACCCTCCTGTTTCTGCTTAATCGATATATTAAATACGCCTTAATTATGCGTTCCTCCTCAAGTGATTTGTTGCCATGAAAGTAAATCTTAATGCCAAGGAATGTCACAAAATTAAACTGTATAAAACATCTCTTGGTTAACTGCCAGTATGGCAACCTTGAGAAATGACTAGCTATTTGATGGGCTGGTACATGCGCTCCTCTCCTCTGTGGTTTCTTGCTTTGGTTTGCTTTCTTTTCTGTAGCTACAATTTCTGTATTGTGCTACCTTATTTCTTGCACTGTCTTGCTTTTTATTGCACTGCTGTTTTGTCCTTTACTACACTGTCGCCCCCCCTCCCCCCAATGCACCTGTCCCCTCCCCTCCAACTGTGACACAAGAATTTACCTGAGCTCATCCGAACACATGGCAACAACTTGAAACCTTGTCTGTCACTGCGCTTTATCAGCCATTGACCACATATCATCCAGTTTTGCATTTTTCATGCAGTTTTCTTGCACTATCCACATCATTCTTGTATTGTGATGCACCATCTGTTTCGTTTTGCACTGTCTTGTGTGGCCTTTTGCAACCATGTGAGGCTGAGCATTCCACTTGCTGCACATCACCAATAATCTTGAATGAAACAGTTTTTGTTAGAAAACAATAGATATAAAAATGTATCTTATAAAAGAAGGGAACCTATCATGGTATCAGGTTAGTCCCCTAAATGAACCCTTAAAACATCTCAAAATCCATCCATCCAATCGCTTATGCTGGTCAGCGTTGTAGGGCATAGAAAAATCAACTCATCGCATCAGTTGCCTGCTCAATGTGTTGTAATTCTGAGAATACCACAAGCAATATTATATTTGCAATATGTTCTGCACAAAGAGCTTTACGTCATCTCCCCCACAGTGACGCAAACGTTGAATGCACATGCCAATATAATAATAGTTTAACCGCCACCTCTCAGTGAATTTCCTGTCATTCATGAGGCAAAGTTAACTGAGAAGTTGCACAAACTCTCAAAAAAACTCAACATCACAGCATCGTCATTGGCTCTAATTACTTGAAATGCTGAGTTTGAAGACAGCTGAACAAAACACTGGAATGAGGCACTGCCAGCCAGTTATGTAGTATTGTTCAAGAGACTTCAAATATGTCACTCTTCAAAGTAAAGCTTGAACTACAAAACCAAGCAGCCTGACAGTTTATTGGCACAAAATGCAATATCTTTATTTTTACTACTTATAGTTTAATGTTCTTGCCAATAAAAAAGACATTTCTGTGTGTTGAGCCGATGCGTGAGCAGAGGGCCGGGTTTTTCGTGTTTTTCCGTTATCAAGCCTATCTAAATTAACTCCAGCTGGCCATAAATTGATTGACTGCTCTGCAAGGATGTGTGGCTGTGCATCAATCCCAGGTTATATCTGACTTCTTAACACAGGAAGCTTAAATATTACAAATATGCTTTCCTCTGCCTCCCTAATTGGTTCTATGGATGATCTCCACTCCACATCCTAACATTTGCATATAATTAGATATGACTTGTAGCACTGTACTGCTGAAGATCTGAATAAGCATTCTTTATGGGTGGTCTTTCCTGCAGACATACCTGGAGCGCTTTGGTTACATGAACGTGCAGCATCGCAGCAGAATGCCAATGTCGACGTCCACAGCCAAAGCCCTGAAGCAGCTGCAGAGGAACCTTGGCCTGGAGCAGACAGGCCAGCTGGACACAGCTACCATCAACGCCATGAAGATGCCTCGCTGTGGGGTTGTAGATGTTCGAAATTACCAGACCTTTGAGGGAGATCTCAAATGGGACCATAAAGACATCACGTACAGGTAGGACAGCAAAAGCACTCTATTGTCTTAGTTTCACTGTCTTTGACTCGGAGCTAACAAAATGTGCTGCGGTACTGTGCTCTGCAGGATCCTGAACTACTCACCAGATATGGAAGAGTCTCTGATTGATGATGCCTTCGCTCGTGCCTTCAAAGTATGGAGTGACGTCACCCCACTGACCTTCACACGTCTGTATGATGGAACAGCAGACATCATGGTGTCCTTCGGAAAAAAAGGTTAGGCTCGTCGAGGCTATAGCAGACAGTCAGATGTGAAGGGTCCCAGGAAAGCATAGAGACCTGGTTATCATCCTTGGGCTGCATTTGTTGCAGACCATGGTGACCCCTACCCCTTTGATGGCAAGGATGGACTCCTGGCTCATGCCTATCCCCCTGGAGAGGGTATACAAGGTGATGCCCACTTTGACGATGATGAGTTCTGGACCCTGGGCACGGGCCCTGGTGAGTAGGCAATTAACACCCTTATGTTATGTGTTGCATAACCTTTTAGAATGCAAACAAAGTGGTAAAGATGCAAGAATTATTAGTTATTATTTAGTTATTATTTATTATATGTGAATGTAAATATATATATATCTCCCTCTAGTGCATATATGCTGAAAAAGCACAATACATAACATGCGATAATTGCTCTCTTTACTGCAGCGGTGAAGACTCGCTTTGGCAATGCAGGAGGAGCTATGTGCCAATTCCCCTTCATATTCCAGGGAAAGTCGTACTCCAGTTGTACAACAGAAGGGCGCTCCGATAACATGCTTTGGTGCGCAACTACAGCTGATTATGACAAAGACGAGCTCTACGGCTTCTGCCCCAGTGAATGTAAGTCAACATTCAGCAGAGTCTAGTTTCTGCGGGTTCTGCCATCCACTGACAGTCACTTTGGCAGGTTCAGGATTAATACTTTGTGAGTGTGAAGTGCTCATCATTTTGTTTCTTCAGATCTGTATACGATTGGCGGGAACAGTGATGGGGCACCTTGCAAGTTTCCTTTTGTGTTCCTTGGTGAGACGTACAATGGCTGCACCACTGAAGGCCGCGACGATGGCTACCGCTGGTGTGCCACCACTAAAAATTTCGATATCGACAAGAAGTTTGGCTTTTGCCCCAACCGAGGTGAGTTGAAATGACACAGATTTCAGCCTGTTACAGATGCGAATTATCACTCAGCACGAGTATTATCCAGCAAGTCCATTGTATAAAACTTTCAACAATGACATCTGGAGGAAAAGCATGTTCATTGCAGTCCCTATCCACCACAGACACGGCTGTGATTGGT
This sequence comes from Mormyrus hasselquistii, assembly GCA_026779605.1. Taxonomy (NCBI): domain Eukaryota; kingdom Metazoa; phylum Chordata; class Actinopteri; order Osteoglossiformes; family Mormyridae; genus Mormyrus; species Mormyrus hasselquistii. The sequence continues at coordinate 19,596,052 of JAODKE010000114.1, forward strand.
GGAAACGCAGAGGGGGAGCCATGTCACTTCCCTTTCACTTTCATGAAGAAGACGTACCATTCTTGCACCAGTGATGGCCGGGGGGATGGTAAACTGTGGTGCGCAACCACAGAGAATTACGATAAGGACATGCAGTGGGGCTTCTGCCCAGACCAAGGTGAGCGACACGGACAAATGGGGAGAAAACACCAGTGGCTGGAGCTATATTTGCCTTATATTTATATCTGAAATATTTTTCTACATATTGTTGCCAAACTCTCTATAGAACTTACCTGTCAAGTTAGCAGAATCCATCCCAATACTCACATCTAGTGATACACATAAGATTCTACCCATTGGAAAGTAGAGTCATGAGTAAAAAGAAGTAAATTATAGGCGAAACTGTTTTCGCCTGTTTCAGATTTGCTGCCAAACCTCGACGTGTGGTCATTTTAATGGGATTAGAAATCAGAATTTTGTCATACTGCATGGTGATGACCCAATAAACGGATTCTCAAACCAAAGAATAATGCGGAAGCACGTCAAATAATGATTGCTTCTCCAGGGCATGACCACATATCACACTTTGTGTCTCAGGGTACAGTCTGTTCCTGGTGGCGGCCCATGAGTTTGGCCACGCCCTTGGTTTGGAGCACTCTAACATCAGAGAGGCCCTCATGTTCCCAATGTACGACTACGTAAAGGACTTCTCTCTGCACCGCGATGACATCAAGGGCATTCAGTATCTCTATGGTAAGAAGCTTTAACTATTTTTGGGTGGCAGTGTTTGGCTCAGCAGGGTGGGACAGTGATCAGGTCACCAGTTTGAATCTCAGGTCGGTAGAGATTTGATTGTTGGGTCTTTAACATTACAGAAGCATGGTTTATTAGGCATTTTCCAAACTCTATGCAGGTCGACTGCGTTGCATTGTCACAGTCTGTGTTATATGTATACTTTCATCTTAAATTTGCATCTGTGACTTTTTTTCAGGAAGTAAACCTGGCCCCTCACCTCCCAATACCACAATTGTCACACACGTCACCACTGAAGACTCAATGGAAACCACACCCACTCCCACCCCCGGCTTCTCTACTCAACAGCCTATTGACCCCTCTCAGGATGCCTGCAAGGTAGACAAGTTTGACTGCATCACTGAAATCCAGGGAGATTTGCATCTTTTCAAGAATGGGTAAGATCGGCTAGTACTGTGATGAAAAACAAGACTCAAGAAGATGAGTTCAATGTTCCTTTAGTCTTATATCAACGAATATGCTGGCTTTTCAGGCAATACTGGAGGCTGTCTTCCCAGAAGCAAGGTGAAATTAATGGCCCATATTCCATATCGGACACGTGGCCAGCCCTGCCACCCACCATTGATTCCGCCTTCCAGGACCTGCTCACCAAGAAGCTGTATGTCTTCTCAGGTACTATGGAAAAGCCTTTGGGTTCTTGGCCTCAGCCTCTTGCTGCACCTCCTGTCCAGGCTCACTGGCTTGTCATTGCTTCCCAGGCCGTCGCTTCTGGGTGTACACGGGGATGAATGTTCTGGGCCCCCGTAGCTTGGAAAAATTGGGCCTGCCAAGCAACATAATGCGAGTGGAGGGAGCTCTGCAGCGCGGCAGAGGCAAGGTGCTTTTGTTCAGCGGTGAGAACTACTGGAGGTGAGTCCGGCATATTCTACCATTCGAATATTGCAGTGCTCTCTGGTGGGGTCTTTTAAGCAGAAACAGCACGGCAGGTTTTGTCAATACCGGAATTTTTCCCATCACTTCCAGACTGGACGTGAAAGCACAGATAATCGACAAGGGCTACCCCCGCTTGATCGACCTGACTTTTGGAGGAGTTCCAGTTGATGCTCATGACGTCTTCCTATACAATGGTGAGCATGCTGCAAACTCAACAGTGACACCATGAGGAGATACCCAGCACTACACTTCTTTGAAATGTGTTTTTATTTGCATAGTTGAAGGCAGACTGATTTTTTCTCTGCTAATAAGTCTGGATATACAGTAGAGTGCTGGGGTGCCCCTGAGGAGAGGATTAGAAAGTATGATATCCACCCAGCCATCCAATAAAATATCCGTAACCTTTTGTAGAACAGAATAATGTTTTTTACTTCTTATTGTGTTAGCGGTCATTTGCATGTACGGTATTCTAATATTGTTTGTTTTTCCAAGTACTTATGCACATACTACCTGGATACATAGCTTTGAGCACTTTCTTTGACTACTTAACACCTTTGAACAGCAGTGAACGTGCTGAACTTTTGAATGGCGATTGAGCTGTCCACAGACTAGCATCACAATAAAGTACTGGCCACCCATAGCTGTGCTATAATCTCTTGCAGGAAACATTTACTTCTGTCGGGATCGGTTCTACTGGAGGATGAACTCACGGAGGCAGGTGGACCGGGTCGGCTACCTGAAGTACGACGTGCTCAAATGCCCCGATTTCTCCCACCAGCAATTCTGAGGCACCACCATTCACACCAAAGCATCTCCTACAGAATACACTTCTATATTTTGTTAAATAAATTGCTTAGAACATGACAGAACATTCCAGAAAGACTCCGGAATAGTTAAATCTCCCTTTCCAGATATTTGGGTTCTTCTGTAATACTCCCAACGGAGTAGTTAAGATGATATAATTTGTTTTATTTTTTTTCAAGTATTGTTTAACAATACAGTGTAATTAGTGATGCTTATGATAACAGGCGCAATATCTTTTTTCTTCATATGAACCGCTGTTTCTTTACAGTGTTGATTGTCTCCTCCATCTACCTTTTGCACTTTTCCGGTACAAACTCGTGATTATGAAGCAGTATTGTGAGACTATATAAAGTATTTTGTATATTATTGAATTATGCCGAATAAGTAATTTTATACCAGTATGTAACACAGCAATGGATCCGGAGAAAATCACATGTATTTTCTCCTAGGCGATTTTTAGTGTTTGATTAATGTAATCCCACCGTAAGTCCAGCGTGGTCAGAGGCACGTTATATAGGTTGTATGAGGTTACATGAGCAGCTCCTGCTGTTCTAATATGATACATAAGGTTTCAGATTATTTAATTCTGCTTAGCATTCGCCTGCCTGGAGCAGACGGACCAACGTGTGTCTGAAAACCGTGACTCTGCTTAAAATGTTTTATATTGTTAATGTGTATTTTTGTGTGTTTGTGCTGTGAAGTGACAACAATGAAATGATCCTCACTTTTGCACTGGAACGCATGTTACAAATCAGTCTTGTGATCATTTAATAGGTCATGTACATTCTGTCACTGTTAGAATTCCAAGTTTAGGAAAGACCATTAAAACTTACTTGTGTACTGAGTTAAATGCTAGAAAGTGCTTCTTGTGGCCTAATCTATGTAACTATATTATCTTGATTAGGGTTTAACCAGGCACCCTCAAATGAAAATAGATTGGAGCTAGGGATCCCCAACTAAAATCACATGTTGACATAAGTGGTTGTGTGCCCCAAGTTGGGGGGTGGGTAAATTCTGCCTGTTTGGCGGAACCTCAAAAAGTGCCCTGCACATGCCTATTTTAATCTATTCGATCACTAACTGACCACTGATGCTTATAATTATATCTATCTACAGTGTGCTCATGTGTCATATATCACAAAAAGTCCTTTGCACAGATCTACAGCACATTTAACTCATTTATCTGAAACTCGACTTTATCCGATGAGACTTACATTATATAGACCGGTTATAATTTATGCGTCCTCCTTGGGATTTGAACCCACAATCTTTGCATCATTAGCGCAATACACCACATTCTAAATGATTTTACTGACAAAACTGACATGCTTCATACATCGTTTACTTAATAGCTGCACTTTACTTTTACACCAAAGCTGGTAAGGCATTGTGAGATCACACTGGGAATGACCCATGTGAAATGGTGAGTGAATATGTAATGACTGCTTGGCCACAGAATTCGGGAAAAGGTACTTGCTTTTTTCAGCTGATTGAATAGGCACTGAGGGAGTTTCAACTATATAGGGTCCAAGGGACTCTCCCTTAAGAGACAGACGTAGCCCCTATGCAGACTGCCCCCCACAACCCCATCCCACCATTACAAGCTAAATCCAGAGACACATTGGTACTGTAAAGCTTACTGTCTAAGCAGAATCAACCAAAGTCTATGCCTGTTTCATTTGAACTAATATAATTAACTGTGATCTGCATGCAGAGCGGGGAGTGTAAATTAAAATATAAAAAGTTTTATTGCAACAAACATGTTGACACTGTGAAGAACTGCTCTTGGTGGTACACCAAACTATTTTTTTTAAATTCATCTGAGGTCTATTTGATTCTGAGCTCTTCTTTGATTTTGTAGAACCTCAGGAAAAAAAGGGATTTGGGGATTTACCTCAAATGCTGTTGTTCACGTATTTTTTCACATTAAATGTAAATTATATTTGCACGAGTGGAGACTGTTGATGCCCAAAATGGTGGTTCCAGCATCTCAGAAACAGCCACCATCCTGAGACCCTCTTTTACTGTAACATTTAGAGAACGGTGTGACAAACAAAAAGCATCTAGACCGGGGCAGTTTTGTGGCTATAAACACCATGTTAATGAGAAAGGAATGAGAAGAATGGTCAGACTTGTTAAAGCTAACAGGAAGTGCAAAAATAACAGCTCTAGACAATTGTGGTGTGAGAAAAGCTTCATTGAACTTGTCTACCCTTGCAGTGATTCTCTAGACAAAAGAGCACCACGTGAGGATAACTAAGTGTATATTACTGTACTTTATTTAGACGTGTGATCCTGAAATGATGCACTGCTTTCTCGTGCAAATTATTTTTCATGGAGTTAATTGACTAAAATCAATATTTCTCACAAATTAGCCCGTCAGGCCAATATAATGCTAGGAGAAAGTTTGCAGAACTTAAAAGCCACAACAACGAGCCACAAATGGCCATCACAAGCTTATTTAAGCTACTTGGTATATACACTTTCAACTCTCTGAAATGGTACTCAATTCATGAACATGGACTGTATCACCAAGAAAGCACAACAAAGCCTATACTTCCTCAGACAGTAAGTTCAGAGTCAACAAAGATCTTCTCATCCAATTCTATGCATCCTCACAACCTCCATTACAGTCTGGTAAATCAGCAAGGACAGCCAGACTAGATTAATTAAGACTGGAACACATTACATCCAAGACCTCTAACTTAACTGAGACTGAGCTCCACTTCATCTACATCTAATGCACTACCAAATGATTCAGCAAGGTCATCTTGGATCCCTCACTCCCAGCACATGTCCTGTTGCCATGGCAGTATTTTCCACACTGTCAGAAAAAAGGGTACATCCCTGGTGTGGTTTTAAACAGACAAACCGCAACATACACAAAATTTTAATATACCCCCAATGGTACAAATATGTTCCTCAGAGTGCATTTCTGTACCTTAAATTAAAGGTACATTTACCTATCACTAGGATACAACTGGCAGACCCTTGGGAGTACAGCCCCAGTGACAAGTAATTGTACCCTCTTTTGTGACAGTGCACTGAGCCAGCATTGGCAAATACAGTGTATGTCAATGGGCATAAAGCAGAATTTAACCTAATCATAATTTCCACCAGTGTTTTATTGTGTTGCAATAAAGGTTTTGATTGATTGTTATGGAAATACTGCCCTCCCCTGGTCAGATATGGACTGGCATTTCATTCACCATTATGTACTCTTTTTAGCGTTTTGTTTTTGTCACCACTACCCTGGACTGGATCTGCAGTATAAAGATGGATGGAGGAAGTGTTTCAGGAAGACCCAGTCACTGCGTGAATAATCCATCCCTAACAATGGCTCCCCAGTTTTGTTAGAATTTTTGTGCAGGAGTTGCTGTTTCTTCTAGTCATAGATAGTGGCCCTTGGCTAAGTTTGTGTGTTGGATAGTTGGTTCCATGTATTTTGTCCTATTTCCAGTGGTAATTTTAGTTTGTTGGCACTGATTTTCATACTCCCGTAAGGATGTGTTTTGTTTTGTTGTCTCAGTTGTTGCGACTCTTACCGTTTTGTTCTTTCTCGGCAGGTGGCTTCTTAATTGTTGCTATTCTGTGTCTCCATTCGCGCTTTACGTCGTCACAGTATTTCTTCAGGCAGTACCTACTTTGGTTGTTTATCATTTCTGCTCTTTCTTGTTTTGCTGTTGTCTACAGAGACAGGACTCACCTTGGCAAAACATTGAGTTAATTGCGCTTCCATTACTTTACCTGAAGTTTTTTATTTAAACCGAGTTTACTGTAAATCAGGAGTCCCACATCTTATCTCAAACCTGATCTGCCCTTGGTTCCGCTGCGGTGAAAGGGTTCCAAATCAAACACATCCCAAAATCAGATATTATTAATAACCTTCTCAGTACTCAAACTTATATTAAAGCTTGTTGGCTGTTATATTGTGGAGGCAACCTTGATGAAACCTTGAACCGAATCATATGTATTTACAAAGACTGATGTTTATTAGGCTACATAAAAAATAAGTCGCTTATGCTGTTTTTATGATTTTAAAGGAAAATAGCATTCAAGAAAACTGATCTTTTCTGCAGCCTTGCATTGATGCAGATGTCTACAAAAGATTGCTTTCAATTAGGCCTGTTGCAAGAATGTAACGCATATCAGAACAAAAAAAATATTTATCAGCTTCATTTCCATTGAATGCCCTTGTGGTGGCAAATTAGATATTATTAGGTTTCTCTTGGAACACAAGCTGGCTATAGACTATTCAAAAAAGGAGCGTTGCAGTGGTCACAAAATTGGTGTCCATCACAGTCTAACGCAGAATAGCATATTTTATTGATTGTTCTTAGCCTAAATAAAAGTGGACTGTGTGAAGACTAGCATTTTGTTTTGCGTATTGATGTATAGCTTTCACATTAGTTTGCCTATTGGTTCATTTGTATTAAGTTTTGTATATACTACTGATAATATATTTGGGAGAACTGAAAGTGCACTGAAGAAGTTTCTCAATAAATAAAATATAATTCAGTATTACTGTACCAAGTTCATAGCAAAGCCAAATTAGTATCTGTTTTAACATGCAGCTGCGTTTTAAACTCAAAAACAGACCATTTAGCTGAACCAGGCTTAAACCACAGCTAAGCTAATTTCCAGGCTGTTAAGAGGTTTAGTTCATTACCATCAATTTTACTTAATTCTAGACACTTCGGTAGAGAAGTTTAGCTTAACGTGGGTGATTTGCGGAGTTCGGTCCACTCCGATGTGTCATTGAGTTATTGCAATTAAGTCAAAAAACTCAGAAGCAAAGTTAGTCAAATATTTAATCAAGGCTTTTGTCAATGTTGTTTACAATTGCACTGACAAAAACAGTCACATTGCAGATATGTAGGAATTGCTTTCATTGTGTTTGTGGAGGAGTAGAGCAGAACGATTCGATACATTGCTGTTCGTCCAAGCCCTGAAACACCATGCAGTCTATTTTTCCTACAGGACACCAAATGAGACACTGTAATTACCTTAGACAAACAAGTGTGCGCGTGTGTGGGTCAGATATACATTACATTGTGGGGATCAAATGTCCCCAGATTGTTATAAAAAAACTGTTATTTTTGACATTGTGGGGACCCCTGAGGGGAAATTCAATTTTATAAAAATCTGTGACTGCAATCAAAAAAAAAAAAAATCCTTAAAATCTTGTATTTTTTTTGCTTACTTGTGGTTATTGTTAGGGCTGGGTAAGGGTTAAGGTCGTCATCGTTGGGATTAGGGTTTTACTCATAGAAATAGAAATGAATGGATGGTCCCCACAAAGATATGAGTACACGTCTGTGTGTGTGAATAAAAGTGCAACATCCGTCCATGGTAACACCATTTCATGATGCTGGTCCACAGCAGAACAACTCACGATCCTGCCCTTCAGAGAAAGAGGCACCGACGGGAGGGCTCACCTAGTGGGGGCTGTGATTCATACTCGACACATGAGTCTGACTCATGGCCACAAGATGGCAGTAGCAAAGCACCTTTGAAGTGAAAGACGGGGAGAAAAAAATCTAACACTTCGTTAACAGTTCATGAACATCGTTGTGGAAAAAGAGTGCTACTTTATAAGTTCATTAAAAAACAATCTTTTATTTTACTTAATCATCTATCTTCAGCAAATTGTATGTAAATAGTTGACGGTAATCCCCCCCAATGGCTTTTGCGGCGCTTTCTATACAAAACGAGTAGAGCTGAATGGAAGGAAGTGCTCTCCAGATTGGCAACCGCTTTCTGCCCTCGAGATAGACTCATGCGTGTCTGTCTTTTTTCGGCCCCAATCCTCTCTCTCTCGCTCGCTTCTCTATCTGTCTCTCTCTCTTTCTCTCTCATTCACTAAACAGCACATCCTGTCTCACCCACTTATCACACAACCATTAACTGCAAAGCAAATGGCAGAAAATTAACCCCGCAGTTATGGCACGAACACAGCACAAAGAAACAAGCGGCCACCACTTGCTCCCCGCTGAGCCAATTATATTGTCAGGGGCTCTCTGCTAGACACAGATTGATTGGTTGATTAATTGATTGCTCTACTGATAAATATACACTTTCGTAAAACGACACCGTGGAAAAAATAACACTCCTCTAAAGCTTTTTGTTTTGTATATAATTCCTTCCTTACACAGTTTTGATGTTTAATAGTCCGTGAGTTTTTCATCACTCGGTCTTCCGTCGATCGCATTGCTTTTAGTCCGTTTTAAATGCATCAGTGCTCGGCAGTGTGTCCTGGCATCTGTGCTGGAGTTTTACACATCACTGTGGCACCCTGACACATCCGATCAGCACACGCGTTGTGAATGTCTGCCGGCAATGGAGCGCATTGTTCCTATCCAACCACTTTCAGATGCACCCAACCGACTCTTGACATAACTTATAAGGTAGCGTTTTGGAATAAGCCGCTACTCACCAATTATGCCCGATCGCACGCTGTCCCAAAAGGCAATACCTGTATCCAAGATCTGTGCTGCTAAATCACTCGTGCAAACAATGGGAACTTATTTCCTAAACATGAATTTAAAAAACATAGATTTATTTGCGAATGTCAATACCAACAAACAATATTATAAAGATCTGGTTCATGCAATTCGCCGGAGAGCCATGAATATGTACACCACATCGTTTTCCATACGTCTTACTGCTCCGAATCCCTTTAAAGACTAAAAATAGTCAGGCAAATAAGTGAATTCAGAAAAATATACATATATATATATATAGATCTCTGATCTAATCCATGTACAGGCAGACATGATATACAATATTAATTCTGAATGTAATGATTTTACCGAAAATACTTTTCCGTAAGTTTTATATTAGAGTATATTAGAGATTTGAAGGCCACTGGCTCACAGAATAAGCCTGCAGATAACCATTTAAGGGATTGCTTCTGAAATCGGAATGGTAAATGTCCTCTTAAAGGGATTCTGCACTTGTCTAGAGTTAAGTCAATCCGATTTTAGACGCATTAATTATTATAAATTTTTATTTATTTAACTATAGATTGATTTTATTTTATTTTTTTTACCCGACAGTTTTGGTTGCTGCAGTATGAAAATGCTTGTGCAAACAGAAGCATGCTATCTTTGGCTTGAAGTCGGCTGAAGGCAATCACACCCAACCATCGAGGCCAGGCTGTTGATCCCCTCCATTAGGACATCAAACAGAGAAACAGAGATGGAGATGGGGTGGAGGTGAGATCCTGTAAACACCTGATGTGAGGCCAGAATGGGTTTTAGGGCTGTTTTATGCCGGCTAGGTGGGTCTCATAGCTGTATAAGGGAGGTCAAAAAATTCACCGAACCTCTATAAGAGGAGTAATAGACATTCAGGGTCATAGTCCTTTTTCAGTTTTGTTTAATTACCATCAAATATCGCCAGGGAACTGCAATAATGATGTAATAATTGAAAATCAGATTAAATGCATTTGAAACTCGCTTGTGTTTTTGCACATTGGAGAGCATATAGTTTTGCTGTCTTGTGATTCTGTTATTCTTAGAGAATGCTTATCATTGTTTGCCCGTGGTTACAGAAGGGCTTGTGTGTCATATATTCTAAATAATTTGTTTAACGAAAGAGATAATTTCCTTATTTTTGATTTAAAACACAAGAAACTTGAGTTTGCTAGAAGGACTAGCATCATGCCCAGTTTACCGCACCTAACAATCTATAAGGGAGGTTTTTTTCCCCACATCATCGTGGCCTGAATTAGATAAATGGATACTGCAAAATGGATGGTTATAAAGCATATATGGATGGAAAAATGGATATTTAATTTCTATTTGAAACTGAGATCTATGGTTTATTTTTACAATGTAATATTTTTTTGTGAACTGAAATTGTGTGACTAAAAAACAAACAAAACCATAGCCAAAGATCCTAAACAGAATCAATACCATAACGAATTGTCATACTAATTAATATTACTGGTTGGTGAGTTTCACAGTCATAGATATCACACAACACATAAATGACCTGTTTGTTCCAGTAGTTTGTCCCCATACAGTACATCTCACTTAACTCTGTAAAACAAACCTACCAACAAACTGACAGTTTTACATCTTAGTTTCTTTCTTTTGCTGGGAATAGAAAATATAACAAAATGGCTTTATTTCATGTTTACACATGGTTGGACAAAACCACAATACACTTGCATGATCAGTCAAACTGAAACCTCTTTCACAGACCAGGCACATAAACATGAACATACTTAGAACAACAGTAGAAAACATACATGCTTTCATTTTTAATATAGAAATAAACTTAATTTTACATTTTCTCATTGTAATGAGTCAGTAAGAAACTCCTAGGAAATTAAAGTAACAACTGAAACAATAAATAAAGTGAAAACGATAGGTTTACCCTTATCTGGCTGATGTCAAAGCCATGTGAGTATTTGAAATTTATTTTCACATTGAACTTAAACAGCCATGCGTAGACACATGCTAGCTGAACACTGTGGAGTGTTTCGTTTGCAGAACTGTACTACGTGAAGCTGACTGGAGTGCAATGAATGAAACAAAGTTTTCTGAGGTCCGTGGAAACACATTTCAAGATTAATGCACCCTTTGTTACCCTGACACAACTATGCGGCATACATAGTTCTCAATTCCCTAACATAAATATTCATTTTTAAAAAGAATAGAATTACTATTTCCAGCAGGTGAGCACGGCTTTAATAAAGTGTTCATATGAAAATAAAATGGGTAAAATAACGTAAAGAAAAAAAGAAAAAAATCTTGTACATTTCACAGCAAGGTTGGAAATCTTGTGGTTTGTAAGTACAGTTAAGCAGAACTGTCTCTGTGACATCAGCACAGCCTTTGTGGGAGAAGGAGCTGTTCAGCATGAGTGTCACAACCACGACTTCGACCACTGGACACGGCTCTGATGGCAGCATGGATGTAAAACTGGCCAGCATCTGCCCCTTGTCCTGCACCATCCACCCCTACTTTCCACTTTATATTTGAACAGAGACATGTACCCTTTTTTCTCTGCATTTTTGACTTCTCCTTATTATTTAATTTTTGACTTTGCTAACATTACAACCAGCCATTTCCTCCTGCATGTGGAAACACAACAGCAAATGAAAAGAGAAAGAAATGAACACAAACCAATCTTCCGAGCTGAGTAGGCCATACCCTGCTGGCGTCCTCGACTGCTTCTCGTCTGGGAGCAGGAGGTAAAGCCTCAACACTTTAATCCTTTGACAAAGTCACTTTAGCTCACAACGTTGTTGTAGCTCACATACTTTTTCTTTGCAGCCGGACCTGCGAATTAGAGGAGAAGACGTGCGTGATGTTTAAAGTTAGGGAAAAAAAAGTCACTCAAGTACCCGTTTCAAATCAGCACAGGATTCTCAGTTACTAGCCCTTAGAGAACTTGTATATATAGGCATCAAAATGGTTTTATTTTCTTTCATGTTTCCTTGCTTCCAGCTCTGTGGAAACATAGACAGTTCTCGCAAGAATGTGGCCATTACACAGGCAGGAGAAACCACATGGTGCGTTGTGTTGTTATGAACAATATTGCCATGGAAACAGGGCAGAAAAACTGAAACCATTTTCAAAGGTACAGCAATCTTGTCCGAGCTGTATTATCGTTTTATCTCGTAAGGGGGGAAAAAAGGTTGACCGACAACAGGCTTCTTAAAAAGCAGCATAGCTACAAGCATTTTATTTCGTCTTAGTTAATTTGCTCCCACCTCTGTTTCCATGGCAACCCAATCCCTTGAGGCGATGCCATTATGGCTTTAATAATTTTGACTTTTTGTAACTGTCTACAATAAGGAGGATAGACACTGCTGTTAGTGGAGGATTCTGTTATTTCAAAGTTAATACTTAATGCATGGGTGCACCTGGACAGAGAGCGAGTGCTGTGTACGTTGGATTTGGAAAAAAAAATAAAGGATCTGAATGTGACAGCCTTATGGTAGGACATAGTTAATCACGAGAGCTTCACCAGAAATACAAAAGGGAACATATTTCCCTTGAAGTTACAGCAATGGCACACAACGTTTATCTTTTGAAATCTGCTGGAGGTTTCAATTTACGATAAATATGCTTTAATGCTTTACCCTACTTAATCAAAGTGCATTTTATGAGGTTGCATGTCTTTTTCAATTTATAGGGCTTGTAACAGAAAATTAATTAAACATTTAAAATGGGAGAATGCCCATAAACTTTAACCTCATCTTCAGCAGAATAATTTTTAATCAATTAAACGATGATCATGTCAGGGAGAAATGACTTGTACACTAATGATACCGTTACAGCCTGGCTTCCACACCCTGCCCTGATCCTTTATCTCGCCTAAGGCTGTAGCAGTTGCAGCTGTTCCCAAAATCAAAGCTATAGAAGCAGCCTGCTTTACAGGAAGGCCCCAATGCAACGTTAGTATCAACCACTGGAAACCAAAAAAGTCACACTTCTGCAAAGCCTCGGAAATTTAAATGTTGTTCAGATGCCATTCGGGTGTGATACCTTAATTGTGATGTCATAATGCATAGCTGTGTTACACAATGCAAGGAAAATACAGACGCTCCCCGGGTTACGATGGGGTTACGCTCCGAAAAATCTATCATGAGCTGAAAATATTGTATGGTGAAAATGCATTTTAGTACAGTACACCTAACCTAACAAACATCATAGCCTAGCCTACCTTAAACATGCCTAGAACACTTACATTAGCCTACAGTTAGGCAGAATCATTAACACAAAGCCTATTTTATAATAAAGTGTTGAATATTTCATGTAATTTATTGAATAATCATACCTGTCGTAATGTCAAAACATGCACCATCGTAACCTGGGGAGCTTCTATACAAGCTTGCACACATATAGCTGTGGCAGGAATGTGACCGCCTCAAAGTCAGGCCAAAGTCCTGAACACTAAGCCACTAAATATTATTGCAAACGGAACTTCTTTAGTCATTGATGGTAGTTTGTGAAAATTGCCTATTTTGCCTTTTTTCAGGGGTGACTGGTATTTCATGTAAAAATCAGCATGAATATCTATTCAGCCGAGACCCAGCAGGGAGCTTGGTAAAATTCATAAACTGCCATAAAAAGGTAGAAGGAATCTCTGCATTTCATTGCAAGAATGAGACATTACCTACAGCGGACAATGGGCTATGGAGAATGCAGTTCTTCTTCTTGTTTATTTGTGCCATTATTAGAGGGTTTACACAGAAACTGGCTTATAATTTTCCTGATAGCTTGCTCACCACCACTCTCAGTAAGTATTTGAATGGGACCGGATTTGAGAAGGATGTCCTGTACATCACCTCCTCCCTGAATGATGAGTCATTCGTTGTCCAGTAACACCCACTGCAGGCGTTTCTGGCTAGCTGGCACGGGCAATCTGCAACATTATGTCAAATGTGTAATTACTAGTGGGGAAGGGTACATTTAAGCACTTTAGTTGTTTAGCTAACACTTTTATCGGCAACATACAATTTACATTTTACAGATGCCGACATCACCGGTATTGTCCCTGACTCACAGTGTTATGCCATGCCATTTGTACAGCTAGATGCTAAATTGATTGCAGTTTATTGACTAATAGCTATCTAGCAGAAACATGGAAGCCGGAAAAAAAATGCTGCTAGTCCGAACGCTTATGGCGTAGATTAAACCATAACTATTTTGCTCAAACAAACAAATATCAGACAACGTGTGCCTTGTGGTTCCTGGGATAGGCTGCACGCTCACTGCAACTGTGCCAGATAAACAATTACGGAAAATGGATGGTTGGAATGTACATTACATCTTTTGAGCTAAAGTAGTTGGTATACTTGTGCAATGTTATTTACATTTGAAATAACGTATAATCTGATATCCTGATACAAATCTCTTGTCAAGACAGGCCTGATTCTGTCACTGGTTTTCAAGTAGGTGTCTATGCAAATAGCTACCTGACATCCTGGGCTGACTTTTGGTCACGATCTATGTAAGAGAGTTTGAAGTAAAATGTTGCAGTTGTCAAAAGAAAGGGTGTTAAAATACATATTTATATATTGTTTTGATATGTTATGGGTTTGTACTTCAACCTGTAGGTAATTAAGGAATTCAAACCCTTTTATGTTTTTTTTTGCATGTTTTTTCACTGTATATCTTGATCTTTGCGTGGGCATACGCAATAACAACCATGCTGGCTAATAATTGTTGTTGGTACGATTTATTGAAACGTGGAAACAATGAGGCATATTTGCATTCTCTTGTTAAGTCAATTTGTGTGTAACAATATCAGCATAATGCAAACGGAACAGCAATGACACGCAAATAAAACTGTCTGAAAGGGAAGAGGTGTGAAGAATGAGAACAGTGAGATGACTTTCTGGAAGACGTGTGCCTGTGTGGGACCAGAGGACCGGGGGTGGAAAGAGGCAGGGGCAATTTCCAGTCACCAGAACTCAAGTACTCCCGATAAAGAAATCATCAGCAAGTACACAGAGATACATTCTCCTAGATAATGGCACGTTAATTATTAAAAGCACATTCGAATGAAGAAAAAAAAATGACAGGAATGGAAAGAAGCATGAATAAATAAGTGTTTTGGTCTTAAACGGTCTCTGATAAAACCCAAAATGGCGGTGTCAGTGGAGGCGGAACTCAATGGGGCCTCCCAGCACTAGTTGCTTCTCGGCCGCCTTCCTCAGAGAGCATCCTGGGGCCTTGACGTGACTTCCTGGTGGGTCGCCTCTCATCTCACGGCAAAGCCCAGCATGCAAAGAGCACAGTCACGAAACACGATGGAAAAAATGTAGCATGTACAGGTTCTGAGTATAATCCCATTTCCAAAAAAAAAATGCTGTGTAAAATGTAGATAAAAATAAAATGCAATGATTTACAAATCATATAAACCCATATTTAACTGACAATAGAACAACGACAACATTTCAAATGTTGTAACTGAGAAATGTTATTGTTTTATGAGAAATATATGCTCAATTTGAATTTGATGCCAGCAACATGAACAAAAAAGTTGGGACAGGGACATGTTTACCACTGTGTTGCATCACCTCTTCTTTTAACAACACAACTGTAAACATTTGGGAACTGAGGAAACCAGTTGCTGGAGTTTTTACCTGATATAGAATTTCAACTGCTCAACAGTTCAGGGTCTGTTTTGTCGTACTTTCCATGCCATGCACCTAAAGATTTCAGTGGGTAACAGGTCTGCATTTCAGGCAGTCCCCTGTAGCACCTGGACTCTTCTACAGAGCCATGCTGTTGCAATACGCACAGAATGCGGTTTGGCATTGTCCTGCTGAAATATACAAAGCCTTCTCTGAAAAAGACGTTGTCTGGATGGCAGTATGTGTTACTCCTAAACCTGTATATATCGTTCAGCATTAATAGTGCCTTCCCAGATGTGCAAGCTACCCAAGCCATGGACCACAGCTCATCTTAAATGAACTTAGAGAAGTCGGTGGAGATTCAGGATCATGTTTAGATATGGTTTCTTCTTTGCATGGTAGAGTTTCATCCTGCAGTTATAGATGCAGCGACGAATTGTGTTCATAAACACTGGTTTTCGGACGTGTTCCTGAGCCCATGCAGTGATTTCCACTATAGAATCGTGTTTTTTTTAATGCAGTGCTGCCTGAGGATGCGAAGATCATAGCTGTCCAATACTGGGTTTTGACCGTGTTCCTTGCATGCAGAGATTTTTCCGAATTCTCTGAATCTGTCAATGATATTAGGTGCTTGAAATTTCAATTTCTTTGAAATATTACATCGAGGAAACAATTGCCCACACAGTCTTTCACCTCTGCCTCACTTGGTGGGGGGGGGGGGGGGAGGGGGGTTTTTTTTTGGCTAATTAAAAGGGGGGAAGATTTCAGGTCAAGAATACAAAACCACACCAAGCTTTTGTTTAAAGAAACCCATTGAGT
>JAODKE010000114.1:19612451-19635471 GCA_026779605.1 Mormyrus hasselquistii
CATGATAAGTCTACACGGGCAAAACCAGCCCTCCTCCCCCTCGTCCCTCACAGGGGGGGGGGCGGGGGTGGGGCGCGGAGGGGCGTCTTTTTATGGCTAATTATCAGAGGTGGAGATTTCAGGTCCAGAATACAAATCCAGACCAAGATTTTGTTTCAAGCAACCAATTGAGTACTCTGTGACTGTGACATTTGATATGTTGTCTTTGTTTTACTTTCAATTAAGTATCAGTTTCTATGATTTGCAAATCACCGCATTCTGTTTAAATTTACATTTTTAGAAATGTAAGAAAGCTTGTTGGGTAAAGGTTCTGGCATCTTAACATGATACTTACTGAGCTGTGGCTCCCATGAACAAGGAATTATGGGATTTTTTTTGTTTGTTTTCTGACCTATGGCTTAGGATGTTGGTAATTCATGAGTAGGTGCCAATGCATTACCCACACAAGAAAAGACTTACCGAGGGTAGAGTTCCAAACAACTTCAGAGTGTTTTTTTTTTGGTCAGTTGCTAGGAAGCATTTTAAATATCCTAGAATTTGGTAACTGGGGCTGTTATATATTCACTCTGCAAATGAAAGCGATTACCACTTATTACAGGATATATTGTCAAGAAAGCTCTGTGAAACCCTTCAGCACTACAACGGAGTAAAAGACCTTGTGACCTGCAGCTAATGCATTCAATGCCTCTTTCTGAGACTAATAGACTCATGCCTCAAATTACCACTTATTTTCCCATAATGACAAAGCATTTGCTTTTCACAGAAAACTACATCCAGTAAGGTCATTTAGCTAAAAAGGGAGACTCGGAATTTAAATAACGAGTTCCTACATGCATGTGGAAAATCCTGGTCTGATGTTTTTGAAACACTAGCGTGATAGTTCATTTCTATAAATACTCTTGGCCAGGATGAATAGTAAAACGTCTGTGACAGACCCATCCTTCCATTGATCAATTTCCTCTACAGAAACCGAAGACGCCAGGCTACACAAGCTGACATTCATACCTGGATATTTTTTACCATCACTGAGAAGGGTTTATTTAGAGGCCAGCCGAACAGCATTACAGATCTCATGTGATCATCCAGACCACCCCCCCAAGCAGCGCATCACGGGGGCCATTAGCTTCCCCATCGACCCCAGGCTCGCATCTTGAATAAGCAACTCTATAAATGTCTTAATGGGCTTGTGAACACAATTCGCCGACAGTCTGAAGGGCGGCAGGGAAAGCCACGAACCAGCTGCGGAGCGTGGAGAAAAACAACATGACGTCGGTGGGGGTGGAGGCAGGCGGAGGCAGGGACTGGAGCGGAGGGCTGCCTGACAGACTTCCCGGTTCCCACACTGGTGAAAATCCACCCGTCTGCTTCCAAGCCACAGTACTTCTATAAGCAACCTTCCAGTACCGTCATCTTTTTGTCGACCGAGTCCACTGGTACTGTCCACTGTTTCCATCAACCGGAATTTCTTATGTGTGTGTTATTAGCCTTACTGTTTGCCCTTATCACCGCCGCATCATCCTGCCTTTGTTCCTACGTCTTCAGCTCTGCACCTTATTACATAACGTAACCCTCAGTGGAGGTTCTCCTGTGTTACACATTCCTTGTGTTCGAGGGCATTAACTGTTCAGTGGGAAGAACAAGAATCCTAATTCTGCTTAGCAGGTGGGCTAACGAATGTAAACCCAAGCCCCAGTATAGAAAGAATATCTCTCTGCGGCAGGGAGACCGGAGACTAAAGGTAATTGGTTCTAGGAGATTTACTCAGCATCTTATACCTCCAAAGCAGTCCTCAAATCAAATGACTGTCAGTGACCCAGAAGGTTATCTAATATTCACGGCCACAATAGTGACAAAATATATTAAGTCAGCAAGAAGAGGTGAAAGTCCAGCACAGTTCATACTTGTATAGTGCTTGATTTGTCTCCAGTGACTCACCTCAAATGATTAGAATCCTTGTAATAGTCAGAAGTCCAATAATCTAACATATGTGTTCTGGTATACTCTCTTATAGTAAATAAAAATACTTTACTGCATAATAATAATAATAATAATGGTTAATACGCTGATTCAGTTTTGGGTAGAGTACTGCATCTGCAGCTATGAAGGGTATTTCATTGCAGTTTTCATCATTTAAACTAGAACAGGGACTGAAATCCTAAAATCTATTTATTGCTCAACAAATAAGTAAATAATACCACTTCAACTACTACTACTACTACTACTACTACTACTACTAATAATAATAATAATAATAAACGTGACCTCTGCAAGAAAAGCATCAATAATTTCATGCAATGCCAAGGTAAGCACTGTGCTAAAAACAAGATTCTGGATCCTGCTGAAGTTACAGGTGATAACACTGAATCACTATGATTGTTCTCTCCTGTATTGTGGGTTTAAAAATCCATCACAAAGACGGGGTGACATTATGGTTTCCAGGATCCAGCTTGCTGTCTTCTTCTGCCTAATTAGAATCTATCTGTCCCAGAAACTCTGGTACCACTCAAGACACTTCAGCAAAAATCCGTACGGTGAAGCAAAAAAAAGGTCATTCTCATTAAGTGTGCAGACCAAACGACTGTGCCATTCCCCCGCAGCCTCGGCCGATTGATTATTTCGACCTTGAATGAATGACGGTCTCCCCATGTCACTTGAACGTTCGACTGGAAGTGGTGACCACAGCTGAGGGTGTGACAGTTTCTTGCTTGGCAGTTCCTTACAGTTTGGTTTTTGTCATTATGCTCTCTACTCAGCCGTCCTCCTTTGCCCCAAATAACTGTCACTGATGCTTCTTCACCCCCTCCACCCCCTTCCTGTGGAGGACTCTCCTCTGTCAGCTTAGGCAAAAAGCAATAAGCCACTAACAGTAAACCACATACATTATTATATGCAGGAAATCCAGCTGAAGATGAAACAATATGTATTGGGATACTTCTCTTAAGTATTTTCAACATTTTAATTATATATAATGAGTGTACACACATATATATATATATATATATATATATAATATATATTTTTTCAAACTTAACAATTGAATGTGATGGATCTTTGCGTGAGAAAAAACAGCATCTGTGCTGTTCCCACGTTAGGCCCCTTCTTCGTCGCGAGTCTTTTATTGCACCCTCACGCCAACCGTAGAAGTAGGTGCGCTCGGAGATCATCGGGACAGCTCAGGTTATGGAAACCTGGTACATATCTGAGATCATGTGACGAGTTCCAGGTCATTAGAAATACAATTTAATGATGTTTTTTCACTCTGCGTTGCAGCGATGAGTGACGAGACAGGTTCCCCGGGGGCCCGCTCACGCACGCGGAGCTGCTCGTGTGGAAATGTCACCGCCTGTCGTGTAGAAGGGGAGCTCAGGGAGGGGAGGGGCAGGCGGGATGGGGTTTGAGAGACAGCCAGATGGCGATATGTAGGATGGGACAATCTGAGGGGAGAGAGGAAGACTGTGTCAGCAGCACACTCTGACGGTACTGTGCGACCAGGGGCTCTCGCGAGGGGCTGGGGCCCCTGATTAGGAGTGCCCCCCCCCAGCACACGCGTCAGCACGCTGTATGTGCCCGAACAGCCCTGCAAGCCCCTGACACAGGCACAACGCTCATCTACAGGCAATGAATATTTAACCACTTTAATATTTAATGTCACAAAAAAAAAATCCAAAAGCGATGCTCCCAGAGACATAAATATTTTATTTTCCCAGAAACATGCGGGAAAACGAGAGCGATTCATCACTGGAGAAGCAGCGCAAAGAGGACAAACAGGGTTAAGGCTTTTTTTCTGGGTAAATATAAGTACACGGGATACACGGTTCTGTATGCGTTCCCAGCCCAAAGAATTCATCAAAATGTGCAAAAAGCTAGTTTCTAACCACTCATCCTGTGAGTGGGGGGGGGGCAATGTACAGCCGTTCACAGACAGCAGAGAGCAAGGTTCAAATGTATATCTTTGGGGTACAATGTGAACTACGAGACCTTCAGAAAAATAAAGACTATAAAGCAGAATGGCAGAAGTAATTCTCTGTGTGGAACTTAAGCCACCAGCCAGGGTCCCCTATTAATCAGGATGAAATCATTTCTGTGTGGAAATATTGTAAAGATAACTATTCAAGAGGCGTACATCGCAAAGTGAAAATCAGATACGGGGCATGCTTTATTATGGGGCACCGGGCACCTGACACTGTCACAATTGCCCATGAAACACTCCCAGCAAACTAGCTAAGCAGATAAACTCTCCAAAGCAAAGCATAAATTCCAATATCGAGGCCAGCAAGAGGAATTCAAAATGGGGATAAATTATGTGCCACATATGCATCTGAACGTAGAACTGAGTGGAGAATTAATGTGTCTGGAAATGGCAGTCGGCGCGGCACGGAAGCATGAATTGGAAGCTTAGACACTATTCTAAAGACGACCTTCCAAGGTATCCAGAGCAATTCTGATTAGATTTTTTTTTTAAATTGTTTAAATAATGATCCATGTGTGTTTTGAATGGATGACACTGCAATCAAGGCGACACCATCTGAAAGTGTCAATCAGGGGCCAAGCTTATCATTTGCCAATGATATCCTTATAGTCACTTAATGATAGGGTAGGGGTCACTCCAGGGGCCAATCAGCATTCAGCTCGTGCCACTCTGGCCCCGCCCCTGTATACACCCCTGGCACCAATGATTTTAAATCAAATCATTGGAATGTAAAAGGCAAATGATATAATACACCTGTAATTTGAAGTATTACTAATTAACATGACTAGTTATTTAGTCATGCGAGGTTTAGTAATTAGGATGCTCTAGTTTTAGTAAGCAAGTGGTTCCATTGCTTCAGTAAGAACCATGTTCATAAACAGAATACATTTTCACACAGGATCGGAGGGGATTTGCACACAGCTTACAAGTCAAACCCTGATCGGTCACATTACTGTAAAACTGATATGAAAACATGACTCCATACCCCCATCAACGGTCAAGGTAGACCAAATCTGGTACAGAATACTGATGCAGTCATTATATTGCTTATTCTAGTGACTGTGCAGGAAGTTGGAAAATGGCATTGTGGCCCAGCTGAGGCTGTGCAAGTGACTGGCGGGTGGATGACCCTGATAGTCTCAAGATGACATTCTTTTCCACATTATTTGTGCAGTAAGAAAAAAACTAGAATGGGTCACAAAAATATAAAGCCCCGTCTTCACAGTTTATGTAACCTCTTATTCCTTTCAAGTGCATTCTTCAAGGTAATAATACAGTCACGGTCACTGAGAAGTCAGATATTCTTCTGAGCTAATGTGGGAGATAGCAAATATAGTGTGTACTGTCGCTGTATGGTCTCACGCCTCCAGGATTGTAGGTGCATCATTTGTTGCTAACCAGTGATGCTACTAAGATGCAGTCCTGGGGTGGGCATTTGCGTATGTCTGGTCTGGTTCTAGTGTTATTGGGGGGTGATGATGAGTTGTTAACTAGGGGATCACTTCTCCCAGGCCAAACATATTTGGTGTCACTAACTTGCCTGCAGTTCATACTTGTCTCTGTATGTGTGTTCTGCTTCTCTTCCAGTGCATCTTGGGATTTGCTCAAGACACAAGGTGACCTGACGTTTGATCAGCGTTTAAGAGTGGTTAATATAAAACGACCTCAAGAAATAGTACCTTCTAAACTGTTAGATGCTTGATGGTAAAAAATTTCATTGTGAGTTAAGGGGCAGAATCAATAGGGAACTATTGAGGAGAACTTTCCAAGGTCAGTGACTATGGAAACAGCGTAGTCACAAAGGAATAAGGCGTAGTTAACTAGGTCAATAGCCAACTAAACCAACCAAAACTGACCGCTGTTCCACATGACTGTGTGAACTGGAATTTTCCAGCCAAAATTCACACACAATTCATACTTACTGGTAGCATCTACATTCTCACACAGCTCTGTCTTGGCTTCCCCGTTGGGTCGTTCGCTGGGCTTGTGGGCGAGCCGTGATGTCATAGTCGCTGCCGTGACGACCGCCTTGAAGCTGCGTTTCCTCTTTTGGACGTTGAGCTCTGGGTGGAAGATTATGATGTAGACCTTGGGCATGTAGAGCAGTCCCAGGGCCACGGATGCGCTGAGATTCATGGAGATGGTGAGTGTGGCGGTCTGGATGTACAGCTGAACGACACAGAAACACAAACACCAGCATGAAGCAGGATATACTACTGCTTTTAGTTATTTGTTCAGATTATTGCACATTCTCCGTACAGCCATCTAGCTCTGGAATTTCTGGCTCGATCTTCTCTAATGTAGATGTAAATAAGTCCACTGGGACCCTGGAGATAGAGGTCCACTGAGAACCACTCTTAGCTCCTTTTAAGGCACAATTAAAGCAGTCTCATAAATCATTCTAATGTGTAAGCTGGGTTGCAGTATCGCCGTTCAAGGGCCTTACAGAATAGTGGAACTGCCATCATGTATCCAGTGTGTCCACACTCCAAGAAATCTGAGAGTCATTTTAAGTCACACCATTTTGTTCTGTTTCCCAAAACGGACAGCAGACCTCTAAATTTCAGAGCGGTTGTCTTCATTTGGCTATGTACAAATGACCTGCCTTTCCCTACATGCAGGAGAGATGAGGTCGTCAGATAAATTGACAATGTGTCGGTGCCAATTGAAGTAGATTGAGGAAAAAAGATATGGAAACTCAGCAGTATAATCAGACTTGTTAAATATGATGAGGGTGTTTTTCTTGGTAATAAAATGTAATCAAGCACCTCTCCTGTCATTATGCTCTCAATTGTACGTTTCAGTTTTCTTGTTAAATTTTGCTGTGGGATGTGCATAAAGGAGAATGAAAACACTTATCCCAGCCTTCTCAATCAAGCAAACTGATAGAAAAGCATTGTGAGCCATACCAATGGGTGTAGTTATGGTTTAAGGCCAGAATGACATATCTCCAATAGACATCCATCTATCCATTTTCTATAACTGCTTATCCTATTCAGGGTCATGGGGGATAGAGAGTCTATTCTGGAACAAGGACAAGGTAGGGAACAACCCAGGATGGGGAGCCGACCCATCGCAGGGCACGCTCACACACCATTGACTCACACATGCACACCTACAGGGTAACTGCAATTCACCTTAGCATGTTTTTAGACTGGGGGGGGAAAGTGGAGTACCCAGAGGAAACCCCCACAATGTCACAAGAAGATCATGCAAACTCAAAACACATGGTGCCATAGTGGAGACTTGAATCCTGGTTCCAGAAAGTGTGAGGCAATGTAAACCACTGTATCCCCCAGAGGCAAAACTGTGTCATTGAATTTAAAAATTACATTTATGATATCAGAATCAGAATATTTGGATTTCAAGATATGAAAACGACACGTGAATTCCTGCAACAGACATTCATTATGTTGCACTCATAGATAAGGTGGCCACCCTTTGTGGACAGCTTACTCTACAAAGAGCAAGTTGAGGGATGTGTAAAGACTTTCCTCATGGGGGTCAATAAAGTATCTATTATTATAAGAATGCCAGGATTCTGATTCCATTCAGATGTGTTCCTTTGTGAACACTTTGTGAAGGCCCTGTTTTAAAATGTAGGTTCAAAATAGGTGATTAAGCCACAGAATTGTCAGCAAAAGCTCAGCCCTATACAAAGACATAATTCTGTTGACACCCCCATTTTCCTTCTATTAATATGATGATAATAACTTACTACAGGCATCCATATTTAACCCCAAAACTGAGGGGAGTTGGCTCAAGGATATAGGTCTTGATCCCCCTGGAGAGTTAAACTAAAGATAAAACCACAGCTCCACACTAAATACCCACAAACCTACTTTTATAAAAATCTGGAACATTCCATATGGTCAGAGGTGGAAAGTTCAGGTTCAGAAAGTACAAATCCAGACCAAGATTTTGTTTCAACCAGCCAGTTGAATACTCCATGAATGCAACTCTTTATACTCAACTGGTATAGTGTGGAGTTGTGGTCTTATCTTTAAATTCAGGAGGACTTTAAAAACAGAAGGACTGCATGTGGCTCAGTTGAACCTGGCCTCCGCACATCTGAGGGTCCTTGAGCAAGGCCCTTAACTTGCAGTTCCCTGGGCGCTGCCGCCCTTTGCGGACAGCTTGCACTCACCTACGGAGAGCAAGTTGGGGGAAGGTGTGAAGATTTCTCCACTGGGATCAATAAAGTATCTTAAAAAAAATCCTTGGGATGTATCATTGAAGGAACAGAACAATAAACGATCTATGCTGCTTTCTAGCTCATATTACCCAACATAAACTTCAAGTCAACCCTATGCCTGAGGTACTCAGTCCATAGGAAACAGCTGCTGCAATGGAAAGCGGGAGCCCATACAAGTAGACAGAATCCCATACAGAAGTAACCATCCCAATTTCAAAATATACACAATATCTGTACAGGTAGGGGTGACACAAGCAGTGTCCAATCCAAAAGTAATCATCCTCTTTCCTAAATATACACTATATCTGTACATTGAATATATGTTTGCATATATACAGTACCAGTCAAAGGTTTGGACACACCAACCCACCTTCAAAGAAGAGTGACAATTTGCCACATCACCTGGCCTAAACACAGTAAAATGGTTTTGGAGAAGTTGGACCAGTATGTGAAGGAAAAGCAGCCAATGAGCAAAATTCCTTCCAGACAGCTGTGAGAGCATGCCAGGAGGCTACCTCTTGAAAATGGCACAGAGGATACATTAGGGCCAGCCAGTCCCTGGGGCAACCTGGGTTAAGGGCCTTGCTCAAGGGCCCAGTGGTGGGATCACTTTGCCAACTCAGGGATTTGAACTGGCAACCTTGGGAATCCAAACCCACAGAGCTGCCCCCTCCAAAAGATTATTATTTTTTTATTTAATACTTTTCTGGTAAGTGCATAAATCCATAAATGTAAAATTTTTGTTTCAATGACTATCATGCTCTTACATCACATCACAATACACCTTATGGCTAGATGTGTCCAATCTTTTGACTGGTACTGTGGATATATACTTTTCAGCCAGCTAACCACCACAATTGCATTTTGGGAAAAACACACAATTAATGTGGCATGCTGTAAACTATCTAGCTAGACCGAATAACACTGCACGAGATACAAAGGATTAGTTAATAAGGAATGTTTTTTTTTATAGATGGATTCTATGACACCTTCATATCGTAATGAGCCACACAATGGCTGACATGTTCCCTTTGAAGGCCCCTGTGCCACTTGGAATGCATGCACAGCACAGGCTTTTAATATGCAGCATTAACCATCCTCGGGGCAGCTGTTTGGGGTGGATTCACCAAAGCTGGTGCCCTGCTAGGACAAGCAAAGCTCTAATTCCAACACAGAAGAGAAGTGGAGTTTTTAGCTCCTGCCATGAACCTCCTTCAGTATGTCTGCTTTCTTTATGTTCTGGTGAAGAGTAACTGCATGAGAAAAACAACATGGTTCAAGAATAGCATCTTTCCCAATGTTACCAGACTCCACAGTGCCCCCTGCTTGTAATCAAACACCACTGCAACCATATCAATGTTTACATTCTCATCAGCATAGACCCCTGGTGATCTACATGCACATTATAATACCACATTGCATGTAATGTACGTTATTCACTATATTTATAGGTCTATGCTGTTTGTGTTATACCTGTGTCAACTTTCAACACATCACTATTTAAATTTGCACAGAACACTCACCCCTACCTCACATTGATTGCATTTACTCTTCTCTGTCTTGTGTCTTATATTGATTCTGTCTACATTGTGCCCTGATTATTAGTTGTCTTTTGTCATGATGTCTCTAACAGTAGCAAGCTGTGCCAACTGAAATTTCCACCTACCTTGGTCGTGTGGCAATAAATATTCAGATTCTGAAGACTAAATATCTTAAAACCGGCGGAGTGGCTCTTTTCAGTAGCGTTTGTGTATCGGCAGTCGCTGGTCTCCTGTGATTTGCTCCATGGTGTAATTCAGTGATCTTCAGATAGAGCTGTTACCGGCAGATTAGGTAAAATGTGTCAGACTGGCCAAGTGCAACATCCCTGATATGGGCTGACTATAGCGCCCTCTTCAGGCTGACTATACAGAGAATGTTTCCTAATGCCAGCGTCTATAATAAAGCTTGCCGATTAGCCTGTAATGGTAATCTCTGGTGACTTTCTGTAGAATACAGCTGAAAAATCTGACACTTCAAACCCCTATGAATAAGAGAATTTTAATTTCAGATTTGTCATTTTTGATTTAAGATTACTGGATTAAACAAATTATAATATACCAGGCGTAATGAAAAGTGAATGTGATGTGGATGGCAATAATAAATAAGACAGACATCTGACAAGATCAATAAGGATGGTAAATCACACAGCGCTTTCTCAGATAATCTACGACTTATTTTCTACATAAGGAACATATTTGCTTCAAATAAGGAACTAAGTCTACAGGTGTTTCCAAGAGTAGAGTTTATTCAATCACTGCCTAGTAGCACCAAGCATTTGTCAGCCAGTTGTTTAGGAAAAAAAACAGAGAAAGACTCAACGCTTTATTTCTCTGGCTTAAAGCAGGCAGTGATTACACCACAGAAAAAAAGGCTGTAAATTGGATAATAAGGCCTTTGCTTTTAGACCCCTAAAACTTTTAGAGCCCTCTTACATCATTCTTTGGTCTTTTTGAATTACTTCCAGATGGCAGAAACATCGAATGCGATTACCCAGCAATCACTAGTGGTTGGCAAGAACACGGCAGTAAGGCTTTTCTCAAGCAGTGGTAAGGCCAGCAAAATCCACTATGCAGATGAAGAGAAATACTGAAAAAAGGCAACTTAGTCTGCAGTTCATCATTCACAATACTAAATAAATTGTCCGAATGAATGAAGTGTATTGTACTCGGTTCCATTTAATATATTCAAGACTAACTTGTCCAATTGTACTCTAGGTATTTCAATAGGTATAGGAACTAAGTGTGACAAAAAAACTGTTCATTACTTTTTGGGATTATCTCTAAAATTATATTGTGTGAAACAAGCACCATTTCTGAGTGGTTGATTATCATTTTGTGATACATTTTATTTATTTAGCAGAAATTTTCTTCCAAAAGCAACACAGAACTGAGAAAGCAGGATCAGGTGCCCCCCAGAGCTATTGGAGGTTAAGGGTCTTGCTCAGGGGCCGAACAGTGACATCATTCTTCCAGCCATGGGATTGGAACCAGAGACCTTCTGATCCCCAAAGTCATATGTTACATTTAAACTGAACCAAATGTTTTCTGACACCGAGAAATAATGTACTGCCATGGTTTATCCAGATTTTAAAATGTTCCAGACCTTTGGGGATTTTACCACCTCATACCCTTCACTCCCACTTCTATTCTGCTCTGCTCACCCCCATGAAATGACAAAACAAAACAAAACAAAATCAATAGTTTTCTGCATTGCCTGACATAACTAGATATAATGGTTTGTCGGCATTACTGTTGCGTTATACAGTACTTCTGGGACCAATATTCTCATTAGTCTGCCATGGCTCCATGTGTGTGGAGTTTGCATGTTCTCCCTGTTTCGTCATAGGGTTTCCTCTAGGTAGCCTGGTTTCCCCCCACAGCCAAAAATAATTTATTTAGTTACTTGGAGATGTAAAATTGTCTGTAGGTGTGAATGGTGAGTGTGAGTGTGCCCTGTGATGGGTTGCTCCCTGCCTTGCGCCTGCAGCTTTCTGGAATATGCCACAGACCCCCGAGACCCTGCATAGGACAAGCAGCTTATAGAAGATGGATGGATGGATTTGACAGTAATAATTCTCATTTATTCATTTAATGACTATGACTCTGCTCAGTAATGGCATACCAGACCACTTCTGAATTACCTCCTGCTCTTAATAAGGTCTTTATTAGCCCATATATCAGTTCTACATAGGGCCACTATTAGTTAAACATGTCAGCAAACGTGTCACTATATCACTGCTGGGCAGAGAAACAGTATTAAGAAAAAAAAAAAATCCAAGGAGAACATTATCTTAATTCTTAGTATTTATGGCCATTGACAGTTCTCATAAGAAAAGCTGACGATTTTACATTGACGAAAATTAGACTTCTTGAAAGAATTGACAGGTAATTAGTGGTACTGGTTACTGCAGAACATATATTGACTTCTAGGGTTAATCAGGTAAACTGTAGTAATCGTGGTGCTTGATATTCAGTGGTGTTTGAGAGGAGAGGGGGGTTTCGTACTTGAAAGAGCACTAAAAGACCAGAAAAACTCTGAAACCAGACATAAGTGTGGTAAGAGAAGAACCCTGCCTCCCCTCCCCCCAATCACCTGTACTCATCTCGGCTAAAAAAAAACAGAGAACCAAGAAAAGAACTGGGGGCTGCCAGCAAGTCTCTCCCCCCCACACACACACCGGTCACTCCGGTAATGAGCAGGGCCACCCAAGCCGTACAGCAATAGCCCCTTCTCCATGGGAGTCCATGCCAGAGTAGGCGTTTGCAGCCACTAATGAGGGTCAGCCAGAAGATGCCCCAACGATGCCCAGCAATCTCTCGTCAGACAGGGCCAGTTCTAGGATTTTTTTAAGCTGGGTTGCATAACGATTGGTAATATTCATACAGAGGAACCAACTTTATCAATGTCTTCAAGTCAATGAGTAATAGGGGAGGGGGCACCCTGGGAAGGTAATCAGCTTTCAGGTGAAATCAGTGCCTCACTGACCCCACCCGTGTATATAGCCTTGCTTTCAAAGGCTCCTAGAAGCACAACCCACCCCCCTACAAAATTAGCTAATTTCAGCGAATTCACATAACACTAAAGCATCCAACGCAGAGACGCCCACATGAAAAAACCAGAACCTTAAATCCAGTCTTTCATTGGTATATCCTTACCAACCCATGTCGGTCCCCCTGCATCACTGAAAACCCATTAAATAACTGGATACTCAGGAAAACAGAGAGGGGATACGCTGTCTCTGAACCATGAAAGAATGCCGCCTCTGGTCCGCCTCCGGATTCTCAGAGCCTACAGACCATCACTGAGCTCCTTTTCCGTGCTGCATCTTCTGGTTACTTTTGATGCGTAATTCTATATAAAACGTACTGACCAATGTATTTCAGCTGGGAAATTACAGCCCCATTTTATTATTTCTGTGTGCAAAAAAAAAAAATCAAGCGATCATTTTTGTTGACACAAGTTGCACACTTTGGAGAGTGGCTGCTGAATTTGGGTCAAACCTCAAAGCATTCCTGAGTCCTCACATACAAGAGCGCTTAGGAAGACTTATCAAATAAATAACAAATAATAAGTTCATTTCAGTATTCACTTCTGTGAGCACATCAACTTCACTGAATGGGTCAGTGATACGGGATATTAGCAGTAGGTGTGCATAATTTCACAGAAATTTGACTCATCTTATTTTTGACACAGAATCTAAACTACCTTCTAAGTGTATCATTTGTGTATTATCATCAATATCACAGATGTGCTATTATGTATTACAGGTGTATCATTATTATTAAATGTGACTATAATTGTGTTGAGTAGATTTTGTTTCTATCAGTTCACGCCAAACTCAATGCAGTTGCTATGGATACCAGCAAGGGATGCAAACATGGAAAGTAGTACAAGCCTTTAAAGATTTACAAAGGGGGGGGGGGGTAGAAGACAACTCCCATTTGCGTAGCCTGTCATTAAGGTTGATGAAACCTACACTCAACAAAGGAGGGGCGACTCTTCAGTGCTTATTAAAAATAACAAAACATGGCATGCAGCAAGCAGTCGCCATTGGGGCAGAACAGAAGACCTCAACCCGTGTGCTAGCTTAGCGCTTAGCCTGCTAACAACAAGACTGACAGGCAGCTTGTCACATTGAGGGCTACATGACATTCCTCCCTCAAGTGCACAAGCAAGACTAATTAAGTCACAACGCGCATCACACACATAGCGCTTATATGGTTATGACGGCAAATACCCATCAGCTCTTCCTTTTCCTCATGTTTTTATTCAGTGAGAGGTGGGAGGAATAGAGGAATGGCTTGCTTAACAGTTTCTAGCAGTTAGCCACAGCTTTGCCCTACTTCTCTAGGGCTTTTAAGACGGGACTGCCTTTGTTTTTAAGAACAGAGGAATTTTTGGTTTTTTTTTCTAGCAAATATTTGCTCGTGTGAATCTTGTGCATGCTATTAGCGAAGTGTGCATTTCCTAGTCAGATTGAATTATTTTGCTTAATCTTGTGCACATATGCACATACACGTAAGACATTATGAGATGTTGACAACAGCCCTGAGCATCACATTCATCCGTGATAAATGCCTCGGCCAGATATAGCTGCTTGTCTCTGCCCTATGGGAGGTGTCATGTGCGAAAGGACAATTAAGGCTTTGTAT
Organism: Mormyrus hasselquistii; assembly: GCA_026779605.1. Lineage (NCBI taxonomy): Eukaryota > Metazoa > Chordata > Actinopteri > Osteoglossiformes > Mormyridae > Mormyrus > Mormyrus hasselquistii. Next base: position 19,626,811 of record JAODKE010000114.1, read on the forward strand.
AAGTATAAATAGCTGCGCTCATTGAGGCTGGACATCAACCTGAAAGCTGGCCATCCCGCTTATAGCTAAAGTAATAATCTCGTCCTACACTCTCCTGTCTTTTTTGGCAGCCATTATGCGCGGTAATTTTTCACAGGACCCTTGAGCCCGGGCGCCTGTCTGCATCGAGCATCAGGTAAATTGATTAAGAGGTCCTGCGCCTTCGCGTCCGACGAGGGGGAAAGGGAATTAACAAAAGGTGTAAGGACTAATGGATGTCATGACATGATGCACCAATTACATGGCGTATTGGCCCTGCACGGTCTCCCCCTCCCCTGCTACCACTGTCACATCCACACCTGCTCTCCAGTCCCCCCCAGATGCACTGTGATTCTGGGATAGATACATTCACATGGAAATGCAGCGTGTCGCCGTCCCAAAACCCATTGGCCTATGCATCACGGTGTCTGCGGCACCAATCCCAGCACCATCTGGACAACCAAATGATCCTTAGATATGGCCACAGGGCTAGTAGCTGTCTCCTGACTCTACTGGTGAGTGAATGTCTCAATAACGGAGAGATAACGAAGTTAATATTTAATGCCCAGGCCTCTCAAAAGAATGTAAGAGAATATGTGTAGGGCCAAAGCTGTGATTATCAGTAAGCTGTCAGGCTATGGAACTTGAACAAAAACATGGAAGCAGATTTGGGACATCATATTTAAAAGCTTTTTTTCCTACAAAAAATATATCAGTCATTTCAAAACCCAGTTGTCCGATGCAGAGCTGCCGGGGTCCAGAACATATCCCAGGTACAAAGTAGAGAAGAGCCCAGGATGACAGGGAGCACACACACCTTTGATATCTACAGACAATTAGGCAAGTCCACTTTACTTATTTTGTATTTGGGCTGGTTGGCCCTGCTGCTAAACTGTACTTACTATATTATGCATTATGCAACATGCTTTAAATAGCATTTGAGCCTCTACGGTGGTCGTTTGAGAGTGGCATTGTGGTGCAGTGGTTAGCACTGTCGCCTTACGCTTCTGAAACCAGCATTCGAGTTTCTGCTGTGGCTCCATGTGTGTTGAGATTGCATGTTCTCCTTGTGTCATTGTGGGGTTTCTTCTGGGTACTCCGGTCCCCCCCCCCCAAAACATGCCGAGGTTAAATGGAGTCGCCAAACTGCCCGTAGGTTGGCACCCCGTCCCGTGTTGTTGCCTGCCTTGCTCCCGGGTGCTCTAGACCCACCACAACCCTGAATAGGATAAGCGGTAACAGAAAATGGATGGATGGTGGGCATTTGATAGCATTTCCATCCTTGTGCACAGACATAAACATTCCATCTCTGAACAAAAGAGGACGCAATCTGGGCCGCCCTGTGACTTGAACAACCTGTCTATGTCCATTTCCTTTGGAGCCTACTTACTTTCGTTCTAAAGGAAGTTGATCCTCTATTGCATTTGGTTGCACTGTCTTGGAATTTCGAATAAAACTCCATTGTGCCTTTCCAAATACGAATTAAGATGGGTCAATTGTATGTCATTATTTGTTATTCATAATCTAAATGCTGAAATGTAGCCATTTAGTACTTGTCTTGTTATATTTCCTCTGGTAATTGCGGTAATATTTGTTCGAGCTATACAGACAATCTTTCACTTACATTTTCCAGTTATTTCTTGCTGTAGAGTTATTGTTGTTTTTGCATTGAAATGCTATCCTAATACTGTTCTTGAGTATTCTGCATGATTGCTGCTTATGCCACCGTCTTATGTTTGCCAGTTCAGATATTTTGAACTTGAGATGCAGACGTTTATACAGTAAACATTGTGATAACCCCCTTTTAAAGCACGACATTTCATCAACATATATTTGCATTTTTCAGAGTCATTAATGTGATGACAGTCACTGGCTGAAATGGATATAGACATCAAGCAGCAGGGTTCATCAAGAAGGTCAGAAGAAAATGACAGTAACACTGGAACACCTCACAAAGCTGATGGCATTACATTTTTAGGTCCCATTCCTATTTATTGACTGGAAACATCCATGGGCATTTCTCCTCTGGCTTCAGGAGAAGCCCTCCATTCCGACCCAATATTCACTACTCAGTTGCTGTGCATTTAATTCAGCTTTTGCCCAATTACATTCAGTCCAGTGATTTCCTGGGATACGTGGTTTATCTCTTTAAACTGTGGCAGTCTTTCCAGTGAGTCACAGCCAATGAGGCATGTTTCCCTGAAGTAGCAATAATAATAATAATAATAATAATAATATCCCCATCTAAAGATATTCTGTGATCTATAATGCTCAGCCTTATGCAGATTCAGGGAGCAACATAAGGCTCCTCTACGTACCCACTTCTCCAACCCATAAAACATTGAATTTGAAGCTGAAAGGATTCATTTTCCAATTATAAAACATGCTCAAATCATATTATGCGATTACTTATTCACAAATCACATATTTTTAACCCCAGAATGGTCGTTGCATGATAGAAATGTTCTTCCACTCCACTGATTGGCATAGTGAGTGGAACTGTTTCTTTTAGGACTTTGCTTAAACCCGCAGTATGGAATAAGACATTCCATTCAGGGGGCAGTGCAGAATCCCTCCGCAGAGGAGGTCCTGACAGAAAAGAAGGCTGTGTTTCTCCGAGAAAGTTAGAGCAGAACGTGGGTTGCTCTGACAGTCAGGTTCAATTTACGGATTTGCGTTACTTCTGTCCCACCCAATTCTTGTTGTCTGTGACTGTATTTCAGTATGTATTCCATCTGTATCCCTGGGTAATTTTTCCTTCTCTGCTAAAAATGCCATTGTTTTATTTGCTTGTGTCAAGTGTTTTGGAAAAAGGGAGAAACCCTAAATAATTTCCGGTCCCCGTTAAGTGACATGCTCTCTCCTCCAGCTCAGCCTGCTACCCCGCATTGTATATTATCTCTATTTGATTTTTTGTTTCATTATATACATAAAATTATATAGAAATAGGTGGCAGCACAGTTGGTCCAGTAGAAACACTGTTGTCTCACGCCAGCAGGATTAACAGCTTGGAGCCCCCTTTCGTCCTGTGGGCGTGGAGTTTGTGGGTTTTCCAAGCGTAATCCTGTTCCCCTTCACAGTCCAAAGGCATGTATTTAAGTTACCTGGCATCTTGGAATTGCCAGCAGTGCATGTATGTACCCTGTAATGGACTGGTACCCCAGCCAAGAGGTACCCAAGCCTTGTATGGTTGCTGCCTGGGACAGGCTCCAGGCTCCAGACTCCCCTGGGACCCTGTCCAGGTTGGAAGATGGATGGATTTTGGAAATACATTGTGTCTCAGTTGTTATCTTTCTAACATGGATCTACTACTGATACATTGGTTCAAAAAAAAGGTCTTGAAACATCACATTACACCGGACAGCACCACATAAGCAGAGATTGTCAAGTTAAAAATTGAAACGGATTTTAAAGAGAGTTCCCAAAATTGGCAGATGGATTTCACTTTCCTGTGAAGAACAAAGGGCCACACTCAAGCCATTACAGACACAATGCATAGGAGCAACTGCTTGTATAAAACTGCCTTTCCGTCTATATAAAACTGACTTTATTGGGGCATATTTTCTGTTCGTGAAATTATCTCAAACAAACAAGCTCGCCGAAGACATGGGACAACGCCAATTCCTTTGTAGATTCTGCTGCTCGCGATCAAAGTCTGTCCTTGTGGGGCAGTAACACAGACGAGCGTCTTTAAAGGAGAACTGCCTTGTGTTTTTTAACTGCAAAAAGAGCAATAAAGTGCCTCCGTTTTTGCCCAGGAAAAGACCGCACTGCTTTAAATTCATTATGTGCTCACTTTGAGTTTGGGTAAAAAAGCCATTTTCTCAGTCTTTGATCTCCTTTGCTCAGTGACAATTACCGTACCACCAAGAAATTTCAATAAAAGCTAATTTCGTCTGCAAGAAAAGAAGCGGTTTCTTATATTTTTATTTTTTTTTATGCCAAGTCTTTGTGTGCAGTCATTACTTTCCTGATGTTTGTTTAGCCTTATGTTTGCTATGTAAATTTGGCTTGCTGTTCAACCTCTTGCAGGCTTGATTTCGGACAGCCTGATTCCTGGCTCCCAGATCAGAGAATTCACTCACTGGAGACGCTGTCTAATTCTGTCAATGTAAAGGTCAGAGTTGTTCATAGCGCCCTTTGAAGGGCATGGTGGCTTCCTTCTAAGACCTCCCTTCAGGCCTCTTATTGCCTAAGTACCATTCTGTAGGGAAAGACAGAGTCCCTCCTTAGATGTTACATTTCATGCCACAGTTTTAGCCTTTAGCGATCAGCGGGCCGTGTGAATTTGCATTTCTGTGTTTCGCATTTGGAACATTGCATTTGGTTCCATCGGTATTTGAAATGGGGATCGACTGTAATTTTACACCAATATTGCACAGCTTAGAAATTTGTGGGATTTTTCAGCAGCCTTCCTGTTAAAGGGTTTTTTCAGGTTAGACCTCAGTAAAAAATTTTAATCTAACAATGTAATGATTATCCTAGCATTTTATGACTGACTGGATTATTTTCCACAGTTCAAATTATTGGCCATTCCCAATCCTTCTAGCATTTCACAGGATTTATAAGCAAACCGGAGATAGGGCTTCTTAGTTTACGGGGCAAAACAGGCTACAATAAAAACCGATGTTACCATCTTGCCAAAACATGCCCCTAAGGGCCTCACGCACATCACTTTGGAGCTGTTATATGGGATTGCACAGCCTGCAGTCACTGTTAGCAAATGTTAGCATCTGTTTGTCGGCACTGTGCAGAGCTTCCATGGAGAACAGCTAAAATAGCTTCTGGGAGGCAGTCTCCCCAGCTTTTTGGCTACTTGACAGTGAAATAGAGATTTGTTTGCCTGCTTTCCCGTTCTCTCCCTGAATTTCCATCAACCGTTGAGCCAAGTTTGGATTCATGAACACATCAGCGCAAGGGAAGCCCTTCATGCAGCCGACCGGCAAAGTCATGCTGAAGCTGATGCTCTTTTTTAGCTCCTATCCGGCCATGACTGCTGATCAGCACCTTCTCACGTGGCAGCGTTTTGTACACGACCCACCAGAGGGCTTTTTGCATTTCAGTTATGACCGGGGTCAAGTGCAAATTCCGGATACCTGACAAACATTCTCTAAGTCAGGGTAAAAAGGTAAAATCTTACAATATGTGTGCTTCGCCCTAACAAGTCATACTCATTGCTTTTTTAGTTTGGCCAATAAGCGAATATTTAAAGTAAAAAGATCATATTTTTTTCAGTTCCACAGCGTAGGTGGAATATTAATATTAATCAGTTTCCAGTAGAACTATTTATACAAGCATGTGGGGTAAGAATTCATCACAAAGTATATTTTACACTGTACTGTCTTTTAAATAAATATATTTTCAGTACTGTGAAAAACACAGCCTTATTGTATTGTCACTGTTACAATAAGCCAAATTCAGTTACAGTGGACTTCTGGTGTATAAATTTGCAGTCCTGCTCTGGGTGTCTCACATAAGCAAATAACGGATTAATGAATATGAAGAGTCTCACCTTCTCCGCCGACTGGGCCGTGCCAAAAAATATGGGGATGAAGGCAAGCCAGACGATGCAGGTGGTGTACATGGTGAAGCCAATGGGTTTGGCTTCGTTGAAGTCCTCTGGAACCCCCCGTGTTTTGATAGCGTACACCGTACATGTCACCATCAGCAAAATGCTGTATCCAAGAGAGCAGATTATTTGCAGGTCTGTGATATCACACTTTAGCACCCCCCTGGCTTGACTGGGATTCATGGTCTTCTGTTCATCGTAGTCAATGATAGTGTTGGGGGGGTCAACCCCGAACCATATGAGGACCCCCATGAGCTGCACAGATATGAGACTAGATGTGATAGCCAGCTGGGAGGTGGGACTGATCAGTCGGGGGGCAGCCACGGACTTCTTGCCCTGTTCGAAGATGCGGTAGATGCGGTTGGTCTTAGTGAGCAGCGCCGCGTAGCTTATGCACATTCCTAAGCCAAGGAAAATGCGGCGGAAGGAACAGACGGCCACGTCGGGCATGGCGATCATGAGGAAGGTGATGATGTAACAGAGGAAGATCCCCGTCAACAGCACGTAGCTCAGCTCCCGACCCGAGGCTCGCACTATGGGGGTGTCATTATACCGGATAAAGGTGGCCATGACGAATATAGTAGCTGTGATACCCAGTATGGCCAGGAAGACGGGAATGACCGCCCAAGGGGAATGCCATTCCAGTTTGATGATTGGAATGGGCTCACAGCCGGTTCTGTTGGGGTTGGGCCGCATGTTGTAGGAACAGAGCTTGCAGGAGATCTCGTCGTGCTGGTACTGGTACCCGTCACAGGGCTCGCAGTGCCAGCAGCAGGGGACGCCTTTCACCACCTTCTTCCGCTCGCCCATCCTGCAGGGCAGGCTGCACACGCTGAGCGGGACCTCAGACTCTCCACTGGGCCACTGAAGGTCATCCATCTGCAAATCAGGAAAACATAACGGTGTCAAGTCTTTTAGCCCAACCTGCAATCTCACAAGTTGCAATGCTGCCCAAACTAAACAAATCATCATTTAAATGATGATGCGAATTGTCAGATTTTTGTTATTAGTCAAGCTTTACTCTTGTCCCCCCTCCCCAGCCACCCAGCAGTCGACATCGACGAAATATATGACTTATTGGCAATGGTTAAAATGTTTTTTTTATAAAGAGACCCTTTTTTGATGACTCATTGTTTTTCTGTTTTCGCTGCAGCGAGCTTGACAAGCATGCAAATGGCTTCATGAATATCACTAGATGTTACTGAGAACTAATTTTCTTGGAGTTTCTAAATTGATCTTTGTTTTGTTTGAATATAAATATATGAATAACAACAATATTAGGAAAACTTCTGTGAAGAAATTTGGTGAATGTCTTCACAAAATATTTACCAATGGTTCTGTAATTCCTAAATGCAGTTACTAAACAGAGGAAAAGAAACTACTGAAAATCCCCACATCTGAAAAACATGTAAAGAACAAAGCAAAATAACATTAAAGGATGTGGTGAGCATTGGAATCGACAAGGGTACAGTAGATGAAATGACTACAATCTGGTGAACAATAAAAAAGAAAAATTAAACATTACACAGAAATATCCAGAACACAGCTGCTACTGTCTTCCCCAGATACTTAACAAATATCAGTCATGAATCCTGAACAAGATAAACTTGTCAGCTGGTACTCAGGGTCCAGCAAGCTACAAACCAGCCATGAGTTCTGTGTGATATACTTGGGCTCCATGCCCTGCAAAGGTGAACAGAGTAACGTTGGCTGACAATTTGTCTTCATCTTGCTGCTGCTCAGCCCCAACTCGTGGCCTAACCAGACGACCCCAAAAGGCCGGCATGCACTAAGGTGCACTGAGAGTTGAGCCCTGCGCAATTTAGGGTCAGCCCTTCATCGGCAGGGTGCTGGAGACCCTGAAGAAAGTCCATGGAACTGGAGATAGGGACTCCACATTCAGTGACTGCTATCATTGTTTTAAAGATCGTCTTTAACATATAAAGCATAAGGTCTCCCGCAAATTTGTTCACATGTAGAGAAACCGTATTTTCTTATCCTATTGAAAAAAAAAAATTAATATTGCATCCTTTTTTGGCAAATTTGTCTCAGAATTGAAGCCTTTGGCATGTTCTTTTATGATAATGAGGTTGTAACTTTCAGCAAATGCATCATCTCTGGCCACACAGAAGCAGGCATGTGACCAAGGGGGCGGGATTATACAAGGGAAGCTGATTGGGTGGGATGGCTGGGTGTTTATGGGAATCTGCAGTGGAAACAGAACATCGGCGCAACTTTGGTGCTGACACAGAAGATCTTCAGAGTGAACTGAGAGCTTTGCATAAATTTATCTGCATTGCCATATGTCACGCTTGTTGTTGAAAGCTTTCAGGTAATCCCTGAGTTTACTTGCAATGTTTAAAGGGCATCGTATACCATGCAAGTCTGCAGAAAGCTGTTAGAGAAGTGAGCTCTTCTGTGCTCCTTATCAGCCATTTACAAATCAGACACCTGGCCAATATGTCATTATTCTTTTGCTCTCTTTTAAAAATTTAGAGAAAATGTTTCATGATTAAGTTATTTTTAAAAATTCTGCTTAAAAGAAATGACATGAACATTTTAGGCAACGCAGTGTGGACTGTTATCCTGTCAGGTTGATTTCGGGATCCAGTTTCACTGCTCTCAGCTTGGTTGCTAGGATACCCAACTGTAGAACCTGTGCATAGTATGTCTGTACATACATCTATCACCAGAGAAATGCCATGTGCAGATATTTATATGTTTCTTTGTTGGATTTACAGAGTTACCACCTTGGCAAGGAACGCTTCATAGAAACCAGTAGCTCAGTGTTAAATCCAGACCTGGGTTTCGAAGGATTTTCCCAAAGAACATCTCCTACAAGAAAATCCACATAATTAGGTGTAGGTGCCATGTTTCAGATGGAAGTCCTTAAAATATTCGTCATGGACAAATATTCTGGTTCAACACTGACCTAAATCCTAGAAGCAAAGACTGTGTTTATTCACAACCAAAAGAATTTAGTGGTATACGTCTCACAACATGTGGAAAATGGATTTAAGAGATAGTTGAAATGCACATGTTAACACAGAAAATAGAGATATACATGAAGGCAT
>JAODKE010000114.1:19635560-19658461 GCA_026779605.1 Mormyrus hasselquistii
AATGCTTATTATTACCAGTAAATTGGGGTATATTGGTGTATTTAAATTCTGACTAATTTCTGTGTTGATTAATGATTGTGAGGTACTTCAGCACATACTATGCATGTTCTGATGGAATACATTTATTATTAAACAGTTCTCTACAGAAAACATGAAATATTTGTGTGAATAGAATGGTTTATGTACCCCTGATTGGCCATCAATACAGAATAAGGTCAAGCCAACACAGGGAGGCCTTAATTATGCATAAGTGTATATTGTATAGCAATATGTATTATTAGAAAAGATGAGCAATCATATGGGAAAAGGTAATTAACACGTAGCTCATTTTTTCACGCATTAGTCATAGCATGGCAGCCCAAATGAGTCTAGTACCTGCTTGAATAATCTCAAACTTTCTGAGTAAGCGAATGACTGTGTTTCCCTTTCGTATTTGTATAGATCTGTATAGTGGAGGCATCCTAGGCAAATGCGCAATGACCTTAATGACCCACCAAGCCTGTCTACACGACCTGCTGAAGCCCTACATCTGTCTCTCCACTGAATGCTCATTAGCTCTGGTTCTCAATGGAAGTGTCCTAACTAGCCCTCAGAGCCGGACCGGCACACAGGTGACTCTCCGGTCATAGAGCCTGTCATTGAAGAGTGTCCAAAGAAGCTGAGAATTAACCGACCTGCTTCTCCTTAGCCACTTCTGCTAGTTATGCTGCTGGTAGCTTAGGCTCAAGGGTGGCATGTGGCTCAGCTTAGGTCATTTGTAATTTGTGATTGGAAGGTTGCTGGGTCAGATCCTGTCCTTGAAAAAACAGTTGTGTGTCCATTGGGCCCATCAGCAAGGCGCTTAAACCCTCCTCTCCAATAAATGCTCCAACGGGGCCAGATAAATGGCCGACCCTACACTGGGATCCGAAGCTTCATGTGCATACTGAAGATGGGACATGCGAAAAGAAGCATTCCAATGTACCTGTACGCAGGCAAACAAAGCATCATTTGAAATGTTATCATTGTGACCCCTGAGTGTAGTGACATAGCCCAGGGTGTGCGTCTATTTCCCTCTGCACTGAAAGGTGGACCTACACTGAGCTGCAGCGAGTCCATCCACTGGCCGACGAGCTTGTAACCTCCGGAGATGTTGCTGCCCGCCTGGTACTGGAACAGATCGTAGCGTCCCGGGGCGTCGCCGTTCTTGTTGAATGTCACAGGGGAGCCCGTGCTGCCTGCGCGAGAGATACAGGGACACAAATCAAAAAGTGTCACGGCACGATTTTCACACAGTGTATACAGGTAACAGCATTCTGTCACCAGTATATTTTAGTACTTCAAGTTGTTGCAGTCCAAATAGTCCTACCTGTAATCAAACACCACAGTATAATGATTTAAGGATTTGGAATTCAATAGTCTCCTATAAGATGTAAATATCTGTACCATATTGTAATCTAAAATCATTCTATGCCAGCCAGCCTTCCACAGTGTTCTTTTGTCAGATTTTTCACAATGCTTTGCAACAAAAAAACAAGTCTGGTTTCTTATCTCATCTCATTTCAAATTACCATGTATGGCAGCAAATCTGAAATGGTCAAAAACTATTTGCCCTGCCAAGTCGCCGCAGGCTATAGTTCCTACTTCCTGTTACCCATGACCCTACAGGTGCAATGAACAGTATTCATCATGAGGTACTGGGATGGGGTCAAGTAACGTGACAGGTAAGTTCTATAGATATTTCGGTATTAATATGTGAAATAATATTTCAAATATAAATAGAAAACAAAATAATTCAATATGGCTCCAATATATTCCATTCTAAAATATGAAGTAAGTTCAAGAGAGGCAATATAGATGGGCTGACAGCTGTTGAGAGAAGTCCTGTTATTTACAAAGGATATTCTATGAAGTTCTGCATTGGGGTAGAGCAAGCATGTAACAATGCAGGTATGTAAGAGGGGGACACAAAACCTGTTTCTTCTCTTTAATTTCCTTCCCGATCAAAGGACACAGTGGAATGCTGGCAGCCAAAGCTCCATTATCACTGATCAACCCAGGAAGGAGGTCACAAGCCACTTCGGGAGTTAGGGAAGTTCAGGCAAAACCCATTTGCTGGTTGATAAAGGATGTCTCTCTCAGTGCTGCCGTTACGGTCGAGAATTGATGAGTCTTCAGGTGATGGTTGAATGAATATTCATCAGCAACGATGCTGTTATTTGTTTGTTCCAGATTACACTCGCTTATCGATACATTTAGGGGAAAAAAATCCACCGATGCCAAAGTTATAATCGCGATGATGATCATAATCGAAATGTGTGGCTTTCTACCTCATTGTTATTCATGAGCGCAGCTGAAGACAGGGTTCTTCAATGAAGACAGAAAGTGAAGACACAGTCCCGAGTGCTGCACAGCATGGAGCTTTGGTACCATTATTTATAGAATTAATATTCTCAACCAGTCTTGTGTTGAGGGTCTGCTGCTTCTTTGAACACTACCTTTTACTATTGATATTCAAAGAATTAAGTTATGCAGCCATCCAACAAAAAAACCTCATATGAATGGTAGGTGTTTGCTATGTACTGCAATGGGTCTGTGCTCAGCCTTATGGGTATTGGTTTTATAAATTATGTTTCTCGAAGGTTCACAGTGATGTCAGTCATAGTAGAATCCAAACAAACATGGCAATGAGTGTGCTGCTTGAGACGTCGTGTAGGGCAGGCCACAAAATGCTGGCCCTTTGTGGAAGCGATTGCAAGGCTGCAAAGACCACAGCTTCTTGAAGTCCCATGATGAATGGCTTGATCTTCATGGTGAAAGCACTGCTCTGTGCCGACTACTAACGTGACACAACGATGACCTCATATTACCAAACAGGAATCTCTGATGCAAACAGAAGGGCACACATAAATGTAACGCCTAACGTCTCATACTAAAGACCCCAAATAACTCTCTGTCGGCCAAGCATTACACTGCAAACAGCCCACTCTTAATGAACAAACTAAGTACATTCTGACTACATATCAATATAGTTTAATGCACATAAATGTACTTTAACACATGGTAGCTCACAGTTTCCCATAGTTGTTTTTGTATTATATTTGGTAGAAAAGTCAAAACCTACATTTTTTCCACATGTGCCCAGCAATAAAAGTTCACACTGCCCCTGCACTCCCTGAAACTAACTGTAAATCTAAAGTCTATAATTTTCTTGACTTGGCAAAGCAAAAAGAGGAAATGACAGCTTCATACTCCTCACCCTTTTACTGAGGTACCAATACTCCCAAACATGTTAATGGGCTAATGTGAGAAATAGTAGCAATTTGTTAAATACGCTGACAAACAGTGGAATACCACACTGGGAAAGGCAGCGTTGTGATGCAGGGTTCGTGGCAGCGCAGAGTCCACAGGGAGCACGTCAGGCCTCCGGAAAGGTTTCCGATGCCCAGGGAGCGGAGAGAGTACAAGAAAGAAGACTGGTGATCTGCAACCGACACCTTTCTTCCGCTGCAGGTATTTCACAAAGTCATTACGCCAAGTCCCCCATCCCACTGGAGCATTAATGTAGGGAAACTGCCTTCTGGTGTGCAGAATTCCCTGCCCAGGCCCAAGATGCCACTCATTCTCAGGCTGTGTAAGAACCTGTCATCACTTTCCCAAGCGTGGGGCTTCTCACACCAAAGCGAAGAAATTCTTTCCCTGTTGTCCGTGGTCATAGGTTGCATTTGGATTGATTAATGCTGGTTTCCATAATCACCTTCTTTCGGGGCATCGCCAGAACAGTTTTATGGAACAACAGATCCACATTACATATAAGTAGGTCATTTTGGGTAGGGTACATGAAGGTCAACCAACTTCACGTGCCACTAGTCGACATTAACCTCCAAGTTTAACCTCCAACCTACAAAAGGAATTCCAGATGGTCTCAACTCGGCAATATATGTTAACATTTAATTAGTGGACGCTTGATTCCAAAGCAACAAACCAAACGAGGATCATTGAGCAGGGTCAGCCAGCCTCCCTGGAACAGTTGGGGTTAAGGACCTTGCTCAGGGGCTCAGTGGTACAGAAGTATGATTACTCAACCAGCCATGAGAACTGAACTCGAACCCTTCCAAACCTGAGCCCAGCTCCATGACCTTCTGCGCTACATCCTGCCCCCCGAAATGGCTTTGACTTGGATTGATGCACTTTAACACATGCTCTCACCATTGAAGCGGACATTGCGGATATACTTCAGCAACTTCTTGCCCCCAGCTTGCTCCATCTCAGGACACACACCAGAGAGATCAGGGCAGAGGTCCTTCTGCATGTTGTGCAGGGCGTGAGCCATGGCGTACACCGCGTCGATCACGGACTGCACCTTCCCATCCTGCTGGTAAAATGAGTCGGTGCCGATCCGCTCCTGGCCTGGTGGGAAGGAAAAGAGGACAGTCAAGTGGGCATTTTGTACATGATTTGAATGTTAAATTAACTAGCTAATGTACGTATTAGCTGAGGGGTAGCACAGTCAGGGCAGTAGCTAGATATCTCGGGCACCCTGAGAAAATGTCACCATGGGCCCCTGGCTTGGGTTGGAACTTCCAGTCTCTCAGTTTATTTTGCCGAGTGGGAAGGATTTTGGGGCCCCTACAAAGTGCTGGGTGCCCTGAATCTGTCATGGTATCCCTGCCTCTCTCACATCCCTGGGCACCCCCACAGGCTAAAACCAGGCTAAGGTGAATTAGAGTGGGTGTCGTCAGATTGATTATCATAGTGTGGGGACCACAATTATGCCTTATGAAGACACTTGTCCAGTTCCCACAAGGAAAAATCAATTATATACAAATCTGTGAAAGCAATCAAAAAACTAAAAATGTGAAAATCCTGTATTTTGTTTGGTTATTCATGGTTAAGGTTAGCAATAGGATTATCATAGTCAGGATTAGGGTTATCCCCATAGAGTTCCTGCAAAGATATGACTGTTTAACATGTGTATGTTTGCATGCATGATTGTGCCCTGTGATTGGTTGGCGCCCCATCTAGGCTTGTTCCCTACATTGACTCCAGACCCCCACCACCTAACTGGATGCCCTAATTGGATGGGGGAGGATGAAACCCATGTTTAACTGGCCTAACTTGAAAATGCAAAAAAATATACCCTTCCGAGTATGAGCCTAGCAAAGTATTAGAAATTCTTCCCACCAAAACCATTAATTCCCGTTGCTGTGTCAGGGAAACACGCGGGACTCCTGCACTCATCCCAGATAAAGCTGCTCAGTCTTCATGTGAATGCATAAGAAAGCTGATTCTCCTGTGCACAGGTCTGGCATGGGGTTTAAAATAGCCCAGGTTTACTTTGTTACCGTCAGAGGATGATCCACAGATAATACTGCAGCTGACGTCAAGCTCCTCGAACGGGGCTTCCCGACTCTGCCCCAGCACATCTACAACAAATTACCCAGAATGCAACGGAAGCAGGAAACCCTTCCAAAGCTCCCTTTGACACAACAGCCACTGCAATGTATCAGCAAATCATGGCAGAAATGAATCATACTAAGCTCTACTGGATCTACCAGACAGTACGTCAATGCTCATGCCAACAACTCTCCACACTGCACTGCCTAGAGATCGATCTAGTAAACTTACTTAACAGCATATTGTTCCATTTTTGACATAATAATAATATCTTGCTTAATATACTTGGTCACAATCCAGCCCTCATGCGCTACACCGTCCATGGTTTAAAGCACTATGCTAGATGAACAACTGGCCTACTTTCTATATAAAGTACCTCTGGCAAATTAAAATAACAGCTGGAGGTGTAAATAATTTAACTGCAGAACCATGTTACACACTGCAGCCCACATATTTAACTTGTGTACTTAAAAATAGTGCCTGTGATCCCCTAACCAGAAAAAAAAGGAAAACAGAGTTGTCTCCTAATTCTCTTTACTTGCAGAGTATTTCCTGCCATGTCGTGGGCAGTTCATCCATCAGTGAGTTTGTCACGTGTAACACAAACGATCCGTCAGTGCCACTAAATTAAAGAGAGGCAGAAGCGGGATATTCGTTCTGTGACGGGAGAGAGGTAATGATGTCATGTAGTAAAACTTTTCTCATCATAACAGCTTCCGGGTGCCATCCCTGAAAACGTCGGCCTGTTTTTGTTGACGTGCTTTTGTTAAAAAGGTGAGAGCACCCAATAAACCACGTCTACTTATTATGCAAAGCGCTTGCGGGAAAGAGATAAACGCAAGTATACAAGCTGGAATAAGTGATGCCCGGTCAGATGACGGCATGAATATTCGTAAATTAAAAGGAAAGACGGCTCTTGCTCTGCAGCATACAGGAAAAACGCCTGTCACAATCATTCTGCTCCCTGGCACTTGTCAGTAGATCCATGGGCCTGTAAAACAAAGATAAACACGCTGTGTAATGTTGATGAACAGATGAACGTGGGCAGAGTGGCACATGCTGAATAGGGTCGAGAGTGAGAGATTTGACCAGTTTTACCCTTTATCTTCCAGGAGCATGATCGCCCAATTCACATTATGTCTATTTAAAAAAATTGTGGTTGAATGGTTCTGGGCTTCGTACAGTATATATTGCATATAATGCATACTATTTGTATTATATACTTGACCATATATTGCTATATATCAGTGTGGGTAATTAGATCACTGAGCATTTGGATGCAGAAATACTTTAATTCAGTCCTGCTGTTTCCCATATATGAAATCATATGTTGTATGCAGCTAGCTGTTTACTGTTCTCTGAATAGCAGCTTTTGGAATTATGGTTTCAGACGCACGAGCAAATAACACAGTATCTCTAAACCAATATTGCACAATGTGTTGGGTCTTTAATCCTGTTTACGCGATGTGGGAACCAACTCCTGGCCTGTCATCTGAAATAAACTCCGACACGAGCATCACAAAAAGAAAGCACTAGAATGTATCAAATGCTTTACATTTTAAAGCATTTACAAAGCGTATTGAGACAAAGAGGGTAATACGGACTCCATACAGCCATGACCAAATGGCACTATAACCTCATTTCAGAGTTCAGAGAATGGGCGTTTGAAAATATTTCCAGAAGCTTTGCCCACGACTCCTGCAGCGGCCTGGGCTGGCTGTTAACTTCCTCCATTACGTCTCGTCTGCAGGATTAGAACAGCACTGTGGAGGCTGAGAGGAGCGTGGAGAGAGATGAAATCCTATCGATGCTGTCATTCCATCTCGTTAAGAGGAAAGCGCTGCAAATGAGCCGAGTGGATAATGGTCTAAATGGAAAAAGTGTATTAAGAGGAAGGAAGGCAACAGCATCCACAAACATTACCCTAAGTCCTCGCACTTAAACGATTAATTCCCTCTATTCGTTTACTTAAGAAACGCGGGCATCACTCGGCATGGGCCAGGGGAATTAAATTATCATCAGGGTAGCAGTGTGGGGACCCCTCCCCGCCGTGAGCAGCACGCTCTGATGTGTGTGACTGGAGGCTACGGAGCACCAAGAGGCAATTAGCCCGTCCACATGCACTGACGCTATGTGCGCCTCAGCGATCTGCGGCTATGTGATGCGCTGCTGCACTTTCTGATCCCAACAAACAGGGAGCTTTCTCAGAAGTTTTCACATAAAATGGGCAGTACAGGCAGTTCTCGACTTACGTAAATCCAATTGAAGTAAATCTGGATTTACGCAGTCCATGGATCGATTGGGGGTTACGAGTCTTGCTCAGGGGCCCAGCGTGACATCATTCTGGTAGGTCTAGGATTTGAGCTAGCACCCTTCCGATCACCTAGCCAGCTCATCTCAAAAGATCCGAGATACATGGATTTTCTGGAAGCACTAAGACAAAAAGGCACCACACGCCTGTAAGTAATTTTGCACTTTCCACATAAGTTGTAACCTTTCCCTCAACTGTAAGTTGCTTTCAACAAAAGTGTCATATAGGTGAAAAATAATAAACACTATAATAATATCATTATATCATAATAAACTCTGCCCTGAGACAGACATGTATCCCATCAAAGGGTGTCCCATGCTTGGTTCCCTATGCACCTTACATTCCAAGCCCTCTGTCACCCTGTATAGGATAGGCAATTGGAAGGATGGATAGATTGCTGGTGGATGGACGAGTAAGAGAAACTGACTCAGTACACAGAGGCTCATGACTTTTACAAGTCTCTGCACAAGCTCCTCCTCTTCTGTAAACAGAGCTGCTCCATCCTCCATACCTGTGCATTTGCGACTGGTGTCCTCTTTCTTGGAAGAGCTCATCAGCTTACAGTTGAAGTTCTCCTCCCAGAACTCAGCAAACCACACATTCCTGCGGTTGTTTTCCAGGGTGCGGGAGGTGAAGTAGGTGTCAAATCCTGTGAAACAATACACACAGTTATGGAATAAGATATACAGCTCTAAAAACCTTAAAGCTTATTTTTTTTTTAGTTCAGAGTTTCCCAACCCGATCCCTGGGGACCCCCAGACAGTTCACATTTTTGCATCCTCCCAGCTCCCTGCCAGACATTACATATTTTTGCTCCCTCCCAGCTCCCAGCAACAAAAATTTGGACTGTTTAGGGGTTCTCAATGACCGGACTGGGAACAATGGTTTAGTTGACAGACAACTTCATTTTGTTGTCTTACGAAGGTAAACCATTTTCCCAACATTTCTCCTGCTGTGTAGGCCAAGTATTCGAATAATTCCAGCAGGAAAGTTGGTCCAGGGGCCATCAACTTGTCCAAATGCAGTCTTACTTTATTAAACTGAGTGAAGTTTTCCTGTGAATATAACAGGCTTAACTTGTAGTTATAATTATGTCCCTTAGGGTAACTGGAGGATAACAAACAGTCTGTCTAATACATTGTTGTTGCTTGGCATGCGGCTTTACACTCGACCTGTATACTCTATTTCATCAATCCAATCAAACTTCCCCTTAATGGTAATTGGGCTTCAACTGGTTGCATTGCACTACTTTATCAATTACTCCTTTGAATCTCTTCATCAAGTGCTACTTCAAACATACTGACAAACAAACAGACCAATGCCAAACTTTCTGATCTTAAGCAAGTCATGTAAATCCCCTTGTGGGATACAGCAGCAACACAAGCTCTGCATTTTATTTATAGGAGATGCATCTATCCAAAGCAAGATACAGTGAGAAAGCAGGGGCAGCCAGTCCCCAGAGCAACTGGGGGTTGAATGGTGAAATCAGGATTTGAACCGGCGACCTTTCAATCACAGTCATGGTGTCATAACACACTGAACCACAGACTGCCACCAAAACATCACGTTTGCAAAAAGTACTTTTTCTGAAAATTGTTACCCAGGATAAAAGGATTAACTATTCACCTGTAGGGAGGGCTGAAGGATTATTTCTTGCACGAGTGAGACAATATAGATGTTGAAATCGACCTTATTTTTCCTAGACTCACATGTACCGTCCTGGGTGCCATTTCAGGGGAGGGCGCAAGGCAAGCGCATCTGGATGGATCGACACAATCCGAAGCTCTATAGCCCAGCAGGGACAGGCGATTTCCCCACAACACTAGAGACCCTGCAAGGCCAATATCCTGCAATTAATGCGGCAGATCGAGGGCCACTCTACTCCCCGCCTTTTACCTGAGGCAGCACTGGGCAGAAAATCCAGCACAAAGGCCAGTCGGGGCCACGCTAGTGTACATAACAATTAGATATATTGGCCAATAAGTACTGAAAGGTAGTCGCTACTTTGAAATGGGAAAATATAGATGAAAATTGCCAAACAAGCTTTTCGCTGGCAATTGCAGGAATGGATGGGTTTATAAGGAGAGATTCCTCACTTACAGTAGCAAAATACACATATACATACATATTTATATATAAAACAACTATATATAAACTGTGTGTATATACAGGTGTATGTTTATATATGTAAATGTGTTATATAAAGCTGCCTACAAGGGAGAAAGAAAGTGTCACATCACATGACCTGGCCTGCACACAGCTTTGGAGGAGTTTGAGTGAAGGAAAAATGCAGCCAATGAGAATTCACTGGAAATCAACACACACACGCACACACACAAACACACACATATAAATATATTGTTTATATTCTTTTGTTACATTGTTAAAAAAATTTCTAACCAAATATACACTACCCAGGTAAATAGATTTAATAATTCTCTTTGATTGTCTAATACCTTCCACAGTGCTGTATATACATACATGTACTTTAAGAACTTATAGGGAATCACCCTGGGGGAAGGGGGGTGGTAGCGTTTTGCTGTAGTGGCTGTGGACCAAAAAACAATCTCAAGCAGTGTTGTAATTGAATTAGAAAATGGTGAAAGTGGTATCCCGTGACTGTGTGATGGACTCACTGCCTGCACTGACCACCATTTGATATTTTGTACCCGTGACTTTCATTAACTGTAAATTACTCAATTCGATTTCCAGTGAATGGGTGAGACAAAGGCCTGCCTACGGGCCACGGCTGTGCCCTGCTGAAATTAAGGGCATGTGCAAAGTTGAAAATTTTACATAATTTGAATGAATCAAAGGTCAGCGAGAACATAACAGTTAAAGTACTTTAATTATTCTCCACTTATACAATCACCGTGGACTAACATTCTGGGAGAAATTTCAAAGTAGAATTGTGACTAATTAAAATAAATTAAACATGGAATATAAAGTTGAAGATGTTCTCTTGGGCTTTGAGTGCAATGCAATCCGGTAATAAGCCCCTATCTTTATCCAGAACACTACTCAGTCTAATATTCTGTGCTATTGCAGATTTTTGACTAGAACTCAGAACACTACTCAACCAGGAACTGAATCATGGTCTCTAGACTGGCCAGATCTTTCATAGTTTATCCATAAGTGTATAATAGTCTTAAGGTATAATCACTGAAGACAGATGTGCTGTAAGAATGAGGGCTACTGTGTTGTCTGACTTTGCATAAACAATTAACATGTTTATTTAACTCATATTGCCAAGACTGAAACCCATTTTTAAAAGATAAAATCAATAAATTATTACTTTTATTCTTGGGATGTTGATACAAACTGACTGTGGTGATTTACACAGATGAGATCAAATAGAAAGATTCCAGCATCAAAAGCCTTTTGAGCGTCAGTCATAAGAGGAATTAAGGCATTAAGAGACTTTATGGCCCCAGGATGCTTTATAATAAGTTGGTACAATTGCAGTTTCCTTCTATAGCTCTTGACTAGTGAATATTCTCAGTCACAAAAGTATAAATTACAGATTTGTTGACAGTGTTACTGTACACGGCATGAGCAAACAGTTGTGGAAAAGACACATCAACAAACAACTTCACTACGGTTTATTAATAAATATCCCTATTAGTCCAAACTGAGCCCATGATTTAAGTACTAAATTGTTCAATAAGAAATGAAGACACGAAAACATGATGGAAATTGTCCTTGAGCAGATGCATTACAGAGAACCCCACATTAATAATTGAATACCATAACGCAGGCAAATGGAAAATACTCCTCCTAAAGGAACGAAATGCATGACGCATTCGCAAACGTCTCTTGGGCAGGGAAGAAGGTTTGTACCGACAATTGTAAGTGTTTACGGTGTTGGCAGTAAGTGGAGGATACTACATCAACATCCTGATGCACCAATATCTGAAACTTAAACCGAAAAGGAGTATTATGATTACACAAAAGACATCCATTGTCTGCAAAGACGAATATGACAGTATTATGGGGAAATTTTTCTGAATAATCTTTAGACAACTACTCACAGAAACAAGTAACAGCTCCGACTAGAGAAAGTACATCAGCAAATAAATGCATAAATCCTGAGATGATAAGACCACAGCCACTGGGATTAAACATCAATCTGATGCAGTGCATTGCATTGTGAGGCTTTTAAAGTTAAAATAAAAAACTCTATTCTATCTAGAACCAGAGTTCCCCTGATAGAATGGGGCCTCACATCACTATGCTCCACATCTCCCTGAATAATAGTCCACGGCTTGGTGCCCCATCCTGGGCTGCTTCCTGTCTTGTGTCCATAGGCTCCTGACTAGGACAAACAATTACAAAAAACGGATGGATGGATGAATGGATGGATGGATGGGCTTATTTTATGTTTCACTAAATATCTCATCTTTCTATCCTGTTCCCTGCACATTTACATCAGTCCCACAACTTTCATGGCATATAACAAAACTGCCACTTCATTTTTTGAAAAATCAGTTAATGTAGTGTTCTTATTACTGTTTATTGTTTATTGACTCCCGGACCTTGAAGACCTTATGAAGTTTTTCTCAAATATCTTTTGATAAAAAAATGTTTGTTAATGGAATCTTTGGTTTCTTGGAATTTATTTATATTTTATTAATAAACCCCTTAAGAAATGATCTTGTTGATCCGTATATATCCCATACGAATAAGATGACGTTCAAAGGAAGGAATTGCACATTAAGTGCAGAAATACTGTTAGATTTTTATAGTTAACATTTACGGGTACTTTAGCTTTCACATCATGGCTGAGTCTGTTGTGTTAGTTCTTTATGCATTTAAGACTGCGCGGGGTAGATTAAGCCGTTTAACTGAAACCCCAAGCCGAGTGAACTCAATTATTTACCTCGGAGAATCAGCCTACAGAGGATGCTGCAGTAAGGCAGATCATACAAGCTGTTGATCGATACTTTTCACCCATCTGAGGCAATGAATTAATGTGACTATATTTCATAATCAGTGTCCATTGTCTGCAATTTCCTTGTGCAAGGAGGCAATGGCTCACATAAGCAGCACAGTTGTTCATCATTGCTTTGGGGGAGGTTGAACAACAGTGAACTCACTCTGCCGATTCCAGGATTTAAACCGGCAACCTTCCAGTCACAAGCACGACATCCTAACCCACTGAGCCACACGGCCTTCCCTCCTTTTGTTCTCAGTTGAGGCGGAAAATGAGGAGCTGAAAGAGCAGCAGCCACTAAGGGAAAAGGCAAAGCAAAGCAGGCAGCTGCCTCCTCAGCATCGTCGAGGTCCACAGACCGTCAGACGCTGTGGGCACCTCACCCTCTCCTCGCCTCTTTCAGCACTCTCCCTGACTTTCCCTCCCCATCGCCTTGTCAACCCAGGTGGTCGGAATAAAAGCCTCTTCGCCGCCATTTTTGCGTCGATACCCTAATCGGCACAAACATCGCATGCCCCACTTTTTAGGGAAGGCCTCCTTAAGCTCTGCTTGGAGGATAAAAGACTTCCGACCTTAGCTGGGTTTGCTTAACATTTTTTGGGACATTCCTTGCCTTGCTGACCTCTTTTGGTGACTAAATATAAGGCCAAGTGACTTTTGACTTACTTATAGGGTTGTCTAGGGTTTTGCTGGCGCAGTAACACACCACAGGTCACTCTGCTATGGTGTGTGTGTGTGTGTGGGGGGGGGGGTTATGTATATATTACATTATAGGGAACAAATGTCCCCACAATGTGATAAAAACCTGATATTTTGACATTGTAGGGACCACTTAAACTAAAAATGCCAAAAGCTTAGGGCTGGGTAGGGGTTAAGGTTGTCATCATTGGGATTATGGTTTTTTCCATAGAAACAAATGGATGGTCCACACAAACAGATGAATACAAATGTGTGTGTGTGTGTGTGTGTGTGTGTGTGTGTGTGTGTGTGTGTGTGTGTGTGTGTGTGTGTGTGTGTGTGTGTGTATACATAGTAACCCTTTACATCTGTGGACTTCATATTCGGTCATTTGCAGGTTTGCCGTGAACAATTAAATGGAAATATTCTGGAGCTGGCTTAAATATCACAGAATTTTGCAGACAATGTGTAGCCAAAACCAATACTAAAACGATCTGGATCATATAATATATAAATATCAGTGTGAGTGCATATACTATATCTTTAATATTAAAAGTCTTGGCATGGGTACTGCATGTATTTTTGTCTGGCAACCAGCCTCACTCTAAGTTTGCTGTTTTTGCTACTACAAAAAACCAGCACAGACCAGCATAAAGCATACCAGTTATACCAGCATATGTTATGTTTTGGTGCTGGTAGACCAGCTTCATGTGCAGGTAGACCAGCATAGCATTCGTCACTTCCATCTTCCGAAGTGAAAAGTCGAACACAAGACGTCTTGGTTTGCTTTTCTTTGATGGATATTACTGTGCATGAATTGTTTGGTTTACTGGATTTTTCACTTGGGTTTACTTGATATTTGGTTATATTTGCGTAGTGTCCTTCATTCTGCACTGCATTTTCTGGCCGTTTTCAGTGCACCTTCCGGGTACTTTTAGCTTAAATGTCAGTGTGTGTGCATTACACCCTAAAATCGCGCACTAAAAGTACGCAACTTCGGACGCACTCTCTATGTATGCTCTGTGTGTGTCAGGTGCATAGAGAGTGACTGCCATTTTTGTTTTGCGAGCTTATGTTGTATGCTGTTGTTTGGATTGGGAGTAAAGTGTAGAATTTGCCGTTGTGTTTCTGTCTACTCTGCACTTAGGTAAGTTAGGTTTGGGTTGCGTTCGGAAGCTGGATTTTGTTTATTGTTTTTGCTATAGTCACTCTAGAGTCCTTTTGCACTGGGTTTATTTGTTCTGTGTCTGTGGCATGTCAATAAAAACAGAAAAATATATAAAAATGCCCCTTTGTCCACATGTCATCCTTTGTCCATCGCACCCTATAACCTTCCCTTACTCCACGTGCCCTTTCACTCTGTTACACCCCAACAGCTGTTATGTAAAATTAATTTGCGCATGCGTGTACCTAGAGCTGCCCGGTAGAGGGAGGTGACGGTATATTGGAGGTCCGGATAAGGGAGGTTTGACTGTATATACAGGGTTGAGGTTAGATGTGTTCCAGTGTTATTTTTGCTTATTTTCACGTTTGCGGGGATCTTACATATGTGACAAGCTTATGGTTTATATCTGTAACTTTTCTTTATAATCCGTTACCTTTTTCACTTCCATTTCCACTCACTTATCAGCAGTCGTTTACACTTTAACCAATACATTTTGATCCAAACCACTCAGCTTGTCTGTCAAGCACTTGAAGGAAATCATCTTATACCCTTTTATTATCAAATTACAGTCAGTCCCTCAATACATCATGGCAGGGGGCACTGCTTAGTGAGGAGTCGCTGCCATTTTTTTAGTTCTTAATCTACTCGAGCTAAATGAATTCTTCTGATCGTATTTTATTTTTCAGGAATGTTTGGCAGGGCAGACAAGAGTGATTCAGTGAAATCCATTACCTGACAAATATACGTGTCGTGGTCTTATATTTAAATTAGAAAGCATGCATATTTTAACCTTTTGGATCCTGAGAATGTTAAGAGTAAGTGCTTTGCTGAAGATTACACCACTAGTGTCTCTTTCCGTCCCCCTTGCAACTTTCTAGAATATTCCACGAACGCATAAAGCTCCATCTGATGGCTCCCCACAGCCGCTGTACTACAATCACATCAGTGCATCCGCCAGCTCCTTAAGTGTAATCAGCTCTGATGCTGCTACAATCACCACTAGTGGCGCGACGCTGTACATCCGTAGCCCCGCAGTCTTACACAGGCTCCTGTGCATTCATCTGCTTCCATTCCGAAGCTGGCAGTATACTTAGTGCAATATGCAAAGAATGCAAAAATGTACATTCGCCGCATCTTGTAAACCTTCCAACAGGAGGTGCTACTTACTGTCAGTGGCGGTACATTTCTGAGAGGGCCTGGTGTGGGGAGAGGAGCAAGCAGGGCTGCCGTACGGCTCATGCGGGATTTCGCGATGCTCCTAATCGTTTATACTGATTTGTTGCACCCATCCCTTGTTCCCCAGGATTTCTTTCAATTGGTGTATTTTTAATGGCACTTTCAAGCCCTGAAATCCAATGTCGCATCATTATATTCATTCTGTAGACCACACCTATATATCAAGAACCCAGGGGAGAAAGACATAAGAATGGAACATGTTATTAATGAAGATAACATATCACCAAAAAAGGAGTGGGGTGTGTGGCTCAGCGCATTAGGACTCGCTCTCCATGGTCAAAAAGTTCCTGGTTCAAATCCTGGGGCCAGCAGACCGATAGTAAGATGGGAAAGGTGAAATGGCAGGTTCCCCATGGGGGTGAATAAAGTGCTATCCCACAAACAGCATGTTTTCCCAAAATTAATTAACGTGTCCTCTGGATCTACCTAACATGTGTGCTTAATCTCCTCCAGTGAAATGTCTCTACTCTGTCCTTCCATACTGCCTATCATCCTTTACTGCTCTAGCCTGCTCCTTCCTCAAGCCCCTATATTATGACTTCCTACTTCTCGCTCAGACAGGACTTATTACTTCAGAATGCTCATATAGACTAACAATATTTGCTATAGGCTATAGGCTAACGCATATTGGCTAACAATAAAAAACTGCTTATAACCGTATATCTGTTGGGGGGTGCCAGGCGCTGTGGCCACACTTCGTTGCACTAGGGAAAGAGTCAGGTGACACGTATTATTATCTTCATTAACAACATGTTCCACTTGGCCCTTGTCCCCTGGGTCCTTGATATATAGGTGAGTTCCTTAAAAAAAAAGAACAACAGAAATTCGGGTCAGACAGTCGACTCAAGCCGAGTTAAGTGCTCTACTGGAGCTGTAAAGAGTCCCAAAACGCAGCAATCTGATCTGTCGTTTACTCCAGACCCCTGGCTTTTCACAACAAGCATGAGATGCCTCCTTCTTCAGCATTTCCACAGGTACTGAAGTCAACAGAATAAAGCTTCAGCTTAGTGATAATATTGGTAACACTTTACTAGAGGGCACAAATAATATTGCAATATTGTAATATTGCTATTACTTATGTATAAATTAACCACAAACTAAGTCTTAGTTACATGCTGATCTTGTATTTGTTACTCATTAATGAATCATGACACATCTTTTATTTCAAGCAATTACTATGTTTGTTACTATATCTGTTAATTCTGTAAACCTTTGTGAGCTACTGAAGGAACAAGTAATGAATAATGCGTGTGAAATACTGATCTCATGTTTGTTCATCATTAATGAATTATGACACATCGTTTATTGCAAGTACCAACAATAATTGTTCATGAATTTTATTTCTGTAGTAACTGAGCTACAACTATTTGTGCCCCATCAAGCAAAGTGTTGCCATAATAATAATAATAATAATAATAATAATAATAATAATAATAATAATAATAATAATAATAATGACTTATAGTTTAAGAAGTCTATAGGAAGTGTACGGAAAATTATTCATTAACAAGGGGGTGGTGATCTTAAACAGTGATTACTGAGGTATAAGCCAGTCAAATGGTGCTTTCAAACATGGAGGCTCCTATCTGTGCCACATGAGAATATCCTGAAGACAAGCTATGCCCTTCATAGTACAGCTTTACCAGCAACATCATGAAGATGGGGCATATCTTCTTCTCATCAGCACAACTGCACAGACCAGCTGTACCTTCGATGGTGGATCTTTTGGGCTGAATGGTGATGGCTCCCACGGCAACATCCTCCAGTTGGGAAATGGGACTCTGCTTTGCTCCCCAGCTGTCGGATCCAATCCAGAGGAAGTGTCCAACCAGATTTGCTCTCTTGGTTGCATTGAGAATCTCTCTGAAGAACAATCACAGCAGATTTCAAGAAAAAAAGAACACTTTCATAATTTCATTTTCTAAGATGATAGTTATGTAAAACCTTAAAATACTCAAGCTGTTTTAAAGTTACATATAATTATGGTATTTTAAATTATTGTAATGAATAAATAATTTCAAAATATACTGAAACAAATATTTCAGTATAGTTTAATTAAGTAAAAATATTGCGAATACTGTAGACTATAAAACATATGCCATATTAAAGTAATAGGAGGCATGTCACAAAGTGAAAGTGAGGCATGTTGTAAAGTGAAAGTGAGACTATGAAAAGTGAAAGTGAGACATGTAAAGTGAAAGTGAGACTATGAAAAGTGAAAGTGAGACACAGGATAAGGCATTTCACGGTGAATAAGAGGAATGTCAAAGTGAAAGTCTGGCATCACATATGTAGCATGTCGCAAAGTGAAAGTTTGAGAAATTTCAAAGTGAATATGAGGCATGTAACAAAGTGAAAATGAGACAAATTAAAGTGGATTTAAGGTATATCCCAAAGTGAAGTATGACAAATGTCACAGAGAATATGTAGCATGTCACAAACTGAAAGTATGATAGATTTCAAAGTGATTATAAGGCATGTCACAAAGTGAAAGCGAAACATGTCACAGTGAACATAAGGTATGTCACAAAGTGACAGTATGACAAATGTCATAGAAAGTATGAGGCATATCATAAAGTGACAGTATGACAAATGTCAGTGAACAGAGGCATGTCACAAAGTGAAAGTAAGACATCACAGTGAGTATGAGGCATGTCACGATACGAGTGCGAGATATGTCACAGTGAATATGTGGCAAGTCACACAGTGAATCACTAGGGGACAGTGACTCCCAAAAGCAGCTCATTGCAGGGGCTTTGAGATTGTGATATCTGGCACTTCACAATGTTCTTTATGGTACCAATGCGGGGGTCACGTACTGGATGTCCAGGTCACTGGCGAAGACGACGACAACCCGGGACTGCCGTGTCTCCAGCAGCTGCCGTATCATCTTGTCGAAGTCGGCCTGCTTGTAGCCAGCTGGGATTTTGAGGGACTGAGCGATGCAGATGCCGCCTGACACGGAGAGGAAGACACACTGGATTGAGAATGCGGTGTGAGACCGTCTGACACGCCATCTGTGCCTCACGCTACCATCCTGAGAAAGCCACACTTCACTGTCAACTGCAGCTTTATGGTAGTATTTCCTTAAAAAAACCATGACTGAAACATTCCATCGAAGGCATCACTGCATTTTATGTTTTACACATTTACAGGTATTTTCATCAGGAAGTTTAATTTTTACTCAGAGTCTAACTGAGAAAAGGCTATGCAACTATTTATAGAAATGACAGCACACCTCAATATGACTTATAATTTCAGGAGAACTTTCTTTCACCTTTCAAAACATTTTAAAATATATAACACTGAATATAATGGTTCATCGAGTAGTTAAAACATAACTTCTTGATAAAGAGATCAGTGGTAACACATTACTTGAAGCTGTCATCTATAATTCATCGAAGATACCTTCTAATGCACAATAATGGTCACTCTAAGTATTAATAAAGCATTAGAGCATCTTCCATTGACAGTCATAAGGAATTATATTATTGATTACATTACTTCATAATCTCCAATGAAGCTCTCATCCACAATGCACTTCAGATACCTTTATAAGCATTAAGGACGCTTTGTACTGCATTATGGAGGTATCTATGGTGCATTATGGATGGGAACTTTATTTATAATGCATACTAAACATGGCTATAATGTATTGTGTCTTTTTATAAATATTTATAGGCATGTTTATAATGCTTTATAAATGCATCGTAATGTGTTATGAAAGTGTTCTTAGATTCTTATAGACATGGGATTCACAGAAAGTGTTACCAAAAGAGTTTTGAAATTAATGGAATGAGGTGCCTTTGTGAAGTAATACTGAATTAAAACTGAAGCTAAAGGTCTTTTGATTTCAGTAATAGCTTGCAATTCTCTTCTGGTATCTATATGCTGCAAATGCACGCTGACAGGCAACTCGCACCCTGCAAGGACACGGTGTCAAGTACAAGATTTATGTGAACTCAACGCCCCTGGGCCCCGACACAGACCCACATGCTTGTAAAGGACTCAGGATGAGTAGATGTGACGCGGCAGCTCTGTTGACTGATGTCTTTTGACCAATTAATTTCCTCTCGAAGCGCTTGGGAGATGAAACATATTGAGAAAGACAGGCCCTGCAGAGCTGGCCCCTCTGGGTGAAAAGGTAAAGGGAGCAGGATCCGGAAGGACATGGGCCTTTGTCCAGCAGTGGACAGATAATCTCTACATATACAGGGTTTACTGTCACCTGCCGGGTTTGCTTCCCCTCAAGCCCGGCTCCTGAAGTGAAGTTACATACTGTAGTTAATACGAAAAAAAGGGGGGGGGGGGGGGGGGGGGGATTGGGGGAGGGGCTGTCATGAGGTCAGGAGTCTAATGGCTTGAGGAATGAAACTGCCAGAATCTGGCTGTCCTGGTCCTGATGCTGCAAAGCCTCTTCCCAGAGGGCAGCAGGGAGAACAGTCCGTGGTGGGGGTGGGCGGAGTCCCTGATGATGTTAGGGCTCTGCTCAGACAGCGTTTGAGTGCAATGTCCTGGATGGGTGGGAGAGAAGTCCCGATGATCCTCTTTGCAGTCCTCACCACTCTCTGCAGCGATTTCCTGTCTGAGGCTTTCGAGCTGCCAAACCGGATGGAGATGCAGCTGGTCAGCACGCTCTCTATGGCGCCTCGGTAGAAAGTGGTGAGGACGGGGGAGGAAAGGTCTGCTCTCTTCATCCGGCGCAGGAAATGCAACCGCTGCTGAGCCCGTTTAACCAGTGATGTTGTGTTTGGTGACCAGTCCGGATTTCCAGTCATCTGCACACCCAGGAATCTGATGCTGCTGGCCACCTCTACGGCACTGTGGTCAGTGACGAGGGGTGAATGACTGGGTCTTCTCGACATTCGGGATCAGGTTCTTATCCCAGCACCATCCCACCAGTCGCTTCACCTCCTCTCTATAGGGCCGGTCGCTGTCGTTCCTCATGAGACCCACCACTGTTGTCCGCGTCTTTTACGATGTGATTCGAGGCAGATGCAGCACAGCAGCCGGGAGTCAGCAACGTGAACAACAAAGGACTGAGGACACAGCCCCGAATCTTTGTACCAAGAATCACACGGATACTTCCAACAACTGTAAATCAGGAAATGTCATATCTTGCTTCCTTCTGCATCGCAAAGGCTGTGAGGCATGTAACACACCACAGGCAACCTGAGCCACCGTGAAGCAGCTTTAAAAGCTAATTTCCGCGATTGCTTGGCACCTTGTTGGCAGCATAAAACATGCGACTGTGACCTGCAGACGACGGCTAACCACGGCATCACCGCCAACTTCTGTCAGCTGGCAGATTCGAGACAGTCTGCACACACATGCACGCGCATTTATATGTATGCAACAGTTTCATTACCTTGTAAATAGATAGAAAACTCCCCTTAATTGCTAATTCATTACGTGACCATTCAACACAGCCGTGAATCCAATGCCTGGATTCTGGGAAGTGCAGTTGACTGCGATGTAAAATGGTCCAGGTTTGACGCTTAAAAAGATTTTAACTGCTTAAACCCAATTTGCTCGGCATCTTAACCTAAAAGCCTCCATAAAATGATTGTGTGAATGTAGCTCATGCGATCCCCAGACGATGGCCGAAAGTGTCCCGCGATACGCACATCTCCCACGGGGGGACGGGTGGGGGCTTTGGGGGCTCTGGCTTCCGGCACCTTCCGGATCCTTACAAAAGCATCAAGCGAGACGTGGCGGAAGGAGCCACAGCAACCTGACACCACAACGAATGTCGTATAAAACACATGTGAGTGACCCTGCGACTCCTATCTCAGTGCTGCATGCAGATCTTCAGGCTATAGATTTAAATATATCATTATTACTATTAGTTACTTCTAGCGTTTCACTGATTCCTGAAAAGACTTCAAGCCAGGACTCTTTCTCACTAATAATTGCTAGTAAAAGGCACCGAAGGAATGAAAAGTAAACATGTTCACTCCTACTTTGGTACAGATGCACCATATATTTAAAGTGTAAACTGGGTTTTTTTGCATACCTTAACTTAAAAAAACACATGTATTGGAAAACATGTATTGCCAAGTGTTCATGTTTTACGTAGATGAAGACATGGGGTCCTGATGAATGACTTTGTTATTAAGATTAAATCTTCTCTGGTAAATATAAACAACTTGTACTGTCCTCAGTCTGGGAAGAAGTGATATTTGAACTGTATATTTGGATAATAATCAGGTACATTTTATAATAATGTACTGAGGCAGATAAGTGCATAGGAGTAAGTGATTGTGGGGGGGGGGGAAAGGCAAACTTCATAATTCAAATGTAAAAGTCTAATTTAGGGGGATAAACGAAGCCGCATGAAATACTGGGGGGTTCATGCCACCCCAGGGGCTTCAGAGGGGCATGAACATACAGGCCCCAAAACCCCCCACCCCCATTCAGCAAAGTGAACTGCATGATTGAAAGTGCCAAGCAAGCAGGGGGCCCAAGGTGACATTTCCCAGGCCCAGGATGTCTTGCCACTGCCGTGTAACATCCCCCCACCCCCCATTTCATGCGCCCCCGGATGCGGGGAAGCATGTGGCGGCAAGATAGACGACGTCGTTTTTAAGTCACAGAATTTCAGGCGGTTACTCTGAGGTGAGACGCGATTTCTCTACACAATGCACGTCTGATAGGAAAATTACACACTGGAACAATTCAGTGTAGCGTCTACCGTGAATTTACCAGCCAGTTCTGGACAGAAAGATCCTCAAAATACTGCACCTGAATGAACTAAATGTGGACCCTGGACTGCATGTTCTGCCCACGCCCGGCATGGTCTCCTAGTACACATCTACCACGTCTCCCAGAAGGCTTTGGCACTGGAGATGTAAGGAGACTGAGAACTGGGGCCAGGCTGATAAAAATACTGATTCTGCGGTGGAGATGATGCAACTGCTCAGTTTTCCAGAAGCACTTCCAGGAGAAATGCCCCCCTTGCGTTTTCTGGATGTAAAGCAGTTGTGTTCAGGGATGACTAGAGTAAACATCATGTCAGGGCATCATGGAAATGGCATTCTGTCCTTTTCAACGAAGAGGTACCACATGTCCCATCCTAGGGCACTCAAACCATGATCTGCACTGGGCCCCCTGTTGGCCACAATCAGTCATGGCAAAGGATTGTCTATATAAATACATAACGTGTGATGTTACTATATGTCTTCTTCATATAAAATTTGCAT
>JAODKE010000114.1:19667059-19686439 GCA_026779605.1 Mormyrus hasselquistii
CTCACTATATTTACTCCACCCTGTTATGCTGCTGCTCTCTTACTTCTTATTGACATACATACACGTTGCACTATGTACATAAACCTTTGTCCCCCCCCCCCCCACCACCACATCACTGCTGTTGTATGTATGTCACACCTTGTTCCTGAGGAAACACCATTTCATGTCTCTGTATCGCTGTATATGGATGGATATGACATCAACTCTGTGTTTACGTTGACTGTCCACCAGCCATTGTCGTTGCTACCAATACCCAGTATTCATTGTTATTTATCAGTCAGATATTTGTTTGTTTGTAGTCATTCATTCATACTATTTACGTGCAACTCTGCTGCTTCCATCTTTGCCTATTCTAAACATTACAGCATTGTCTATGGTTACTTTGTATATAAATGCCCTCATTCATTGTTTTATTTTTTATATTTTTGTTTGCATTATTCCTGTCTATCTGTGCACGTTATATGCGCTATATGTGCAGCACCATCGTCCTGGGAAAGTTTGTTTTGCATCATTGCATGCAGTGTACTGAACATGGTTGGTGTCACATCAAAGCACTGCTTGACTTGACTTCTGTGGCAATAAAGCTCCACTTGACTTGATGTGAATTGTGATTATGGCGGATGTCAGCAAGGCGACAGGGTCACTCAGGTGATGAGGAAATGATTGATTCAGCATTTGTTAGGAAGCTGGTTAATTGGTTTCACACTCACCAGTGTGGGAAGTGATCATCGTCTCCTGCCTTGTTCCTGTCCTCCCCGCACCCCAGGACACCACTCTTTATATGCAAATTCACTCATAACACCTCCACACAGAACCTTGTTGGAAAGGATTTTAAAGGGTATAAAGTGTACAGAACTGTCCTTAATTTGTATGTGAGCTACCTTTCGATACCCAGTATATGTCTGCAGTAAATTACATTAATTTTTTCACTGTAATTCATTGTTTGGCAGAAACTACACTGGCGAGAGACTTTGCAAGAGAATTCCATGCAATACACATACCTACATTTCCATCCATTTATCCTGGTCAGGTTGCAGTAGGACCTGGACAAGATGCCAGTCCATCACAAGGCACAAAATGGGTAATTTAGTTTCACCAATTTGCATGTATCTGGACTGCACGTGGAAATCCACATGACACTGGGGAAAACATGCAAACGCTCCACACACAGAACAGAAGAGGGATTCAAACCCCAGCACCAAAGCTGTCAGACACCAGTCACACCTAATGAGCCACCATGCCACTCATATTGAAATACACTACCAGTCTACAGACTGAGTTCACTTAATTATCTGTGCTTTACAGTATACATAGTTGTCTGTTATCAGGAGCTGGTGGTCAGTATAAGCCATTATAATGCATTATGAAGTTTTCTGATTTCAAATATTTGCGTCCAACCAGGGTGTATATGTGAGACAGAGAGGGTGAACAAATGTTTGGCCGTTCCAAGCATAGAGGATGGAAAGGTATAGTCTTGGGTTGCTTTGCCGTGTGAAACAGTCGGTCATCTTTACCAAACCCCTGGCAAGCAGCATGACAATCATAGCATAGCACTTCAATGGCAACCATGGGGCAGTTCGTCATTCTTAATAGCTCAAAATCCACCTCAAACTTGTACAAGAGCTACCTCACAAAGAAGGAAAAGGTGTTACTGCTCAAAAACTAATGACCTGGCCTCCCCAGACTCCAGATCACAATCCTATAGAACTCGAATGGGATGAACTGGACAAAAGAAGTCAGGCCAAAGCAATCCAAAATCTCCCTGCATCTCGGGGAAATGCTGCAGAAGCTCTGGCAAGGTGTTCGGGTGATTTCCTGCTCAAGCCTGTTTGTGTTACCAAGCTGTTACCAAGGCAGGAGACAATTCTCAACTTTCCTTGACACTTTTTTGTTGTTCCTTATGTAAGCTATATTGTAGATCTTTGTGTTTCTATACGTACAGAAAAAAACACAAGATGTAAAACATCATAAAAATCTTAGCTTTTCAGCAGGTATCCTTAGACTTTGACATGTAAGTAAAAGTCTCCATGCAGTATCAAGGTAGTGTGACATCTGAATTGAAATAACTTTAAACAGTTAAATGTGATTCTCAAAATATCACAAGGCTACCAGCCAGGGAATGCAGGTTTATTTCAAGACTGACATTACCACGTGATGCCTGCCTCAAAGCCATTAATCTCGACCTGAGAGTCTCAGATGCCAGTGGTCTCTATGCAAGCTGACATCAGAGTCATTACAACTCGATTGACCTGCAGTGTTCCTTGACAGGTTAATCAATTTCACAGGCTCCTATTTTCTATTTGCTTGATGCGGCTTGACCAAAGTGTGATGAAATGAGGGTGCATATACAACAACATGGTGAATTTAGAGACTTTCCAAACCTTTTATTACCCCATCCTAAAATAATTGCTAAGAACATGTACAGAATTTCTGTGTTGCTTTTTCTTTTTTTATTAATTATCCTCAATTAATAATAATTGCGAAAATGAGAAAGTTGATACTTTTGGTAACGTTTAAGGCAGTCATCATAATGTATTATAGATACCTTCATAATACATTATAATGGTCAGTATAAGCCATTATAATGCATTATAACTGTATATTTCGTGTATTATAGATGAAAGCTTCATAACACATAAAAAACATGGCTATAATGTGTTTTTATAAATAGATATAGCCGTGTTTAAAATACTTTATAAATGCATTAAAATGCATTATGAAGTTATTTATAATCCATTATACATGGACGCTTTAAGTAGTGTTGCTTTCTAAAAAAATCACTATCACCCGACAGCAGAATTCACAGCTTAGGACATTGATGGAATGTCAAAATTTCTGGAGGACAGAGGAGTGTAAAGGTAGAGCTTTGTAGCGGAGTGGTGGAAGATCAAACTCTTCCAGTCTGACCGGGAACTTTGAAGACTGTGCCTACACTTCATCTGCATTAAAAATGGTGAAGAAAGACTTCAGTTCCACAAAAAAAGTCAAGCTATTCAAAAGACCGAACAAAAGCGACGAGGCATTTTTCCAGTAAATAGCAGAGCATGCGGATGATTAGCTGATTCATCAATTGTCCCATAATTGCTCTTGCTTACCCCCTAACCTTTTCATAACTATCAGTACACAAGGAATGAGCCCCCACTGCCAGTGGGAGAAATATCTGCTTTGTTTAGCTGCATCTATTTGCGGTAACAAATGTCATCGGCGTAAACGGGTCCCCGTGTTTGTGTTTGTGTGTGTATGTCAGGTGCAGATTGATGGGTTCAGTGACGGCGTCTCCTTGTGTACAAGCTGTTTTATCTGCTTTAGCGGCTCTGTGGCTTTTACTGAAATATACAGTGCTGCTTGGAATTCGACTGCAGGCTATCATCACATATCACGGTGAGAGCCCGCAATCACCCTAAATCTGTACTGTATAAGTGGAATATATATATTATATACACAGACAGAGCTATTTGGAGGCAGAAGTTAATTTAGACACTGTGTCACTGAATTGTGTAAGGGAACTGGAGGGTAGCATCGTACCCCAAATGGAAACTCCAAAATATGCTAACTCCACACACGCTCAGCTAAGATTAGCACCTGCATACAGTTAGAGTTCTGGTAGGAATGTACAGGAACTGACATATGTACTGCACAATGCTTTCCTTTGTTATTTTTAGTTTATCGCACATTTGAATAGTGTTGTTACTTGCTGTTATGAATATTTCTCTTTTATAGGGATGGTGCAGTGGTTAGTACTGTTGCCTCACACCTCTGGGACCAGACATTGAGTCTGGGCCATGGCCCAATGTGTGTGAGTTTGCATGTTCTCCCTGTCTCCTATTCGGGTCTCCTCTGGTTTTTTGGATTCCACCCCCCACAGTCCAAAAATATGCTGAAGTGAATTGGAATTACTAATAGGTGTGTGAGTGCGTCCTGCAATGGGGTGAGCGCTCCATCCTAGGTTATTCCCTGCCATAGGCTCTGGATCCCCTCCCATGCCTGCAATAGGACATGCAGTCAAAGAAGATGGATTTTATTTGATATTTTAGAATTGTGCCGGCTACTTGGATGCCAGATATGAGTTTTTACTGTACATAAATAAATGATACAAAATATATAGCTGGTAATAGGTTGTCACCACAATATGATGATTACTGCAACTCTATATTAGCCATATAAATCTATACCTACATATACACACTAAGACCTGGCACATAGCACCGATTATTTACCTCTTATGCATCTACTCCTTTGCAGTGTATGCCGATTTTGCACCATGTTCACATATCTATCGTCATACTTATTGTCTTACTGTAAGCAGCTGGTGACCGGAAGGGCAGGCATAGTGGAACTGTCTGTTTACTGTGCATCTGGCAATAAACTCTTGCATCTTGTCTATAGCCCAGCAGTATCCAGGAGGCGACAAGGTTTGCCCCAAACGGCTGCAGCTCACATGCTCGCTGTCATGAAATGGCACTGGAAGCTCACACCGCATACCGCAGTTTCATAAAGACTGTGTGGTAAAATGGAAAACTGTTCCTTCTTTGGTGAGAGGCCTGCGCAAAGCTAGAGTGAAGTCATTTCAAAGGCGATATAAAAATCAGTATCAATAACTACTGAAAACGCAGCTCAGGAATCAGGCTCCCGTTCAAGTTGCACATATTCCCGTTCTTTTGTGAATGAAAGGCAGCTGGTAATGCTGTGTGCACTTTACTGCAACAATAAAATGTAATTTTCTATTCATTCATTCATTATTATTCATTATTAAATTGCCTGTATTGATTTATTTATAGATTATTACAAAATTTAAATCCCCTGAGAACACAGCGGAGCTTCACATACAGCAAATAAATTAATGATCAATAGATTTTAAATATTAAAATTTACAGTCTTTTGAATCTCTCTGTACAGCAATGTAGCAATACAAACTGCTGTATTATGGGAAGTTATGTATTTCATCACGTTTAAGAAACAGGGTCTTTGGCTATTGAAAAAAGTTATGCTATCTTCTGAAAGAACCGACATCTGATCTGAAATAATTGTTTAAAATCCAAGGTATAGCATCATCTGTGTTCCGAGGTGTGTGTAGTTACAGATATCAGTGCAGTCTGGGTATCAGAGGTCTGATCTACACCTTTCCTTGGGTGTTAAAACCACTTCAGAAAAGCACTGATGTCCTTACCATCGCAGGCTTGTAGAGATAACCGTCGCCTGCAGCTCACCAGCTGCCAAGCGCTTCATTACCGACCAGGAACCTTGACTAGGACAATGTTTCATGTAGTCACAAAGATAATAGCAGCTTACAGCTGGAAAATTAATTGCATTAAAACCGTAATTGTTATTTCATGGGGTAAATGGTTTTTTAATAGGGCATGGTGGACTGTGGATTTCAAGCTCAGTTTTTCTTCTTTGGGGAAATCCTTCAGCTTGAGAACTTACTGCAGCTCTCTGATGTACATGTGTGACGTTCTGCTATGACACGTCCCCAGTGCCACATTAATCTTACTTGCTTCTAGCATCTACCTTACAATGGCTGCCATCAAAAATGGAACCTAAAAACTCTTGTCATCTTTAATTTCCATTTCATTTATTTTTTTCCCCTTCAACTCACAAGATTGTGATTCAAAAACAAAATTTCCTATGCAGTAAATAATATACTATCCTCCATGCTCCCTTGGTTACGTTGCTTACAAACACATACTTGCAACTAGTTTATGCAGTAAACTTACAGGAGTATGTTGTCTTTTGAGGTCAAGTCAAACTTTCCTGCAGCAAAATGTGTGCAACTACAGCTACTGTAATAAATTTTAAGTCATAAAATGGTGGGGGGAAAAAAATAAACAAATGATTTTGTGAATCACATATTTTTAAACACACACATCACATGCAAATATTTATTTGTATTAGACATAAAGAGCAATACATGTACATATATACACTTGCATTTTACATGAACAATACTGTGCAAAAAAGACTTAGGCCATCAATGGACATTTTTAAGGCTACTTAAGCTACATATACTGGGTAGTGCTCAGAAAAAAAAATTAGAATATACGCATATGAACAGTAACACAATAAAAAATTACAAGAATTTCTCCTGGATGTTGGTATCTTATTGGATGGTTCAAAGAACACCTCTTCAGTTCCCAGACTTTTGCATTTATCAAATTTCACCACCAGCTCACATGACTGATTAATGTCAAATTCTGTCCACCATGTCCACCTGACCTTCCTGTCTCCTCCCTAGAGTGGGTCAAACAAGATACGCCTATAACTTGTTTGTCTTACCTCTAGCTCCCAACCCTTATGTTAATTACTCCCAGCTGCCTCTCATTAGCTGTGAATGTCATATACATGTTTCCCAGTCCTGTGTTCCCCAGTCCAGGCATTGATGTTGAACTTTCGTGTTGCCTGTGCCTTTTCTTGCGCCACTGCTCCTGTTTAAATCCATTGTAATCTTCTTTATTTCTAGTTTATGTCCAGTGACCTCAATAAACCCCCGTTAGTTTTACCACAACATCTGCTCTGAAGTCTCTCATTCTTTGTGTCATGACAATTAAGTTAATTACTTAAAAAACCTTGATGAGCTACTGTATACTGTAGATTAGCCAAACGTGGTATGCTAGTGGTCAAGTGAATTAATTCATGGTGTATTGGATGGTTACTCCAAATAATTTGGTGACTTTGAAAAAGACAAAGCAAACTCAGACCTAACAGACATAATAACATGATCACAGGTATAAAACACCAACATATAAGCATTTAAACATATTTTTCTTTGACTGCCTAAGACTTTTGCATAGTACTGTGTATTTAACCACACCATCTAGCTTGAAGATTTTGCCCTTCACTTGACTGGGTAGTTGAAGATGGGGGTTAAACAGGTGATATTGTGCAGGCGGGTGATAAGGGAAGAGCCACTCTGTCACCGGCATGTGACAAGGGGCATGCTGGGGGCTAGATGACTGTGCTGTGGAAACGAGGCACCCCTGCATGCGGGAGCCGTGTTATGCAAGCCCAACTGAATTATTAAAGGTCCTCTAGGTGCTTCAGAAAGCCATGGGAAGATGGGAAAGCCTGCCGCACAACAGAGGCTGCCCCCCTGCCCTGCTTGATACCTAAAACTTTAAAGCCCAAAGGCCCAAGGAAAGCAGAAAATGTACCGATTTTTCATCCAGAAGAAGAGCTCTCAAATGACAGGGGATGTGAGGCCTGCCTTTCCATTTTCTGCTTTCAGCGCAGGCCTGCCCAGCTTAGGATTTTTAATCAAGTATCCTGATGCCTGACCTAGATTGTTGACTCTGCAGTAACGCATGTAATTTTCCGAGCCAAATAAGTACAGGGTGGGCTTGTCCTTAACTGCATAAAGTTAAATGTTGTAATTTGTCAAGATGTACCTTCGCTTCGGGTCAGAACGCCCTATTAATCTTGTAGGGATTTCAATAAACATACTGTGGTATTCTCTCTCTCAGTGAGGACGTTATTCTTTAGCAATGGGTCTTGCCAACACACTCTATTAATAAATTCTATGACACCTTGACTGAGGATATTGCGTCCTGTCTTTCCTGAGATATATCCTTAATGCAGAGGAAATATAAGCCTACATTTTGCTATTTATTTGCGGTACTGCGGTATGCAAAATAAATAGCAAGTGAAGTTTCACTGCATTGATCTGCAAATGTCACCTTAAACTAATCTTGCTTATAACAATTTCAGGATAAATGTAATAATGTAATTGCCGAATTGCCTGCCTAATGTACATAAGTATGTAATTGTTCAAGCAGCATGTATGCAGAAGACAGGCTCCAGGGTAAATTCAGATTGAATGATCACACTGAGATTCAGGGAGGGATAGCATTTGCAAAATGATGTTTAACAGCGAATGCAATAAAATACTGGTATTAACCAAAATATTATGTCCACTACAGGAAGATCTCGATTTAAGTAAAATCGGCTTACACATAGAGTTTACAAAGGCGCTAACTTAAAAAGGCGACATACTCCTGTAAGTGAGTATGTTTAATATGTTCCTTATTATGTATTACTAGTATATTTTTGGCTTAAATGGGTTTGCTATGAGGTGTCTTGAATGGTATGGGAAGGTAAATGTAACTTACAGTAAGTGAAATCTTACTTACATAAAGGTTTGTGGAATAGCTTAATTTAGTCAGTGAAGAACTGCCTATGTACTGCAGTTTGTTCATTATTGTTGCTCTTAAGAATTCATACCTGTTTCTGTGATGGTGCATAGATTGACTGTACTGTAGAATCATGCTCCGAGTTTTCCTGAGAACAAACCTGTTCTAGCTGTACCAATGTGTATAGGCAGCTGGATGTAAAGGTGAGAGCCAGGGCAGCTGCTCTGTACCTTTTGGATCTTCTAAGCTCTATAAAAAGCCTCTATTCCATGTTAGATTAGCTAATACACCAGTAATTACGTACAGCACCATATGCACGGAAAAGCACTGTGGCAATTAGGTTTGTATATGAAACAAAAATGGGGGTGGTGCATGCGCAGCAGGGTAGGACACTCTGTCTGTGATCAAAAGGTTGTTGGTTTGAATCCCAGGGTCAGCAGAGCGATTTCACTCTTTGGCCCTTGTGCAAGGCCCTTTAACACCCTCCAGTTGCTCCAGGGATTATCTGACCCTGCTTTCTGAAAAATGTATGTCCCTTTGGATAAAAGCATCTGGTAAATAAATACAAATGTTTTTCACCGAATAACAGGAAAAAAGCATTGCTCAAAGAGTGGTTAGCTCTAAAAGCTGCATTCTCTGTATGCCATTTAAAAATAAATCTAAAATGTTGATGTTGACAAATGGACAACGTGGTTCTGTGTTTCTCCACATGACTTGATCATTTTTGGGATGGATAGGCCAAAAACAATAGGATTATTATTTTTCATATTCTGACCAGGGAGTCTTACAGTAGGCTGACACAGGTGGATAGAATGCTACAGAAAATGCATGGCCTCTGGACTACAGCAGAGGACACAGATTAAAAAAAAAGTGTCAAAAAGACAGGAGTTATAGGAAAATGTAAATATGCATGTTGTTCTTCTCCATCTGATGTACTGTGGGCAAACCGCGGGTCTCGGCATTGAGGAACAGTTGCTAGGCAACCGTGCAGCGTTATCGGTTGCAGTGGTGGCTTTCTGCCTGGTTGATGCCGGCGAACACATGAGATTATTCCACTCAGCTTGTTGGTTCGGTGTGAAGCCCAATTGCTGTCTCTATTATTCCGCACAATCCGTTTCAGCCGCATATGCAGGCCGTTATATAAACCTTTATGTTCGTTTGCCTATAATCTTGCAAAAGAGGAGAAAGTAAATAGTATGGAGAAGAAAATCCTTTTAGAAAAACACTGCTTCCTGTCACATGGCTCTCACCGAGCACATGGAGCTGGCCGGTCAGTGGTCAGCCTCTGACTGCACATTATTCTCAGTTTTCAAGCATCAAATGTTAATGTGAAGTCTCTCCGTGGAGCCTGAACCCCAGAAACATCCACTGGCATTGCATTCGATTTCATGAAGTCATACGAAACACAATTATGATAACACAATCACTGAGGCACCATAATGTAATCAGTCAAATTCTCTCTCTCTAGTATAATGACAAATAATAACTAATCAGCAACACTATATTGTCACTGTTGATCCTAGCACAGTGGATGACAGGTAGTCACCTCACCGGGCGCTATTCATCCCTATACTTCACACACACGGAGCGCCAGCTTTATCTAAAATGGTTCTGCCACCACAGTATTCGCTTTCCTGCTGTTGCCTGGGTATGACGATCCGCAAAGCACTCTGTGTCAACTCAGTGGTGAAGGGCACCAAGCAGAACAATGTTGTGCTGCTTTGATGAATGCTCCCTCTTTATCTGTTCCCAGCAGTCATCTGATAAGTCTGAGAGTCACTAACTGCCTCAATTATTCATCTAAGGTCTCGAAGCTCTGAAGAAGTACTTAAGGAGCAAAAATTACAGCTTCAATTTAGCTGTGGTGAACGGGTTTGGGATCTTCCTTAGAAATAAGTGTGTTTTGACAGATCTTCACCCTCCGGGGCACAGGTAGTGGGGGTCAGAAGCATTGATCACCCAGAGGAAATGAGCTAAGGATCTCGCCACTCTGCTACTTTGCGTGGGCCCTCCTTCCTTATATAACACATCCACGCTCAGGGGATTAGCGACCAAGAGAGAAACACCGCTAGCATATAAAACCAGGGTGTAAATTCTCAACCGACTGCACTTTAGGGCTTCTGTCCCAAAAGGAACATCTTGTGCTGGGTAATAATGGGGGAAATGCAAAAGGAGAGCTTGCTGTTTTACAGTGCTATCTGCCTTTTGGCAGATATCCACTTAAAACAGCCTAGCGTGCCGTACCGTAAATGACGTGCCGGCATTTACAAATTTAATATAAATGCCATCACATCACCGTCACAAGTACGAAAACAAAGAAAGAAGCATAAATGACATTTCCTCCTGTTATGTATGGCATGCTCCATGACCAAAGATTGTGGTTTATTGGTGTAAATCCTGTGACTTTGGAGACCAGTTATTAGTATTATGATAACACAATCACTGAAGCACCATAATGTAATCAGTCAAATTTTCTCTCTCTAGTATAATAACAAATAATACTTGGCACAAATTTACAATGTGATAATAGGCATACTGTAAAGATTTGGTTCCTATATATGTAGCCCGGTGTTTCTCAATTCAGTCCTTGGGAACCCTCAGTCCACATTTTTTGCAGCTCCCAACCAATCATGAGCATTGAATACCTGATAAAAGCGTGCTGGGAGCTGGGTGGGAGTAAAAATGTGGA
Source organism: Mormyrus hasselquistii (assembly GCA_026779605.1). Classification (NCBI taxonomy): domain Eukaryota; kingdom Metazoa; phylum Chordata; class Actinopteri; order Osteoglossiformes; family Mormyridae; genus Mormyrus; species Mormyrus hasselquistii. The sequence goes on from JAODKE010000114.1 coordinate 19,677,872, forward strand.
CTGTCTGGGGATCCCTGAGGACTGGATTGAGAAACACTGCTGTAGCCTCTAGCTTTCTTAATTCAGGTATGCACTTATGGAATGACAGGTCGTTTCAATAAAAAATGCAGGGTTGAATAATGATTATTTTATATGACTGATATATGGTTGTCATAGCTAAGGTTAGTGAGGTTTGACTTCTACTTATTTAATTATATATTTTTAAATCTCCCTTATATAATCTTTTGTTGCTTAAGAAGCCTCCTGAAAGCAAAACAGAGACTGCGTTATTTCACAGTGGTGGCTCAATGTAGAAACTTTGTGGTTCGTCATCCAGCAAGTCAAACCCTGTCTTATTCGAGCACGTTTACGAGTCTGTCAAAATATCGTTACGCCTATACTGTCAGCAGCCCACTTGCATCGACAGCTTGTGCGCTGAGTAATCTCTCCTTCCTCAGGATGCTATTCAGGCTGCCCAATACAACGGAATCTAGTCACGCCTGATTCTTACTATACAATGACTGATGAATTAGGACAGAAAAAGGACAAAGCATGTTAAGATAACTGGATGATCAAAACAGGAAAAAATCACAGCCAAAACAACTTTTGATTGCTTTCAGTCCATGTTCAATAATAAGGTGTGCTTCTCGATAGTGCTGTGTTCATTATGACCCTGCTAGGCCACCGTCCACCTCAGGAGGGAAAGTCAGGTCACCACTTTTATCTGTATTGATTTGTTTCTCCTATCTGTCATTCCCACTATGAAATATATTTTGTTCGTTTTGCCCATGGTAACTAGACCATTGTTTGCCCCGTAACGTGAAGAGCACGAGAGCACTTGAAATCTGTGCTGTTCTCCATGGAAACAGTAATATCATTTCAATTGTCTTTTTTCTTCTTTCCATTGCTGGTCACCACACTTTGTTCCTCTTTCGCCCTAAAGGACGTTGTTTGTTCCCGCTCTACCTTTTTGTTTTCTGCTGCCATCATTCCAGGTCACATAGTTTGTTTGCTCAGATAAATTTCAAATTTAAAAAAAAATGGTTAATGGAAACCTTTAAATGGTTCCCTTTAAGAGGCAGAAGCTTAAAGCAAACATGCCCGCCCACTTGGTAGTGGGTGGCTTTATTAAGATTACTTTATTAATAAAAGAATACAGGTCATGGCCACATCCCACTGGCTGTGGAACACAAACAGAGATGAATGTGGACCACAGATTTGAATTTGCTTTCACTGTCTACAAACTTGTGGAAAAAGTTATGAGGCAAACAGCTATGTCAATTATGAAAAGATGCTTAATTTTCCATTCGCAGAAATACATTTGAATGCTCCTTTTTCATGTATCCTATCTTGCTGTCCTCTGAGACAAACAGAAACACACACACACACACACACACACACATATATATATATATATATATATATTGGAAAGCTTCCACTCAACTGCCTATAAGAGACAGGGAGAGAGAGACAGAGAGGCAGTGGAGTGGGAAGCTTCATGCTTTATCGGGTGCGCCTGAAGCATTTTGGTGGAGTTAAGAGCCTGGTTCGAGGGCCCAGAAGATGTGTAACTATTCGGCTGACGATGGGAGTCGAACCGGCAACCTTCTGACCACAGACACAAAGGCCTAACCCACTGAGACCACCCCCAGGAATCGCAATTGTCTCAAGTAACTCAAATGGTTACTCAGGTGTACTATAAAGATGGGACATATAGCATGCATGCATTTCCATGTCATCAACACACAGACGCGCGCTGGCTTTTGGACCTGACACATATCGCTGTCGGCCTATTTCAGCAGCCTGGTAAGCCTGAGCTGGATCATTCATAAGTGGCAAGCCATCCATTCCAGCTTGGGAAAACGATATGACTCAGGGATATTGCAGAGGAAAGGAAGGAGTGTCACTGCTGATGGATGGCGTAATCTGAAAGGTTTTAATAGTGCAGTCAGACCTGCATTTTGATTGATTGATGATGTAATACATGGGGAACGGGGCATTCCGACCTGCCGTTTCGGTTAAGCTTTAATTTCCGAGCTTGACACCGCACACCAGCTGGGGACATCGTTGTAGTAACAGCTTGCTTGAGCTCTTTGAAAGTTTTTTTTCCCTACTTAGCCTATTAATGAATTACCAGATAAGTAAGAAGAGATCACGGAGAAGCCGGTAGGATTGATGAATTATACGCATATTGCCAGTGGCATTCACACCTCGGCGTGGAGGTAATTCTGGACTAGTGGTCCAGCTCATGGCAGCCGATGCTGAGCCCAGTGGCTGATTAGCGAGGCAATCCCGAACGTCATCATTTACAGACGTGCGCCCCAAACGCATTGGTGTAAAATCAGGAAATGGAGGGCTAGTGTAGTTTGATAGCTACTGGAAGGTACCATGTTGACTGGAGGACAGCGTAAAAACTGGTGTAAAATGCTTAAAATTCAACATATCATTTCTCTGTCCGGAAATGTCACATTTAAATTTTTTTCTGTGAAAATAAAGGATATTTCTTACTCTTCTCCCCAACTAAACTTTGTTTGCTATAATGCCTTGCTGTTATTTCTTTCTAAAGCTGCACTGAAATTGTCCATTGAAATGCAACGATGTTTCAATTCAGTTTGACCAAAAATATTGGTCAATTTCACCCTTAGTTATCTCGCAGAATCCTACAAAAACCCAGTAAAATGAGAGGCAAGGTAAAGCTGACAAAAAGCAAACTTTTTCAGGAGATTCGTAGTAAAATCCTAGTCAATGAGTGTGGAAATGAAAGCAGGGTCCCTGCTCAACAGGTCAGGTGGCCCCATGGCTCTGAAACCATTAAAGATAACAACTTGAAATTTTTGTGTCCCTATTTCGTGTCAAAGTACAACATTCTGACTAATCTAATCTCTGCCAATTTTACCTGCCAGTACCTAATCTCAATGGATGTGGGGCTTTTGGAATCAGACTGGGCCACAAGTTGTCCGATAGCTAAGTATCTCGTGAAAGATATGGACTGTGATGTCATAGCCACAATGCTAGTCAAGTTGTTTCAGTCATCAATGGGCTTTCACCCCAGAGATAAATTTGGCTCAGAGTCACCGTGTATGAATTGGAAGACATATAGCAAATTTAGATATAAAATGTACCTACTGCCAGGATCTTCCCTTTGAGAGATCAAATAGCTTTCCTAGGACAATAAAAGAAACACACTGTTGCTGAAATTCAGACTCTTTGCCAGGGACTCGGAAAAAAAAAAAAAGAAACTTCAAGCCGCATGCAGTATGAGAAAATATATCTGCAGCAAGCAGCTCCGCTGTGCTTTATGGCATCTTTTAGAGTCACTGCTCTTCAGGGATTATGTGCTTTTACCCATCATGCTCCTGGGTATTTATGAACATGGCTCTTGTACCAGTCATATTCAGATTCACCCCATGACTTTCATGTTGCATTATGTAAACCTAACAAATTAACAATTAAATTTTTTTGACGTACGTTACACATCAGAAATATATATTAAAGAGATACATCCATGCAGCCTTTTCACCGACGCACTTCGTGTTTTTTTTTTTTTTGTTACAGCTTGTGATTTACGCCGTTCTAGCCACAGTGGTGTTTATCGCATTTGCCGTAATAACCAAAATGATTTTGGTACATTTTGAATAGCCTTCCAACCTCGACTTCCTGTTAATGACACCGGTGTCCCTCCACTCACCTGCTTCGCGAGAGAGCTGCATGAAAGCTTCCACTCCTTTCTCGCCGTAGTTGCCCTCGGAAGCCACTGCAGACACGTAGTTCCATCCCATGGCCTTGACGATATCCACCATCGCCTGGGCCTGATACGAGTCGGGGGGCACCACGCGGGAGAAGAAGTCGTAGCGTCGGTCGTCACTCAGCTCTGGGGCGGTGGAAGCGTAGCTGATTTGTGGAATCTGGGGACGACACACGCAGTGATGAGTGAGTATGGTCAGGACGCTTCCAGTGCATAGATTATTCATAGGGTGTCACATGAGAGGCATTAACCGCCCCCCCCCCAGAGCCTGGGAATTACACTAACCTCTGCCCACATCTGTTTCCAGTGCAGACAGCTGAAGGTGAAAGCAAAACAGAGGGATCAAAAATCCAGATCCAAGATGGCGCTGCATTTAGTCGCCACTGCAACTCCAGAAATCACTTAGTATTCGTCAGACATTCCAGCTTCAGAAAACATTTAGCATTTAGCAGCCACTTCGATTCCAGCAGATACGTAGCATATATCAGTCACTCTGACTCCAGAAAACGCTGCTAATTGATTGTTATTGCCAAAATCTTGTGTCTGGCCTTCCTGTTTCGCACTCTCCTCGGTTTTTTTAGCTTTAAGTATGCACTTTAAACACGTTAAGTATGGTGAAACCCACCCTTTATTACTTGCTGTTTGCATGTCGCACTGTGGTCCCAGTGGGACGTTATTTCAACACTGTATATGAATGATGTGACAATGAGATCTATTCCACTTGACTTGAAAAAGGAGAAGGTTTTTGGAGAATGAGTTAAAAAAAGTCATAGCTCAACAGAGACTGACGTTACAGGGCAAAAGAATTTCAAAACCAAATTCAGGGAAAACACACAAGAAATTAATAAGTTACACACGTTTCTAAGTCTTACATTGCGCAGTTCAAGCTGGTGGAATGATTAATGTTATGTTTACTTAATTATACCACAAATGTGTGGCACACAAGAGTAACAGAAGCTCCTTTCTTGCTGAATACCAATTTCACTCGTGCAGTGCTGCACCTTTGACCTCTGCAGAGGTGGCTGTTCGAATTCGGAGGTAAACCACCAGCAAAGAAGGCTGCTCAAAGCAGCATTCCACTGTCCTGTACACATAACCCCTGCCTCATTTACACAAGTTTATGCAATACCAAAATAGCATTAAAGTAGCAACCTTTCACTGGACAGACGGTACACTTGTGCTCCATGTTACAGTCAGAGCATCCACAATATCACAGGATTGTAACTTTTAATACCCTTTACATTCACAGTACTTTACAGTATTGATACAATTGGTACTATTTCTAGCAAAACCTGCACACCATCTCCTAATGCTTGCTCTCTTCATATCCTTCCTCTTGCTTTCTGTCAGATAACACAAAAACAAACACACAAAAATATCTTCATCTTGATGTCTATGGCAATAGCCTGAAGCTCTAGACAGACAATGGGGTCCCAATAACACCAGCTGGCTCTCATCCACCTAAATAACAGCGTAATAGGTGAGAGCAAGAAATCTTCAGCCAATGAAGAATGTCTCTGTTAGCTGGAGTCAGTTCAGACAATAGTCCTGTATCTAGACAGTCATTGAGATATCGTCCAATCTCAAAAATCTTGGCAATAGAAGTATTTGAATACTGACGGCCGGCTCATTAAAGATCTCAAGCTCAGTTAATCAGTCTGATTATGACAAGACATGACTTGAGCGAGATACACCGATGGCTATCATAAACGACAATTATCCAGAAAAGGAAGAATCAATACTCTCAGATTCCATCATTCCAGTTCCTCTATAAAAGCTACAGAAGACGTTTTGTGTAAAGTAAAATTAAACCTTTGATTGAAAACGTTACGTTCTCTTGTTATCCGCGTAAAATGACATCTCGGTCTCTAAATGGAAGCAGTTGGATTGTCTGTGACACACAGTTACAATCTTTTGTCGTTTCCCTTCTACGAAAACCTATTCCTGAATAGCCGTTGAGGGCCCTGACAGGTAGATTATAGTCAGATGATTCTTGGGTCCGCGTTGGAATGGCAACTTAAACCAAAAGATTCCATCACTGGATTTGGTGGATTAGGAATGAATGATTTGGAACATCAGAAATTAGATGGATTGGAGTGTTTAGTTAAAGAACCTAAAAAAAAGGCTAGACATTCACGCTTTACTTTATTGACTCTGCAACTTGTCTGTACCACTCAGTACTGGAATGCAATAAACTTAAACAGCAAGCGGTCTGAGGTAGAATACGTGATTTTTTTTTTGTTGCAGAATTACTCTTTTTTTTATTGCACTGGCCTTGCCCTCTGAAACTTCACAAGATGTGAAACAGTCACACCTATCAGCATGATGTAACAGGAATTGAGTGATGCACAGGCTGACTAATAGTGACCTTTAAAGGACACCACAGGCAATTGTGGGGAAAACAACCAATACTTTGCCTTTACGTGACTTTCAGCTAAAATGCGGTTCATTCAGGTTGACTTGCCTTTTGTGGACCATGAACTTCATCGTGAAAAATGATGTATAGCTTTTCTCATCTTTGGTGTCTGTCAAATAGGTTCTACAATGCGCATCAGAAAGAGAATTTATCTTTATTTGAGTCTTACAAGGATAATAGCCTGCATTGGGAAACATTTTGTGGTTGGTTTCAGTTTAATCACAAGCAGAAACTGTTTGTCCACGTATTTTCACTAAAAGAGCAAGACCGATCACTGTGTGCAATGTGCAGCTAAAGATGCCCTCTTGAGAGGTGACAGGATCTCCAGTGTGTTTCCGGCTGCAATCATTGTCTTATACTCATGAGTCAATCAGTGTCTCATCTTGAGTGCTGGCCTTGTTTAGCGATGCGGGCACATCTTAGTATTTCAGAAGGTCAGTATTTCTGGGCCATGACTGAATGAATGAGCAAAGTGTGCAAGCGATTAACCTGTTCACAGCATAAAACATACCGGATAACTGCACGGCCTTGAGAATAGCAATAAACCATTTTCAGATCTTGTTTCTTTTCTTTTGCTCTGTCGTTTCTTACATTCCATGTTTAAAAGCGGCGAATATAATACATAAATACTAAAGATAAGCAATCACCGATTTTGGTCAACTTCTTATAACTGACAAAAAGCAAAAATGTGGACTGGACCAAATTAGGAAACACTGCCATAAACAGTAATAAGAAACACACAAGTACTAGCTGTGAGTTTCCAGGCACGGCTGCATGTATTTTATTTAATGTTTGCCGGAGGGCAGTGGGGCTCGTCCATATGTGTTTCTGTCCTCCGATGATCATAACCAGAGAATTCACAAACAGGAGGCAGACTGCACACGGAGAGCCAGGAGAACAGGACGATTTCAGCACCAGAGGGAGCACAAATCCTCAGCGATAACCTTCAGCAGCAGCGCTGGGGAGCGCTCCAGATGCACCTGAGGAGCATCGCACATCACTGGCTGCCCTACATACAACTCCTGAACCCAGCTTTCGGGTGGAGATGCAAGTGAGTGTGATCCTGGCCTATACAGACACGCCACCTAATGTTCCAGAAACTGCCTTTAGAGTCAGATCTTTGGTGTTGGAGGAAGACATGTGGCTCCAGGATCAGGGATGGCTTTCCAGAAAGGTTTGTAACACTAAGTAGATTGTTATCCCGTACTTAAGATCGATTGTCAATTAGCACGCATTTCCAGAAACCCTTTGTAACTAAACGTACTTCATTATTTTGTTCGTAGATTTACGAGTGCTTCAAACCACTCATTATTCTTTCATCATTCTTTATTTGATCGTTTGACTTTTGTTGGCATGCTTTTTTGGACAACGTAATAATGCTGATGATCTAATTCAATTATATTGAAATATAAAACTATGATGTCGACTAGGAATTAGTGCAAATAGGCAAGTTCTTGTAACACCTTTATGCAATTTGAGTAGATAACAGCGATGTGCACCACTCACAATTGACTTGAGAATGACCTTGAAAATCAAATTCAATTCATAAATTGGTGGAAAGCATGCTGCAGAAACACAATTGGACTTTGAATACAACGAAGTACAATTAAAACAGAATTTCACATAAATTCATAAGCATAGTGTAAGTGCAGCTTTAACAATACAGCTTAATATTTCAATGTTCGATTTGCGCCTGTTGAAAAGGGATCTTGGCACTAGGCCTAAATTTCCAGCTGATATGCAACCATCAAGGACATTTTATAGACATTGTCGCCAAATTGCCTTGGAGTCCACATGATGTTTATATCTGGTCCAGCTTTTGAGTGTGTCAGATGGCAAAGGATGGTGTGCTTGCTGGTGGCTGGTTATTGGGGGACAGCAGGTATCCTGTTAGTGAAAACCTGCTGACTCCAGTGTTGAATCCCCCAACTGTGGCTGAAGAGAGGTATAACACAGCACATCAAAGAACACACACTGCTGTAGAGAGAGCTTTGGGCTTGTGGAAGATGTGATCCTGGTGCCTACACAAGTGCTTGGGAGCTGTAAGGTTTCCCCCTGAATGTTGCTGTGCTGTTCTTCTCATGTGTAGTATGCTCCACAACATAGCAGTAATGATTTTATTAAAATATATTCTGACCATCTCCTCAATAAGGTGTTTTAAGGCTCGATTATGAAGTATTACTTCCTTTTCCTATTTCTGCTTGCCATTGAATTTTATTCACAAGGAAGCAACATCACATTTTGAGCCCATGTTTATATTTTCAACAACTGGTGATTTTGGTCTTGTTTTTGGTTGCAGTTCCCATTTCCTTGTGTGGAGACATCAATGTTCTGGACTTCCAGATACTGTAGATCTATCTATCTATCTATCTATCTATCTATCTATCTATCTATCTATCTATCTATCTGTCTGTCTGTCTGTCTGTCT
>JAODKE010000114.1:19686539-19703391 GCA_026779605.1 Mormyrus hasselquistii
TGTCTGTCTGTCTGTCTGTCTGTCTGTCTGTCTGTCTGTCTGTCTGTCTGTCTGTCTGTCTGTCTGTCTGTCTGTCTACTGTATCTATCTATCTGTCTGTCTGTCTATCTCTGTCTAGTAAGTTACAGATTGTTTTAGTTATGTTGCATGCAGGACATCCTGTTCATAGTGTACTACATCATTGTGTGCCTTCCCTCCTTTGCATTGTTGGCAATGTGCTTGTTTACCTGGATAAGACTCCTACTGTTAGAACACTTTCTAGGCTACTTCCTTGTTCTTTAGGTTTAGGTTACAGATTTAGGGCTGTAATCCTGTCCTTCTTGTTCTCTGTTAATAAAAAAATAAGCCTTTACTTGGCAGCCGTACCTTACCTTGGCAACCATGATTCCCACAATCAGGAAGGATGTGGGAATTGTCCAGCATGGAGCCACCTGACCTCCTCTTTAACTGGAGAGCTTAATTATTAATTAATGCTAAACCCACGAGCATAAACCCGGAGTGATCAATATTTCTCTGCCAGAACAACCACATGATAAGAAACAACTCTGTAATAGTCTGAATGTACACACCCTTACCAGACACAGCCCAGGGTGAGGAATATGTGCATTTCTGAGCTGAGAAGGACAGCAATACATGTGTACCAAAGGAGAGGGCAAAAAATAAACAAGTTATCAAACATATGAGATGAGTACAGAGCTTCCAACCACGCAAAGCAATATGCTTTGACAAATATTTCACATTATATAAGGCGTCTTCCATTTGGTTAACAATAATTCTCGAAGGCTGTTTATCGATGGAGCTCTCAACAAATATGAAACAATAACACAAATTGAACTGGAGAATGAAATTGTGATAAAGGTATGCGAAGCCAGTACCCCACAGCTTTATGGAGGCTCGTGTGTCGCATTGTAATCTATGTTGATGTCAATGGCAGTTGGACAATGGATTTCCAGGGTAGTCTGATTTAGAAATGCAAGTAGCACAGTGGCTCAGTGGGCAGAAATGTAGCTTTACACCTACATGGCTGTGGGATTCATTCTACCGACGTCTCTGTGAGCTAAAGAAATTTGTGAATTAAAAAAATAAAACAGACATAAAATCTAAAAAGTAAATTGGATACATGAAATTAGATACATTTTCCTTTTTCCAGAAATGTGATTTTTTTTTTTTTTTAAAGAACTAAAGTGACGTATATCGTTGATCGTGATTTTACCTGGAGGTATAATACCTCTGAATTGACGGACAGCAACAATAAACAGAAAACCTGCACTTCTCCGAGGGTCTGTGCTTATCAATCTGGAGCAAAACAAAAGCTTCTGTCCTACCAGCATCTGACAGTTCTGACAGATCAGCCAAAGTGATGGAAGTCAGAAGCACACTCAAGAGCCAGGCCACTGCAGAGCTGCCCCCTAGAATTCCCAGCTTCATTAAAATGCTTTGAGGCTTGGTGCGCGAACAACGCTCCAGGAGACAAAATAAAACTTCCCACATCATAGAAGATAAGGAAATTGATAGCACTAAATGTTTTTCTGCCAACAGGTGGTTCAAACCATGGAATTACCAATTTGCCGCAAATGGTGTTGCTTGTCCACGGAATAAACAGCCTTTTTGTGTCTTCACTTTTCTATGACAACCAACCATTCCCGGGAGTGGGTGTCTGAAGCTCTGTGTTTCCTGCTGCTGTAGTCGTCCTTATTAAAACGTGCCAACTCAGTGCAATTTATGAGGCAGTGCCCCGTTCACTGCCGCATGTCCCTTTGAGAGATATGCGTTTTATTTGATGTTTACAGCGGCGGAGGATGACAGGGGTCACCAGCAGGGCAGCTCACATTGAGGCCATAGTTATTTCAGCACCATGGGGAACACCGATCCTCTGCTCTATAGGAGAGGCTTGGGGGAGACTTTCAGGCATATGTCAGGAGCATCAGGAACTTCATAGGGAAGGTCTCACATCCTGATTTTTGCTATGACATGACTATATGGACTATATTCACTAGCGGTTCTGGGGACTCGGTCTGTTACACGCAAGGGACCCCAAGATGTCTTGAATCTGGAATTGGATCCCTTTGATAAAGTTAATCTCTATTCTACCAGAACTTCCTAATTGAGGTCTAGGGTTCTAAATGAAAGACTGCTCTGTCCCCATTAAGGACTGTACTACCGCTTCATGCAAGCTGTTGGTAGATGCTTTAAGATACTGTACCTCCCCCCAACCCCCAAACAAAAAAGATCATTACATCAAACTCTAGTTCTAACGCTCTCATTTCCCTCTAGCCGCTACCAGAAAATTAAACACCAAAAATGCAGCTGGTGTATTGTTTACCAGGACGATCCCTGAAGCACATTTAGTTGAAGTGCTCTACATCACGTGGTGGACTGATCCATTTCACAGACTCAACCAGGCGCTGAGTGAACAGCATTCCACTAGATATCCTGCTCTGAACACACCAATGACACACGAAACCTCTGGTGCCATGCATACAGAATGTCAGATCACAAATAAAACTCGTGTTAAACTTGTCACGGTGATCAATATATTATGTGACACCCTCCAACCTCTGGAACCCCAATTGAATTTCAGTCAATGAGCTATATCACACCGTTGGGGTCCCATGGTAACGGCAGGCGGACCCTTTATACAGCCCAAACCTAAGAGGACCTAAAAGGACACTGCCGTGTAATCAATCAGGCTTAAAAGAAAATTATCATGCAGACAGCAGTGCTGGAAATTCATTTTTTTCAGGCCTCCTTCCATAGCAATGGGCTTCCTACATCACAAGCGGCCTGCCAGGGTTTAAGCAGGGTTTACGCTTTCCCTGTGAGCGCAGCGTGTTCGAAACGACTGGCGCCGAGTTGCTGCCACTGCATAACAGCGAGAACATACCAGAGCTCAATGACAGATAAAGGAAACGGGAATGCTAACAAAAGCAGGAAGACCACGATAAGCGATATGCAGATTAGATGCAAACAGAGCAGTGCAATTGGTCACTGACAGGCTTTATATTTTTTACAATTGGCACAATGAGCTGGCACGTAGCACAAATATAGGACAAACAGTATATATTTTAATTACCATGATGTTGAGGAAATGTAGCCGACTGAATAATAAATCAGAAGAGAAATTTTACCAGAAAAATATATACATGATTTGCATAATCTACATGATTTTATATCTAAAAATTTGAAAACCAGGATTAGCAAGTTTACCGTTGCCAAGTAAGTGAGAGACAGAATATTCTGTAACCAAGTCAAGCAACATCTTAACTAGTGACCAAGGTACTTTAGAATAGTACTTTAGAATAGAATAATTCACTTTAGTTTAGAATAAGTATCCAGATATGCCCAGCTATTATGAATATATTGTTTTATGCAAAAGATTGAAATGATGCTTAAGTTGCAAAAGTAGAAGTATTTTGGAATGGTTGTTTTCACAAATCCCACGTTGCTCTCCTTAGAGAGAGAGAGAGAGACACGCACACGCACAATTCAGAGCAAAGTTTGGGTTCAGAGCACAGGGTCAGCCATTTACCTGGGGGTCCAGCAGCCGTCCAATCACAGGCTTGCTGAGCCTCGTACCGCCCCCAGAGGTGTGCAGTGTTTACTGCCATCCATCAGCTTTCCATAACCGCTTATGCAGTGCAGGGACACAGTGAGCCTGCAGCATATCCCAGAAAGCTCAGGGCATCAAGCAGGGGACATGCTGCACAGGATGAGGAGCACATATTTTTAAAGGATATTCATTACGTAATACAAAGTGTACGCTGAGATACTGTAAGTAAGCTGCTGACACATATTCCAAAGAAAACTGTGTGTGTGTCATGGCGAGCAAGGAGGCATGGGAGACAAGAGGGTGAGGTTTATTAAGGGGAAAATATACAACAGGGTCAGTCAGGAGGCAGCAGGCCCTTCAGGGTGATTGTTCTCCGATACTCACAAGCGCAGAGACGCCATGGACCGCTGGCTTGCCCTTCCTGTGTCTCCTCACCTTCTTCCCAACATGGGATTTAAGCCTGGCAAGGAGAGACTGTCCCACCCCCTAGTTGGGGTGATTATCGAGCACCAGCCGACAGTGAGAAAACCACAGTTACTGTCGGCCCACGTGGTGCTGACCGCCCCCTGCTGGTGTGCGGAGGATTCTCAGCGGCTCATCGAGCTATGGCGATTGTACTAAGATTAATAACAAACATGGTGACCCAACCATGTTCCACAGTGAGTGTACACAAATGCTCATATCATTAAGACAGAGTCCACGATTCAGCTTAAATTAAATCATATCTAGGCAAATGATAGCCTGAGGCTAATCTTTTATTTATTTATTTATTTATTTATTTTTTAAAAACTATATTCAAATCTGTGGGGATAAACTGCATTTAACTTTGAATTAACAATGAACATATAAACATGAGAAAAGGCACTGGGTCTATTGAATTCTTGGTGCATTTTCAAAAAAGGGAGAACTAAATATAATGCTATATAAAATATAGCAAGTTTATTATTGTGAATTCACAACAATATGAGACAAGAAAACAATCATTAAAACATGGCCCCCACTGACACGGAGAAGCTCAGATTTGGCCCTCTACAGGAAATAACTGCCCAGGCCAGAATTAGGTACAACAAAAGGTAAACCCATATTTGAATCAGCACAAGTACAAGCATATTTGAGAACGGCTCACTTCGACATAGCATATCATCTTCAGACATGCGGAGGCCTGCACATTTTAACATGGGCTTTATAAGTGTTTGCAAAATTCATTAACACAGGCTGTTCTGAGGATGCAGAAACACTGCTCAAGATGCAACTGTACCACCTACTGACATCAACCAGCCATTTATAATTTATGTGGCGGTGCTTGGATCGATGGAAATGCCTCTGACTCATACATACCTGAGGACACAATACAAGTTTGAGGAGAAGTGGACAGCGAAGGCAGAGACGGATCGATTTATGATGACAACTCGCGAATGAGATCTAAAAATAGCGAACCCAGCCATCAAGAATTCCCTGCTGAATTAGGCGATCGGTACGCCAGACGACTTTCAGCGAGAACATTCAACAGGTCAGCACCTTCGCTAGGACACGCGCCTCTGAATTCATCACTTGCTTTCCAGGCTGTGCTATCAATAATATTTTAAATATTACCAGCGTTTCTAAGGCAGGAACCCTAAACCTTAGTCGATATTGAAAAACAGTATCACCAATAATAAAACTGTGTAGTACAACTCTGTCCCTGTATTTCATGCCAATTGGATCAGTAACAGTTTTGTGTTGCCAGAAAAAAACCCATCTTGGAGCTTGTCACTGCCTGTTTTCTATGGGAATACGTTCTCTTGTTTGCTTCTGAAGACTTGTTCAAGTCGAATGGACATTATTTCCCCTGCGTATGCATCTGTCGGCTGGATTTTTTCCCCCATCTGTATATGAACCATTTATATTCATAATAGAAGTACTTCTCTGGTATGTTATTTTTACATCTGTCTATGACTTGTGACAACCAAAGGAGATAGGAGCACGAGGATTCCCAGCTCAAATCTACTGGCACAGTTTCAACGAATGCTTCAGAACGAGGCTTGCGAGGCTTGTGGGATTCACCGCCTGGTTTAACCCAGTGTAAACCAGTGAAGCAACCAATGAAATGTGGGTTTAATGGGGAAATCACTCATTTTTGTACCAGCAAAACAAGACATACTCAACTGGCTGAGGTGATAAACAGCAAGGGGGGGGTGGGAGCTTAGCAGGCTTGGCCTCTGTGCCTATGACGAGAAGGTCACCAGTTTGAATACCAACAACCTCTCTAAAAAAGTGTTTCAAGTTGTGCTGGATAGACAGAGATTTTCACCTCAATGTCTACATCTTAAAAGGGGAGAGAAAGATGGGATATAGCAAAAGCACAGTCTAATATACCTGTACTTGTGCAAAATGAGACTAAATACTACTAAATACTAGTCATGGGTCAAACATCCATCCATTCATCCATCCATTTCCTGAAACCGCTTGTCCGATACAGGGGCTATCCCAGAGGCCATGGGCGCAAGGCAGGGGACAACCCAGGATGGGGTACCAACCCATCGCAGGCGTCAAACATTCTTTTACAAAATATTTCATCTTGAATCAATGCATAATGCATAAGGAATATTGAGGTGCATTGAAGTTGCGTCTGGGGTCTCCCTGCACACCCCTCCCTCCGACCCTGACCAGGAAATAGGAGGGTCTATGGATAAAAATGGATGGATGAATAGTAACACGTGCGACAGAGAACCTGGGCCATCGTGACAACAGCATCTGACCCCGGCACAGATCCTGTGACTCGGCACGCGCCGTTCTGCCAGGGCTCACTTGTCAAGAAGCAAAAAAAAAAAATAATTACATTTCTGAGCGTTTGACCCATTTCCCCCCTATTTCTGCAATGGCAGGACGTGGCCTTGATGTGTAAATCACACAAGAAATTCCTGTGAGGTACAGCGTCATGGACAAAAGAATCATTGCCAATGGAACAGAATGCAAGTCAAACAATGTTGAATCCCAGGATCGTCACTGTGCACTGTTAAGCAGATATTCAGCTGAACTTCTGTAATTGCATGTTATGCAAGATACAGTGGTACCTTGGTTTGCGAGCATAATTCATTTCCGGAAATGTGCTTGTAATCCAAAGCACTCGTATATCAAAGCGAGTTTTCCCATTAGAAATAATGGAAACTCAGATGATTCGTTCCACAACATAAAAATATTCATATAAAAATGATTAATACAAAATATAAAGTAAAAATACATAAAACAAATTAACCTGCACTTTACCTTTGAAAAGAATCGTAGATGGTGTGAGGGAGAGGAGAGAGAGGAGAAGAGGAGGGTTGTTTTGTAGGACAACTTTCACTATAACTAACGGAATCACTGCTATCTGTTGGCTCACTGGAATCTTTTTCTTTTTGTGCGACTTTAATAAGTAACCTATCCAATGACAGCCGCTTTTGCCACCTTTTTGATTTTGCACAAATGTGGACATTACATTGTCGTTATACAGATTCATCACTCACACTGCTACGCCATTATTCGGGTGGTGCTTTTCTACTAAATAGTGAGGCATGCCGACTGAGACTAAGCATGGGAAATGAGTACCCACAATCCCGCAGTGAGAGAGACCGAGAGAGGGAGAGAGAGAGAGAGAGAGAGAGAGAGAGAGAGAGAGAGAGATTGAGAGATTGAGAGAGGAACAATCGGCTCAGTTGTGATCACGTAACGCTAGGCCAGGGGTGGGCAATCTTATCTACAAATGGCCATTGTGTATGCAGGTTTTTGGGATAACCTTTAGGTCAGTTGTTCAAACCCAGGTGTGAGGACTCTTCAGCCAATCAGTCCTATAATGAGTGACCTAATTAAGGAGCTGCAGCAAAAACCTGCATACACAGCGGCTCTTTTTGGATAAGATTGCCCACCCCTGTGCTAGGCAGACATAGCGTATACATAATACCCATACTGCAAGACCTCGCTCGTTAATCAACTTAAAATTTCTCAAAAACGTTTGCTCGTCTTGCAAAACACTTGCAAACCAAGTTACTCGCATTCTAAGGTTTTACAGTATTCTGAACATGAACTACATTTCATGTAGAGATACTCCACTTGGACTATAGTCAAGACTGGATGGATGGATGGACGTCAGGATGGATGGATGGATGGACAAATGATATATAGCTGGAAACTGCTTATTTGCATAGAGAGTATAAAATAACAAAGAAACATATAAATACTCTAAAAACACAGCACTTGACAAGATGAAACAAAAAATACTGTGTGGCTCCACAGGCCATTAGGGGTTAAATTCGTAGGGTAACATCAAGGCCAGATGCTCCGACACCTTCGCTGCACTGCTCTCAGCAGACTCACAGTCGTGTAAGCAGTGGGTGTTCTTACATTCACTTGATTGGTAACTGTAATTTACTTGCTTTTAATTGTGTTAAAAATGTTTCACATGGTCATTGTCATTAAATGTGTTTTTTGTTTTTTTTCTGTTTTTCTTTTGTTTTTTTTTCTTTGCTTCTGGCACTTGATGAACCAAAATATATTCAGACTCTTTTCTCAGCACAGACTGCAAAGCCCAGGCGTGGCACACTTCACTGTGACTGCTTATTTTTCATAGCTGACTCCCACGTCAACAGACATGTACAGGAACCAGCTTATAATCTATGATTATGCCACCACGTATGTTATTATAAAACTAGGGGAAAGAATTGAGGGAAGTGGAAAATTATGTGCTTTCATCGTCTGTATTTATTATTGTGAGTTGGTCTCTGCGTGGTATTGATTTTCGTTCGCTCTGCATGAGCGACCTGAGCACCTCCATCGTCACCGACTGCATGCCATCACATGGCCTTGCTCAGCGGTTGCTATGCCGAGCCGCTGATCCACAGAGCCAGCAGAAAGCAACGGATGCCACACCACCCGCCATACTCTCCTCTAATTCCAGCATTGTTACTCGGCAACCCTGGGATTTTTTATTCACAGTTTTTGTTCAAATTTTCATATGATGCACCCTATATAATTTATGCTCTTCACTAGGTACAGCGTCTACATTAAGGAGCAAAACGTCTTACTATTCTTGCCAAAAATAACACTCTGTCTCCAGATGATTCTTGCTACAAATATTCATTGTTGAAGAGAATAACTGTTTTATGATATCATTACCTTAGCTCAGATAAATATTCCCTAATACCTGCTTGAACATCGGATACATCACAAACTGAGACAGAAAGCCTATTAGAGGTGGGTAGTTAAGGTCCAGAGAGCCCAGACCAAGATTCTGTTTCAACCAACCAGTTGAGTATAAAGAGTCACAGTCAACTGGTTGGTTGAAGCAGAATCTTGGTCTGGACTTTGGCTCTCTGGATCTGAATTACCCACCTCATTTTCCAGTAAGTGCTGGATCCAGAACAAAATCACCAAGTGTGCATCTTAAATTAGTGAGAGAGCTCAATCCTCACAACCAAGTCACAGTCATGAGCTGATTGGCTTCCACCTGAGGCTGACATTATTCATTTGAGGGTGCTGTGCAAAATTTGCCACCCTTGTGAACCCGGGTCTTAGTAACTGTGACAATTGTTCTGCTGAGGGTAGCAGACCATAAACCCAGAACAGTGGGACACAAGGATGGAATAGAGAATTATATGTTTGTTAGGGATGGAGTCTCCCTTTCCGGGATTCACATGGACTGGGCAGGAAGAGCGGTATGAAAGACCCTGGGGACTGGGGGCGGATTAACGTCTTTGGGGACCCTAGAGCGACATGGCTAGGATAGCCTATAATCCGCCCCTGCTGGGGAATCATCCTCATTTAGGCTAGGGGAAGGGAAAACTGAATTTAAGAGTGGGCGTCAGGGAAAGCTGAACGAATGGGGAGACAGGACCTTCTAACAGTGCTATCATAAACTCCAAAGATTAATGCCAAAGCAGATCTATTCGGGCTACGCAAGCAACACTCTTCATGTTTTATATTCATAAACATGTCACAGGCTTCAGCTAGGAACTTCCAAAGTGTCTTACGCTATAACAACAATAATAATAATAATAATAAAAGTAATACTAATAATTATCATCGACATTGCCATTATGAAATCTCTTGCTGGCACACGCTCATCTTTAAAACCTACCTGCACTGCAATCAGCTGCAACATTTCCGCCCACCTCATAGCCACAGCCGCCCTATAATAACGTTTCAGCAAAAACATCTTGCAGTTCTGCGCCATCTTTGCATTGTAAGTCACCGGGATATGTTGCCTGCCAAATACACGAAGTAATTAATTAACGATACACTCAATCGCGGCACCTTCAGCCATCTGCCAGCCCCCCTGCACTGCAATGGATGTCTCAAACCTGCCCTCTGTCAGCGCTGGTACAGTATTCTACTAGCCGGACAACGTACCATTATCTTTCGATGCTGTCTGAAACACAGCTCTAATGACCTGTGCTGCTCAAACTCCTTTCTACTCTGACAACCTCTGGAGGCCTGTTACTAAGCAATTGAACAGAGTTCTGGTTAGCCTGCGGCCATTTCTTCCCGCTTTTCCAAAATTATTGATTCTTGACAAGCTTAACTGTGAATAAAATTCCAATCAATTAAGAAAGATCGTCTCTCTTCCACTGCTACATAGCGTTAACATAGCATTAATCCTAATTAAGTTAAATCTGCTAAGAGCCTTATTTGTTTACTTGGTATTGCTGTGTATCTCAGCTTATGAAGGGAGTAATGGAACGAGACAGAAGAGGAATGGCAGGCAGATGGAGAAAGACAGCTGACAAGTTCTGCCAAGACCTTCGCTTCATGGATTTGTGAGTTTCTTTTTCTGCTTGTTGCAATTTCTATTAAATAACTTTTTGTGGTCAGTGCAGCCTAATACTGGATCTTCAGAAGTGGTTATGGATGTTTGGATTGATGTGTGGATGGACTGATGATGGGCAGATGGACAGACAGATGGATGGGTGGATGGATGAATGAATAGATGATAGAACAATTGGTGCAGTTTTTAGGTTCTTTGTCAGGTTACAGAAGTGTTCTTTAGTATCTCTGACTGTACCTGACGTTAAATCATTGTGCCCATCTAAATCAAGCAAACCTTATGCAGTTGTCTTGTATTACCTAATTTTTACCTGTTACATTCTAATGCTTATTTGTTTGACTTAGACTGCACTGGTCCTCTTTATAGTCCTAAGTAAAGGGTCTAAGTGTTGATATCCTACCACTTTCCCCTAATTGTTGAAATCCATTTGCCCACACTCCATAAAGAAAAAAAAAGTTGTCAAGCGGTTCATATGCAGCCAGAACAGCACATATAGATGCTTTAATAACAAAATAAAGCAGATTTCTTTCAGCTCTTGCCATCCAGAGGACACAAGTAAACATGGTTTAATATGTCTAAACCCCACAATAAATACTTTATAGTTTTTTTTAAATAACACAAGACCCTTGTGTGTTTTAAGCTCTTCATATGACACTCAGAATAAATGCACAATTCATATTAACTTAATGCATCATTAGACATATATGTACTTTATCAATGCAAAATACATATGAAAATAATGTAATGTCTAACACATAAGTCCCACATTCATGCACAATCCATATTGAATGTGTCATTAGTCATATATGTCCTTTATTCATGTACAATGCACATTAAATTAATGTTTTGTCAATGCATGATTCTTTGAATGAGCTCTGCTGAATTATGAATCATTCCACACAACTAGAATGAGTATTTTGAAAAGGAAACATCCATTTTCAATTGATGCGTTCACTATTTTTTCTGAGAACGTAGTATGAATTTTCTCATGTCTAATTAAACCAACTGAATGGGGAGAGATCATATATGTCTATCATTAGAATATTCAAAAGCAATATAATTTTTTATTAAGAAACAACAAGCAATAAACAAGTTTTTACTACTAAGGCCATTTGTTATCACATATGGTAAAATGTAAAGTTCATACAAAAGATTTATATTTTTCCTATAGGCTTGAATGTCTTGAATGTGGCCATAATCATGCAAAAAAAATACTGACTTGTAGTGACCATATAAATAACATCATGCATTGTCATATATAATTGAAATATTTGCCTTTTATGTGTTTTTTTCATATGGGTAATTGTCAGACCACTACATTAAACTAACATTATAACACTACAATTTCATCAAAAATGTATTGTCCTACAGTATATAGTTAACTGCAGAACCATACTTAAAATAAAGCTTATTTAATTTTCATAGTGCTAAAATAATTATTCCTATGTTTCATTTGGTGACTCTGTGCCTCAGAGCTGGTAGGTTCATACAGTTTCCAGTGAGTGTTTAGAGTTCTCGTTTCATGGGAAACTCAGCATTAGAACGCAAAAAGAAGTGTGATTTCAAAGGGGCCCTCACTACAAAGGTTTAAAGTGAGAATCAAGCCCCCTGGACACCAGACATTGTCACTGCAGTTCAGGTGAAACAAAGAAGCAGCTGTCTAGAATTATTCAGTATAGAACCAGTCAGGCCAAGACTGGCTATCTGGCAGCTCAGGAAAATTCACGACAGGCAAATCCAAAGTCCAAGTCCAATTTCTACTTCCATACCAGTGTATGATGTGCGTACCCTGGGAAGGATTGGCTATGTACACCCTGGCTTGTGCCCTGTGCTGCCTCGGAAGGGATGGGATGGGATAGGATAGGCTCTACCCCACCCCAACACCCACAGCCCTGACCAGAATAAGCAGTTTCAAGATGGATGGATGGATAACCTATTTATGTGTAATTTAATTTTGCATTTCAAGGAACAGGTAATTAAACAATAATGAGGGCTAAATGCGGTCACGGCTCCCTTAACACCTAATTAGATGTTAATATTCCCATTAGGAATTAATATTCCCCACAGAGGGTTTTGACAGCTCTCACGGTTTTCAGGAATGTATCCCCCCCCCCCACTGTTGAATATGTTACCGTAATACCACAATGTTTTGTTTCCTGACGGCCCCAGCACCTCCTGACATGTGTGAACTCCTTTCACGAAGTCATACGTATGCAGCACTCACACAGAGGAATTCACACTGGAAAGACACTACACTGCTGGGGGGTCTCAACCACAGCGGGTGGGGGGAAGTTTCACCATGCGGGAGAATAAAGGGGAATCATGCTGATGAGGAATGGGAGATTGGTCTGCTCCCTGTGCTCGTACGCTGTCGAGAGGCAGGTGATGTACTGCGCTAACGCATGAACATAAACCTCCCAAAAACACCCCTGCTGAAAAGTGGTGCTTTAAAAAAAATAAAATAAAAATAGGGCAGAAGCAGAAAGGGCGGAGAGATATAATGTGTGAAAAGCTTTGCAGAGCATCTTCAAGCTGACTTGCTAAGCATTTTACACTACAGAAGCAGGAACGGTGTTTGCGAATGCTAACAAAATCACACGAATCATAAGGATCGAGGGTTTTTTTAAATCCACATATCTTGGCAGGATCTATTGTTTGGTTCATCCATCCATCTATTCAGGGATTTAGATGGGAGGCATAAGAGCAGCTATAATTCATGTAGAGGGACCAACCTTATTATTAACCAATTACATATTTTTAAACGGTGAGTGACAAGGGAAGGGGCACTCAGTGGGCCAATCAGCCTTCACCTGAGGCCAGAGCCCCAGTAGTCCCGCCCCATGTACTTCACATCCATCCACCCATCTTCCCTTCTTCTTATGCACTACAGGGTTACACTGAGCCTGGAGCTTGGATCCCAGGAAGTTGAGGGCATAAGGCAGAGGACACCCTGGACTGAAATGCCAATCTTATTTTTCTTTCCATCCATCCATCCATCTTCTGTAACCACTTATCCTGTTCAGGGTCATGGGGCGTTTGGAGCCTACGGCTATGGGCACAAGGCAGGGAATACCCTAGGATGGGGCGCAAACCCAGATACATATGCACGGTAAAGATATTTCTAAACCCCAAAATAAAATGGTTAGGGGGGCTGTTTTCCTCCATGATACAGTATGTAAATCACACTGGTGGCTTAGCAAGTTTCAGATTATTCAAAAGTAGTCAAGGATAGCCAATCACGTGTTTCATATGCATAACTTTTTCATTAATACTAAAAATTAATTAATTATTGTTTAGATACTAAAAAAATTGTTAATACTCCACAGCAGGATGCTGTGGCTTTACAGTATGAGTCATTATTCTGTTCCCATCTCCTCTGACAATTTACTGGTTTCGATAATATGTAAAACTTCCGGAAGCCATAATTCAAGCATTTAGGCTGTATCTTCCAAGCTAAATGTATGTGACAGTAATCTGTAGCAACATGTTTAGCAACAATTCCAGGAAGCAAGCTCAGTGTGGCCAGTGAGTTATCATTCACATACTGTAATGTACAATAAAATAACTGAGGTGATATTTATAACATTTTCGGTTATGAAATATATTGTACTAGCCAGAGAAATATTTTATATGTAGAACTCAACGATTAACAACCAGATTAGCATGTTAAATTATCAAGCTTCCAAATGGCCAATTTATTTGTATAACCCAACATTTTCGTAACTGAATCTTATTGAACTGTACAGCTTCATTTTCTGAAAGCTGTCAAATGTATAGCATCACGATCTCACGCTTGTCCTCTAACCATCTAGCTTAACAGTTGACTAATTATAATTTATGGTGAATTTTGTTTGTCTTTTAAATTCCCCACTCTGTGAATTCGCTGAAGACTTGTGAAGAAGCATTTTCACTTTATGCATCGCGTGGGATGTTGTTTTTTTTCTTACTGGCATTTACGCACCTTATGAGAATCTTTCTTTTGAAGCTTTTCCAATGTAGAAAGACAACTTGGAAATTTGTACTGAACATTTATGTGATGTTGCTATATGTTTATCTTCTTAATGTTGCCACCTGTGACCATGAAGACAGTAGGTGAGTAAATATTTTTAAAAGGTTTTTCTTACTTCATAGCGCAATAAGTTTTCTGGTTATCATCAATCAAGGTAAGACAATTTCACTAAAACTATATAGTTTAATTGGTATATAAGTGAGCAGTAGGGTTATATTCTTCAGGCAAACAAGGCGTGTAAAATATATTTAAAAAGTCCAAGTAAGATTACATGCCTGTGAATTATCCACAGCGTGTTTGTCAGTAGAATTTCCGTTCTGTGGTGTTCCATTGTAAAAGCTCACCAGTGCCTCCATGTGTAAATTTTGGAAAAAAAAAATTAGTTAGAACACTGAATAGGTAGGCGTGCCCTCACACTACATCTTATGAAATCTCCAGTCAATCACCGTCATTAGCCACAAGAAATCAAACTCAAGAGCAAGTTGCACAACTCTGTCAGGTTCAGGGGCATACGCAGAGGCGGGGCTACAAGAGGCATTGGCCACGGCTGAAACCTGATTGGCCCTCACAATGCCCTTCCCCTGTCACTCACTGACTCAAAACACATCATTGGCTAACAAAAAGCTTGGCACCACTCTATGAATTATGGCCCCTCTAATACCCCCCCCCCCCCCACACACACACTTTAAAAATTCCGAGAATCACCCTGGTCAGGTTTAAGCAAGAGCCCTATTCAACACATGATGACGTCCTGAAAGTATTGAAGTCACAGTCTTCTGTAAAAAGGCCCCTGGGGAGTTGCTGGTAACTTGGCAGTTTGTGGTTAAACCCACACAGTAAATAATAGGATCACCTGGAAAGATAAAATAAATGTACTTGGCAGCCCAGTGTTCCCGAGAACATTCGTAAATAGAATGAAAACTTCAGGACCCCAAACTTAGATGGTTGTGCTGAAGAACACCAGTGCAACAATGTTTATTTTAAGCTCTGGAGCACAAGGGCAGTTTGGCTGAATTGTGGCAGCTTCTTTCGGCACCGTTCCTGTTTATTTTTAGTTTTTTTTTTTTTTTTTACTAGGAAACGTGCTCTATTGTAACCATAGCAGTAGCAATTCAGTGTCAATTTCACCAAAGACAATGTACACTGGCACTTAAAAGGGGCTGAAGACGTCACCCAAATAAATTGTAAATTCACAGTATCGGGAGATTGGTAAATATGGAAAATGGAGGTCAACATCAGGGCAGGCGGGATCGATGTTTCCTGAATGTTCATGAAGCACTCACATCAAAGGGAGAAAGCCGAACGACTCCGAATGCGCCTCTGTCTGTCGTCCTCATGCACAAACTGTGTGTTAGAAGCGATTCAAATGAAACAGACCGGCCGACAGCTGTGCTTCTGGAAGGGAAAAGATCAGAGGCTGGGCTTTTTGATTAAGGCAGCAGGATCAGACCCCCCCCCTACCCAAAATCACAGATGTATAACCCTTGTAAAAGGCTATTTACCTTGAATTTCTGCATTGCATTTGCACACATTGAGCTGTATGCCATGCAGCTTGCTTTAGGTGAAGCTAATTTGCAACATGCTAATTAGCTACATGCTGTGGAAAACTACAGCCGACCCCGAGTGTGGCACGGGCACGGTGCCAGCAGAGAGAGCGGCTCCCGGCGTCGTCCTCGCGCCGGGGTCCTCGGAGCGTATATTTTCGGAATCGCAGCTGGTCTGTCCACAGGGACGCGGGGAGGCGTGACTAACGGACCAGACGCTCGAACTCTAATTGCCTACGTGGGTGTCAGCGGGCCGTGTAGCTGTGTCACGGGGGTGGGGGGGTTGAGTATGTGACCTTTTCGTCAAGCATCGAACGGGGCTGCACAGGTCTTCCTGGGCTTTGCTGACTTCCGCCACAAAGCTCATCTCTCCTCGAGCCTAATCGCAAAAAAATATCTAGTACCGTTCACAAGGTAGAGTCAGGGCTGGTCAAAGCCCAAGGCAGGCATCACCTCCCGGTGCCCTTCCAGTAAAGTTCAAAGCCCAATTTCACTTTATCTCTGGGGATGGGGCAACTGTGGAGGTGGTACTGGTAGTAAAGCTAGCTCAGAGGGTGGGGGAGGGATTGTGTTAAAGTTAATAGTGAAATTAATAGTGCACGTTGCACATTGGCTCCCACCTTTAAGGTTGGGGGCTCGACTACTGTCTCGGATCTGTGGATGTGGTAGGTCTCTCCCAGATTTACTGGTTTCCTCCCACAGCCCAAAGATATGTAGCTGGGCTAACTGGCAACTGGCATGTGACTGTGTGTGTGAGTGCCCTGTGATGGACTGGCATCCCATCCAGGCTGTACCCCTGCCTTGTCCCCTGTGATGGACTGGTATCTGATCCAGGCTGTTCCCCTGCCTTGTGCCCTGTGATGGGCTGGTATCCGATCCAGGCTGTTCCCCTGCCTTGTGCCCTGTGATGGACTGGCATCCCATCCAGGCTGTTCCCCTGCCTTGTGCCCTGTGATGGGCTGGTATCTGAT
>JAODKE010000114.1:19754226-19771673 GCA_026779605.1 Mormyrus hasselquistii
TATCTATCTATCTATCCATCCATCCATCCATCCATCCATCCATCCATCCATCCATCCATCCATCCTCAACCACTTTACACCCAGTAAAACTTTCAGCTAATAGTTACATTTATCTTGTTGCATTTTCCAGATATTTTCAATTGTGTTGCAATACAGCAGTAAATGTAGGCATGCTTACCTTTAACTGCATGGTCATAAACTCTGGGGTGGCAGGTCAACTACAGAGATGCAGACACATCACAGCATCCCCTTCAGTGAAACTACTGTCACCTGGCAACCGTATCCACATCACATCACTTGGTGCCTGCCAGTGCTGATGCTCCTCACTGCAACATGGCTCACAGCTGTTGCACTGACAAAGGGGATAGCATGGTACAATTGTCTACATAGGATGAATGTGCACACGGGTCTTCAGATGCCCTTTTTGAGACAAACAAAACGTTTTTTATTTTTCAAATAGAATGGTTTATTTATTTATTATTAATAGCGCAGTTTCTTAATCTGTCTCTTTCATTCGTTTTTGTCTTTCGTGTTTTTATTGTGCATTCTTTTTTATTTTTGCATACTCATGCCGCCACCAAAACAAATTCTTTGTAAATTTTGTCCACGGTGAATAAAAGGATTCTGAAAACCTTAATGTTTTTCAAAAGGACAGCAACAGTCGAATTTAAACTGAATATAATTCAGATTCATTGCTTATGTGAGGCACAGTCCTGGTCTCGGCTGTGCTATGCTTACGGACATGCACCATATCAAGTCTGCAGAGGTAGCACGGTACTGGTAACATGCTCCTACCCCCCCTCACCCATCCCGCCCCCCACTACAGTGCTCCCCTATAACACCATAATAAACCACTCTGTCATTCCTGACCCCATGTTCTATTCCCTATTTCCTCATGTTCTTTCTCTTTAAATTGCTAGCCATGAGCCCGCAAGGTGAAATCAAGCCTGAAAGATAGCACCATATATTCCGTCACGTCAATAAAGCAGTGACAGCATTGCTGGAATGGAGCTCGTTGGGTTGCATCCAGTCATAATGGGGGTCTCCTGTTGCCATGATTGCTGCTGGCCACCGCACCTGTATCCCAGTCGCTACCCACTAAAGATCCATCACTACTGTTGCAGTTCTCATCAGTGTGGAAGTATATTTTGCAAATCGTGTTACTCAATTTGCGAACAGAAGTTTAAACGTTCTCAGGCTAGCAATAAGAAGAGAACATAGTTACAAACATAGTTTGTTTAATTACACAACTTGCATTTTAAGAATAGTGCTGTGTTCCTTGATAAGTACATGTGTATCCCCAAGTCTTGTGCCCTGTGCCATCTGGAATGGGGTCGTCATTATCCAGACCAGGATAAGCTTTACTTACACATAAATGTTTTGAGGACAGAAGGAAAAATGATTGCTTCAGAGCATGGGTGTCATTAGGTCCCGAATATTTTAAGCCTAGCCCTCAGTATTTTGCCCCTGATTCCAATCTTCCTTCAAAAAAAAAGAAAAAGTCAAGCCCTGGGTAAACTTCACCCCTGATCTTTTCAATAGTTACAAATGCCCCGGTTGAGAGAGATAACCAATCAGATTATAGAGGAGGTGGGTCCAAGCAATTACAGACATCTGACTGGTTGACTCCACCTAATCTACAATCTGATTGGTTCTTTCTCTGAGCTAATCATTTTTCCTTCCGCCCTCAGAACATTTTTGCTGGAGTAAAATTTCAATGAGCTTAGGATAAGCAGTTGGAAGATGCCCAGATGGGCTATGTTTTCTGCTGCACTGCTTCCAAATAAATTTTTTGTGTCTATCAGAGAATAACATTTCCATGGGAACCTTCTCAGATCCATTCAAGCATCAACCGTGGACAATGGCCCTTCTTGCTACTTTACAGCTTGAAAGCTTCCTCTTTCCTGCCACTTCCCTCCACTGCTGTTCGCTTCCCTTAAATGTTGCTTATACGTGAAAAGTGTTTCCATTGTAATCTTTTGCCATGTTAACCGAACCTGTAACCTAAAATGCTGTGTTTGTGCTGAGCTGCTTTGTGTGTTTGCTAACAGCCAGCCAGTGGTTAGGCAGCAGCTGTTCTCAATGCAGTGGCACAAGAGGATGGGCAATTTTTAGAGTGATAATCTCCTTCAGTGCAACAAGCGATTAAAAGAGCACAACGCAGCTGGGAAAAGGATAAACATAGTTGAATGATGGGCTGATTTGCCAAGCAATGACTCACATCCCAAATCGCAAACAAAAATCAAACGAAAACTAAAAATTTATTTAATTGCTATAAAGGAACTCATTTTCTCTTCAGGTTTAAAAAACTCAGGCCACTACTATTCAAATTCATCTGCACACAGACTCACAGTTTTTTTTAATCAAACCTTCTATCATTTCATCAAATCTTCACATAAACAGATCTCAAAGAGTATGGGAAAAGAAATGCTCAGTGTTCTGCTTCTCATGCTGGCGCCTTTCTTTTTGCTGAAGTTCTAGAACCAGGGCCAAAAGAAGGAGTAGACAGGGGATGAACTTCACCTTGGCGTACGGTGAGGACTCAATGGATCAGGGGATGAGGCAGAAGTCAGTGTTAAATGAAAAATTAAGGGCAGGAAACAGACATTCTGGTCACATCATGAAGTCAAGAACAGACCAAACAAAGACCAAGCCAAGAATCACTCAGGTCACAACCAAGGATGAAGAACCATGTAATGAAATCAAACATGCTTTTATCTGAACTCAAAAGAAGAAGCTTCAAGACTGCATTTGAATGATATCTTGTAGCCAGCTGGATGCACTGAAATTTTGTAAATTAAAAACTACTATTCCGGTGATAATGAGGGTCAGACATCACTGCGTAGCAAATAGCAAAGAACCATATGGTATACCCTATGTCCCCAAACGTGTGACCTGCCTGGGGCAAAGAGAGGAGCATACACCTGAGCAGTCGATGGGCTCCATTGAACACCAGCATTAGCTACACCTTCAGGCAAACTTCTCACTGAACCCCTCTGTCCCAGATGCCAGCCGGCTGTGTCACATTGCATCTGCTAAAACGCCCTCGCATCTGCCCAGGGCGTCTTGCAGCTCTGCAGTGTGAGGCCCCGTCAGCTTCCTCGGCATTCAGGCATGGGGGTGGAGCATTATACAAGGCATTGAAAACAAGGAGAGGAGAAGAAGCAAGCCTTTGTTGACCTGGCGCACATGTGCGACGTAGGCAAGTAGGAGGCAGCAGGCCTACTCTGCAGGCTACTCCTACCTACAGACTGAAATGATCCACTTTCATTTCTTTGGGTGTATTTTCTGGGTTGTGTATGATTCTGTATCATTCATCCATGATTTTCTCATCTCTTCAGAGCAGTTATTTATTCAGTAAAAGAAACACAGCAAACAACCAGCGATAACCTCAACAGCAGGTTATAATTATAACTTATGCAAATGTCTTGTGACTTGAACTGCATATTTCTTATTTACTCCCACAAAACCTAATGACTTACATGCAGTGGCATCGGAAGAAGTTTGGCATCGGGGGAACCAAATTTGCCCCAGTGGGGGGTGCAATGCAATAATCACATGAAAGGATGCAATGTCAGAAAGATTTTAAATAATTAAGATCGATAAGACTAACACTGTTTAGGGGGCCTGCCCCCACATTAACCCTTATTTCCGATGCCCCTGTTCATATGATAACCTACTGCACTCTGGAACATGTCAAAAATGGTTTTGATGAATCAGTCCAGTCTTGATGAAAAGTAAAAAACGTACAGATTTGCTTGTTCAGTTTCTCACACTTTTTTTCTCAGTTATCAGCGAAGAAGACGTCATCAGTATCCATAGTGTGGGAAGCGATAAGCCACTGCCTTCGGTATCCGTCTTGTGTCTAATGCTGCGATTAGTTATAGTCAAACAGCTATGTTTAAAGTACAGAAAACATCAGATTTTCGTGGTGCTGGTAACATTTGGAATGGTATTTAAAGCCTGAAGAAATGCCAACAAACCATTAATGCTAACTACATGAACTGTAATAGGGAGATTCAAGCATTGTGTAATAATTACTTATTAAACACCATCAAGCTTTACTTTCTATCTTAATTGGTAGGTTTTATGTATGCTCAGTGTCACGCAACAAGAGACAAAGGTCTCAAGGGCCAGCGTTTTGGCGAAACAAAAGGGGGTTTATTGAACTCAAATGATCAGCAACTGGAAATAAACAAGATCACGAGAGATCAAAAATAGGAAGAGTCAAGCTAGGAAGGGCACATGCAACATATGGGTTTGATGACAATGACTGGACTGGGAAGCATGTGTATATGAGACTAATGAGGAAGCTAATGAGAGGCAGGTGGGAGTGTTTAGGTGGGAACAAGAAGTAAGACAAATATATAAACAGGCGTGGCTTATTAGGGCCATGCTAGGGAGGAGACAGGGGGGTCAGGTGGACATGGCAGGCAGGATGTGACACTCAGCAATTGTTGGTATATCTTGTCAACATGAAGTTTCCTTAGCTTGATTTCCAGCTCTTAAGCAGGCGGGTCCATCACCTAGTTTACTTACTTCACTTGCACACATCTGCTCATGATCTTCTCAGGTCAATCCAATCCACACTCCTCAATCCAACATTTAACCAGGCTTGGAACCCAGTTTACCACTTATATTGGTCAGTACATCAATTTTTCATAGAATTGCTTCTTTCCAGAACAAAATTCTTGCCATTCTGGGCAGAAGAGGGATGGTGAATAGAATAGAATCACCATTACTATTGTAGTTGAATTTGCAAATTTCAGGCTTGTAACAAAATATCCTACTGTGTCTTTTAAGGCCAAACCAGAGCCCCAATCCATCCATCCCTCAAACAACCTATCCAGTTGGGAGCCTATTCCAGGCAGCACGGAACACCAGGCTGTGGTACATCCTGGATGGGAGGCCGGTCCATCACAGGGCACAAGCAGTCATGCACTACAGGCAATTTAGAAATGCCAACTAGTTTAGCTGCATGTCCTTGAACTGCTGGAGGAAATCCACACAACACAGGCAGAACATGGGGAGAACTCAGAAACAGAGATGAGATTCACCCACCCGGGCGCGGAAGTGTGAAGCGACAGTGCTACCCACTGAGTCACCAGGCCACTATGCGGCCCCAATCTCTATAAAAATCAAAGTGAGATTTTTCATTTAACAGTGAAATAAGGAAGTGTTAACATTTTTGTTTGGACTTTCAAAAGCACTGATTTCTATTTTCTCCTAGAGCAAACTTTGCAAACCTTTGATGCTAAGGTTAAGTTTTCATATTTTTTATATACTATAGACTCAGGAAAAAAAAATGGCAAAGTTGCTTAAGAAGTTTTCTTTCCAAACACTGGTGTTTTTATGTTTTTTTTCTACTTAGAAATGCAATCGTACATTAAGGTTTTGACCCAGCATACCTGTCATGATTTCCATTTAAAATAAACCCACCAGCATTATGGAATTTATGCATCTCATCGCTTTTGGAAATAAAACAGTTAAGTACATCTTTGTGGCTGTTGAATTTTCAGTTACACTGGTTGATATTCTGAGTTTCTAGTTGTCATCACGTAATCTTCAAACACCCAGACACCAAGAGCTCACACCACAAGGTCTCTTTATGAATTGACGTAGCTTATCAAATAAAGTTTTGCCTGAACATGGTCCTATAAATCTCGTTAAGTATAGTACGTTAATGCTTCCCAGACCTCCAATCTTAGCATTTTTCTGCAAGATAAATTGACACATTCCATTTTGGTGTAACAGAGTCATGTTTCACGGGTAAGCTAATTTCATTGTTGTTATTTAAGATGTTTTTCTTTCTCACACTCCCCCAACTCCAGAATCTAAACTGTAAAATTAGGTGTCATGCAATTGTTCTGTTAAGTGACAGTGCATTACATTAGCCCAACAATAGCACCAATAATCTGTTACTTTGCCTATGCATTTTGAGAATCAGTTATTTAAATAAAAAATGAAAACATTAACCATGAAAAAAGCGTCACAATTGAAGATATAAATAGCGTACTTCTCTCTAAATGTTTGTCTTTAAAAGGGACGTTGGAGTAACCTATGGAGCCACAAACCACAGCCACAAACATCTAAAAAGAAAGTAAACCTCTGCTTTTGAAAAAGACGATCTCATTGGCTGAAACACAGAAAAAAAACTGCTGAAAAGAAAGATGGAAAGTCTCAGCCATGTACTTTTATTAACAGATGCCTTTATTCAAAGCAAGATACAACACTGTGAACCTCAGCACTACTTTCTAAAAAGCCATATGACGGCAGCAGGTCTTGCAATGTGAAGCCAAAAAACATGACAAGACACAGTTTGCTCACCTCATCTCTTCAAGCACCGAAGCCGCGACTGAATGCAAGTCCGATGGTTTTTTGCTCAGTCACTCCGAATGAGTTCGTGCAACTTTTGTGCAGCTTCAGTATGTTTTCTGTGCTGGATAAGCGCCCTCCTGCTTGTGAAGAGACTTCAGCTCAGCAAATGCATGATATAAAGCAGATGGTTAACCATGGGGAAAAAGTCCTTGACATACATCTCAGATTGCTAACCTACCAATGACAACCATGGCAGCTAAGGGATCCTCTGCTGAAGGAGACAGATGAGCTCTCCCCTGGCCAACTTCCAGCCGTGCTGTGAAGGTCCAGAATTTAAGCGACGGGCCGGCAGGATGACAGATGGAGCTCCGGCCATTGTGACCTTGCTAGACACTGATATTTCAAGCTAGACGCGTCTCTCTCTCCCTCTGCATTATGGACAGACAAGTTGAAAAAGCGGCTGACAGCAGTGATTAGGTGGATAAAGAAACCGCTTACTGTATGGACAAACGAGGCAAGGACAGATTGCTGCAGGAGAACAGGACACTACTGGCACTTCCTGCCCTACCCTGGATATGAGTACATTCTTCCATTCATCTCCAGAAGCATGAGAGGATATGTAGGAGTAGCCAAAATCTTCTAGGGTCAAAGGTCCTCACACATACAATAGAAGTAATTGATTACCATTTACCAACTTGAGCCAGATTTTTCCTATTCACAAGAAATAAGAGCTCAGCATGGATGAAGTTGCCCCCGGTGGCCATATTTATACTGCCGATGGCCACTCGTTCTTGCCTGCAGTTGTTCACTTTGTCCGCATCCTCTTCGGGCTCCGCAAATCTCGCTTGCAATCTCAAGATCCCATCTCAATTTATCTAGTGCCTCGAAATTGTTCCTGTTGAAATGAATGGTAATTATGCTGCTGACTTACAAGATTTAACCTTATGAGCTGATTTCCAGGAACGCATTAGGCTCGTTATTAGGGGAATACCTGTATTTTCCAAGGCAGTGGATTGCAATTTCCCACTGACAGCAGAAATACTTCAGGCAGAAAACCCATTCCTGTGCCTCCATTATCATATCTTCATACCAGTCATAACATCCCATCCTGATATCCCTGGAACAGTGATCACATTATACTCTCACCCATCATATGCCTGGTTACGTACGCCTGCGTTATCCTACATAGGACTCCCATTCAACATCAATACTGGCAACTTTTTTAGTTTGGTTTGCTTTGTGCCCTCAAATATGGTTACGAAAGATGCAGAGCAAATGATCTGACCAGTCAGGAGGAGCCATCTGTAACCCTGTACTGTAGGTCACTGTCATTCAAAACCGGGCTGTCTCTAGTTACAGACAAACCAGGCTGCTGCATAAGGCTCCAGAATTACCTGCAGTGTGAAGGAAATTAAGTGATCGTAATTTTTCTCGGTGGGGGGGGCTCCCAAGTAAAGCTTTGCCTAGGGCCCCTGAAAAGCAAGAGCCACCCCTGGTCAGAAATCTAGGCACGGGAACTGCAAATCTGTTGTTATCCCATGAAAGCTGCACTACAGGCTCACTGTTGCTACTCCCCAGCATACGGTTCACAATGAGGCTCCCTTGCCTTAAAAATGACTTCCCCTTTTCGCAGTACTTAAAAGGAGACTCTGGCTGGGCAAAAGAGAGCATAACCACTCGCCATAAACAGACACATGGCAGCCCGACAGCATCAAAGGCCATGACCGCCCACCTCTGCCTCCACTCCACTTTGGCTCTTCCTCTACCTTCATTGCTGTCGTCTCCAGTATGTATTATGGTAAGCTGGTTTCAGCTAAAAGTAAACAGATAAATATGGATCTTTAAACCATATTGAATACATTTTAATAAACCTGTAAGCGAACAGCTCATAAAGTCACCAGAAAGAACAGGTAACAATCCTCGTTTGCGCAGGAAAAACATTTATGATATATTAATAACTTACTGTATTATTAAAACTCTATATATACATGCTGCAGGTATATATAGCATTTTAACTATAATGCTTGTTTATATAATATATATACAGGATAAATATTGAAAAACGAAAAAAGGGGATAGCTCCACAAAGAAAGGGCAACTATACCAGATTTCATTTTTAATGTCCGATGATGGCATCCAGCTGCAGAGATGATGGCACTTGCCTGAAGATGCTACCAGAAGGGCCTCCTTCATAAAAACTAAAAAAAAAAAAAAAAAAACTCATTGAATTTGAGCACCACTTCCTTTTAATGGACTTGGTGAATCGGCAGCCTTGCCGTCATGCATCTTTACCGCTGTGTCTCTCATTGTTAGTTAACTCACCCGCTAAAGGGATCCGATATCCGTTGTCAGAAGATTAAAAACATCTGTCAGTAACTGGCAAGGATTATCTGTGAAACTCACAAAAGTCTGATCACTTCAAGGAAATGGCATGAGACAACATTGAGGAATGGCAGCAGCTGCTCAGAGGAGGAGCTCGCCTGAACTCTTGGTGTTGACAATTGAATCTTCACCTGACTACAGCTAAGAGGTTCTGGCAGGTTTTTTGGTTTTGTCTTCAATCCGACTGGCTTCTGTGTGAGACTCCATTTCGCACTTATGTTAGAATTTCTTTTGATGTCCTCAGAGATAGATGTAAGAGTTCTGTGTTTCCGCTATACATGTTAAACAGCCAAGGTCAGGTTTCCACCAACGAAAACTATATTGTTCTTTATTTGCTGTTCGCATGTGTATATTGGAATGCTTTTGGAACTTATCTTGTTCTCCATGGCTATGGAGCATTTCTGGGGGTTAAGGGTCATGCTTAAGGGCCCAGAGAAGATGTGACGATTCTGCTGAGGTCAAGGCTTGAGCCGACGACCTTCTAATCACAGGCACAGAGGCCCAGATGTGCATCTTCTTTATCTGGTGACATGTTATATACCACAAATATTTTCATTCCAGACAAAAGGCATAGAATGCGACAAAAGGATGAAGCATTCTCTCTGCCTGACTGCGTCTGTATATTTGGTGAAGATGTGAACAGATGAGTTTGCAAATGTTTATATGACTAGGCAAGCTAAAATTCCTCACATCATCCTTGCATGAGGAACATTATTTTATCTTGCGTATATTATGCATAAAAATGTTAATCGCTCAGGAAGTTGCTGGTATGACACGGATGAGCTGTTACCAGAGGTTATCACCACTTACCCTGCTCCAATGGGGAAAGAAAAATGCCTGAATTTCCAGGGAAACCTTTAAAAATAACATGAAAAACTTTCCTCTCGGGATCCATCTGCCGCCATTGTCACATGGACACAGCAGGCTGCTCGATTTGATCGCATCCAATTTCTAATTCCATTGTTTCGGTCAATAGGGCTGCAGTGGCAGCTGTGAGAGGGAGCAGGAGGAGCATTTGCTGAGAGTTACCCGCCAGTTGTTGCGGGGAGCCTCAGAGCAACAGAAAATAATTGGCACGATTCCACCGGGGGGGGGCAAGTTGACTAGGGTGTCTTAGAAAAGGTACCTCCTACATACCTGTCACATCTGTTGACGGTCACCAGCAGCGAGCGTGTTTTGGAGCAACGAGCGCCCCATCTCTCCCAGGCATCCGGCGAATGCGAGGTAGCGTGTGGTACAGCGGCTGAAAATGACTAAATTGGGGAGATGCACATTCTGGCAAACGTGCAGCCGAGAAGCAGAGCAGGCCCGAGATGTAAAAAGATTCCCCATCTGAACGTTCTGTTCTGGAGCACGGGTCAGCATGGTACTTCTGATGACTAAGAAAGAACAGTTTGGGGGATGAAAGGCCCGATACTGGTATGAAGACTACGAAGACTCCCCGCATGCTGTCAATAGTCACATTAATTTAAAAATATCTACCTGTGTATAAGATCCATATCACGTTGACACATGGGTGCCACATTACCAGCCTGGAATGGGGTCCATTAGTTGACTTTTATGTCATCCTAATCCTAACCTGGGTCAACAACGTGAATTCAACATCAGTCACAATCCCTAGCTCCTAATGTACCAGTAGAACAACAGGTGCCAGAGGTTTGTGCTGCTGAACTCCATCAAAGACCTGTTATGTTGGGCTGTCTGACTCCTCCCGGGCCAGCGTGTCATTCCAACCTGCCCTTGTATGACAGCAGGGGACCTTCCTTGCCACAACAGGGCTGCAGTCTGGCATAGAACAAGACGCCCCTAACAACAAATCATGATTTACAGTAGCAATAACACTAATCACCCCTCTTGCCATTTCTGGAAAGCAAAGGGCAATAAAATACTTTATTATCTTGCCAGCTGTAATGTCTTCCCATCAGAGACACGAGGGAACAAAGTGGAACTTGCTAGAATCAAAGCTCCAACCTTCGCTGATTCAATGCCCCTAAAAATGGTGTTCAACTCGACTGACGGACACTTTGAACCTTAATAAAATCACCCCCCCCCCCCCCACTCATAAGCACATTCCGACCAGCTGAAATTGTACAAATTGCACTGGACCTAAAATACCGGCTTATTAACTCAAAATTTCCAGATTTTTTTATATTTATTTTTTTATCAAAACCCATTTCCCTCGGACATGTTCTATTACTACATATTGCAGACTTAGCGATACAGCCGCTCTTCAGCTAGCTGCCTTTGGTAATTTTTGCTAACAAGGCTTGTGCTTCTGGCTGCAAGGAGGTCAGTGTAATTACACTGAACCTGTCTGGTCTATTAAAGTGCTGCATACTCTGCAGCTAGGTGGCATGGCGGCTCAGGAAGTAGCATTGTAAGCTTAAACTTCTAAGCTGTGGGTTGGATTCCAGGACCTGGTTCTGTGTGTGTGTTGAGTTTCTCATGTGTTCACATGAGTTCCGTGGGGATGCCCTTGGTTTCCCACCATAGTCTAAAACAGTACCGCTCAGCCCTGCCATTGGAGACCCCCAGACAGTCCACATTTTGTGTTGAAGGTTGGGGGAGGAGCATTGACTTTCTAGGGGTCCCCGAGGACTGGGTCTAGAAACACAGGCCTAAACATGCAGCTAGGTTAGTTGTCCATAGTGTATGAACTGCAGTGGACATTCACACCATCCAGGGTGTCTCCTGCCTTGCAACCTATGCTTCCTGGAACAGAATCCAAGGTTCCTGCAACCCTGCATTAATCAAGAGGTCATGAATGTTTTTTTTCCTTGAGGTGGCAATTGGGCAATTTAATTACTTGTTAAAAAAAAAAAAAAAAAAAAAAAAAAAAAAAAGTTTTTCCTTTGAGGGATAGGGAGCTCAGTTTTTGAGCCCAGATTTGTTGAGTGTTAAGTTTTTTAATGACTAGACACCTCCTCAGGATATGCATTTTTCATCAGGCTCTTCAGGTTTTACTGATAAACATAATGTCACCTTAGGTGTATTTGATCGACGTTTATACTAAAGGAAACCGAGGTTGACATCCATGCTGCAGAAGGGACAAAAATTTGAATTGGCTAACCTTCCGAAGAGCATTAAAGTTGTATTCCATAAACCCTCATGTAGTAAACTGAATTTTGACAAACATGTCTATCTTTTTTTAAACGGAGTGCATTTTTTAATCCTCTGGAGAAACAGCAGAACAAGCCCATTTTGGGGCTCCGGGCAAGATGTAGTATAGACCCGTTTCAACAATGAAATTCCAGAAACTGATTTATTGTGATGCCCCCTTGTGGCCACAGGCCCTTGGGCAGGCTTCATATACCAATATCAAAGGAAAACAGAATGTCAAAATTTTATGGTATTGGTGGAATCAAGTATTATTTCTAATGATATTATACCACTGATGGTTACAAGAATTACATTATACAACGATTACATACTTTCAAACTGGCCGCTATTGAAACAGCTATAGAATTACTGAAATAATGAATGTCAGTGGTTCGAGGGCACAACGGCACTTCTTAAAGCAGAGTTTGCAGCAACAATTTGTTTGTTAGAAGGTCTGATACGTCAATGCCACCTGCTGCCTACTGTATGTCTAATAAAAGCAATTCAAACACTCCCACATTACAATGAGTCTTCCAAGGAGCTTACGGGAATTTTTTTCTGCACTTCATGTAAGGTCTTTCAGAACATTCTCCTGTTTTCTGAACAGAACAGTTATGCACCAGTTTCACTGTACTTTCATTTTTCAGCAGAGTAGCTATAAAAATCAGTCTGAAATATCTCAGTACATTTTTTTCACTCAAGAAAATGTTCTGTACAAAGTACATTTATAACACATTGGTTCAGCTCAAGTGTTCTGGCCTTCCAGTTATCCATTCTATATACTTTTATCATTTTAGCAAATCAATCAATAAAATGCTTTGCTTTCCAATTAATTGTGTTGCATCATTCGATAGTGGGCGGAGCTACAGCAACTTAATGATGCTTGAAAGAAATGCAGACCAAACATTCACACTATCACCATAATTATCATTTACTGCTTTCCTGTTTGTAAGATAATTCCCATTAGATGATTTTTTAGCCGTGTTTAATATGGCTACACCAAAAAATGCAGGTAGCCTGCAGACTCATTTCAGTTTCGAATGGGTCGGGCAGCCTTACCTTGACACCACGATTATTGCCTTTGACCTAAATACAAAACTGATTTTAATTGCCAGTTACTGATGTAATTAGTTCGAATTTGTTTTGTGCAACAAAATACTCCTCCGATACGGTTCCTTCTTACAGATTTGAAATTTCTAAGAATGGTCATATTAATCTAAGTATAATTATTCATATTATGACCACTAGATGGCAACCTATTAACAAAAAAAGTAAATATTTGTATCTTAACCAATTATTTAACAACAAGTGAACCACTAGATGGAGTGCTTTTGCTATATGATAGTATATGCTTTATCCTTACAAAGACACACACATTTACGTGGTTGTTATACACATCAGTCACGATTGTCTACAAATATATCAATCCCAGTACCTTCCTCTAAGCAGAAGAACATATGTGATTGAAGCTCATGATCAGGCATATGTTCATACAAGCTTCTGTGCATTTTTTCATTCCTGTGCAATATTTCTATTTAATTTCTGTGCAAACTATAACTCCTTTGTTGTCTGTTGCAAGAAAATCAAAGAAAGTGGCAATTCTATATAATTAAATTTTTTATAGAATAATTAACAGGTTCTGTAAAATATTTTTCCTGTTTCTACAAAGCATAAAAGGAAATAGCAAAGCAACAGCCAAGGAACTCACAAAGAAGCATGGATGAGGAGTAATTGATTCACATGACCTTCACGAAAAAGCTGAAGCTCACCTTTCTAAAAGAAGGTACGGCCACAGGAAAATTGGCCAGTTTGTCAAAAATTTTGGAGCTGAAAGCATGAACCACATGCTACAAAAGAACTCAACCATCCATCATCCAAGGTCATGTATCCAGTACATGGTCACAGTGTTAGCTTGGAGCCTATCCCAGGAAGCACAGGGCACAAGGCAGGGCACACCATGGATGGGATACCAGTCTGCCCCTATAAAACATGGAGCTTGGCACATACATAGTCAAACCCAAAAGAAAACGGAGAGAATCCGGTTAGTTAGTATGTTGCTGGGCTACAGAAGGAATCCAGAATCCCTAGAGGATACCTACGGTACATGACACAGGGAGGACATGAAACTCCACACGTACATACAGAGCAGGGGAGGGATTCAAACCCGGGACTCGGGAGGCATGAGGCCACCCACTGAGACACCCTTTGGCCTGACCTTTCTATAACTCAGTTACATAGCTCACAAAAATCAAGAACTTAGAGAAACTACAGAAGAATGGCTGTTGTCACAAGCACTGGGGTTTCAGATTCCACACCATTTCGTGGAACACAATGTGTGTACGCTGTTGACAGAATTCAACTTTATTTAAGTTATCTGAGGAACCATTGTTTTACTTTTTACCTAATGCTCACCTTTTCATTATAATTTATTATTTTAGTCATATAGGCCTAAAAGCTGATATTAACACAAAAATGATTACATTTTGTCACGATCCGCTCCGTCCGATCCTCCCGTGTGCCACGCCCACCTCATTACCTTGTGTTCCTGCCCGATTGTGTTCACCTGTGTCCCGTTAATCCCCGTTTAGCAGTGTATATGAGTCCACGTCTCCCCTAGTCTGATGTCGGTCATTGATGTTGTAGTGATGTTCAGTGTCCCTGGATGTTCGTGCCTGTCTGCCGCATTTCTAGAATAAAACCCGTTTCCCTGTCCGTCTGGCTTACTTTGCTTCCTTGCCCGCCTGCCCGCTGCCAACCGTGACACATTTCATTTGAATTTAACTATAGTTACCTCCTTTGATAATCAGCTACCAACATCACACTGTGCATTGGTAATGCATGTGTGAAAATCACAAATGGCACATGTGACACTGCATATACTGTATGAGTGCATTTTGTATTAATAATTAATTAAGCAAAATCCTTGTATCCTGAAACCAGCCTGAAAATCATTGCAAAAAAAAAATGAAAATAAAGACGTTACTGTGTCCTTGTGTCTGAATTACAGCCATTTGCATGTGTTATAATATTGTACTGCATTCTCAGCAGCTAACATGAATTATGGTAGATGCAAAATCTGTCCTTGTGTTTGTTTTACAGTAGACACTGCGCATGTCAACTCTCACATGCAGGACAGACAGTCTATGTGGTATGCATATGCGATTCTTTTGCAGTATAAATCTAATATGTATGCCTTTACCTGTTATTTGTAAGCATTGTCAGTGACACTGTCACTACACAGCACACATACTTATAGACTGTTGCATCCTGTCACATAATTAAAAGCACGAAGTTCAGCCTTAATTAGTTCAGTGGCACCTTTTATAGCTATATAGCGCATGAACGCTACCCTCCATGTCAAAGTACATTACCTCGCTCTTTGAAGAACTGTCTACAATATGGGGCTTGTGACTTCAGGCACCTACTTATCCCAGTGATTAAACTGCATGTGTGCTGCTGACACCTGGCCTTCTATCTTCTGATATATAGAGCAGAGGGTTTATACTCTATGCTGTGGACAGCAGTGCAGCCTCATGCTCTTCCAGGGCCGGCGACTGAATCTCAGTTTGCTCTATGCGTACAGTATGGAGCTTAAATTGATTTTTATAAGTGAGATATGAGTGTCCTGTGATGGATTGCCATCAAGGATGCACCTAAAGCACTAAACCTAAATGTAAAAAGATGTTTTTTATATCAGGCACGTTGCCTTTGTGGTAAGCAAATTAAGGAAGGATATTATTATTAGTTGACCTGTGATTGACTGGCATCCCATCTAGGGCATTTCCTGTGCTTAATGGGTTAGACTACAGACTCTCCCCGCGCTGGTATTAGAAAAGCAAGATGAATGGATAATTTGTATTTGGGTTTTTTTCTCCATATGTCTAGGTGGAGCGTAATGAGAGACTCGCCATCTGTGTCATCGTTAACTCCCATCGTCTAAGGCTGGCCACTCATAGCATTTACATGGACACCCAGATGCATGCAAGTAGCTGAAAACCAAATATAAATGTGACACATAGGACACATAAAACCTGATGAAAAGACTATTTTAGCATCCGAGTATAACACCAAGGTCTTCGAATTTTGATCTGCAACGCAACTTTCAAGAAGCCGCGAAAAAATTCTAGGGGCATTGCACTTGCCAAATGGCATCTGGCTAAACTCGAAAATCCCCATGGTAGCAGGCTGTTTATCAGCTGGCTGCATCCTCACTTGCTAATAACTGACTGCTACACTTAAAGCTGAAAATAAACCTGGTTGTGTTGGTGCATCAGGCTTAATATAATCCAAACAAAAACAAAGAATATTTTTTGTATTGATCACAATGAACCAAAGGTGCAGCCCATAGACTACAGCGCTCTTGAATTATAGCATTTTGCAACATTCTAGTCAACACTTGTCAGGTGACAACACCAATCTCAGGCTAAGGCCAGCCCACCATTAGTGAAGAATTTTCGTCCTTCTTCTCATTATTTTCATTGTATTTCTGAAAACACCATGCTAAGCTTTACTCAATTACTGTACTCTTTACTTTATTACATTATACCTGTGCAGCACCAAGGGAAATACAAACCGATTAATCTAAACAAAGTATCTACCTCTGACTTTATGGTCACCTGTTTAATTCTGACCTCAACTACATCACCTCCAAGCTCTCCTTCCACTTGGCATGTCTCTACATGAAAAACAGTCTCTAATCTGGCTGTAGCAGATCTACTTAAAGAGTCATTCCAATCAACTCATATACTGAACCAAGACTGGTTTCTTTTACAGATGACACTCCGCAATTTGCAATGAACTCACCACAGACCTCCAAAGGTTGTACTAATCCATCATCTATGATCAGCTTTGAATTCTTTATTTGTTTTGTATAACCATCCCTCCCTTAAACTTCCCTGTAAAATATTATGCCATTTCCTATGCGGAGGTGAAAAATGTCCTGAGTGGAACGCCTACACACCCATGCTCTCTGGTATCAATGCTTCACAGAGGTCATCTCCCTCCTCCCACCAATGGGGGGGGGGGGGGGCTGTCAGGGGAAAAAAGGCAGGTTATGCCACAGATAAAAGCAACAACCTCACAGGGTCTTCTTTCTCACAGGTTGCAGTGTCAAAAAAGCTGCCTGAACGATGGGAATGCTGATCAGAGTACAGATCACTGCAGCTTAGTAACCGAATATTGCAACACCTTTAGTGAAATAGACTACTAGATGGAGAAGCATGAAACTATATGCTCCATGCCCAGTAGGTTGTGGATTTCCTGGGCCAGAGGACCAGAGGACAGGTGTTCAAGAGTTGGAAGGCACTAATGAGTTTGTAGTCATTAAGCTTCTGAAAAGGTGGCCATTATGTAATTCTGAAGTTAAAAAAGGAAGCTTCTTTCTTTAGCTAAAAGAGATAAATGGTTGCTGCCCCTGACAGCCCCCACCTTGGTCCAACGGACAGAAATGATCGTACTTCTATCACAAATGACGTACGTTTTTTGAGAAGCTGTTTGATATATAGGCTAATGGCATGTTAAATCACATGGTTTGAAGAAGTCAGTAACGCCACATTCATTACTAATGAGTTGCAGTGTGTTTCACTTTATAATACTGTTCTTGATCTTTAGTAACTCCTATTGAAGAAGTCAGTAACACCACATTCATT
>JAODKE010000114.1:19771773-19810232 GCA_026779605.1 Mormyrus hasselquistii
ATATATATATATATATATATATATATATATATATATATGTATATGTGTGTGTGTGTGTGTGTGTGTGTGTGTATGTATACAGGAGCATACCCATACATTGAGAAATGCCATCTGAACTAGAGCTAAAATCACAATGGAGTTGTTATCTCAGCAGGGGGGCAGCGACTGGTGAGCTGAGCCAGATGTTGACCTTATCTAATCTCTGGACCAGTCGAGGTGCAGTGGGCAGTGTGGTATTTAAGGGATTCTCAGGGTGTGAGTCTTCCATCATGTGCGGCTTGGCAGCACTAGCAGGGGTTCCTTGCTCAGACGAGCGTCCCGCAGAGAGGGGAACAGCAGACCACCAGAGCTCACAGGTTTTGGAGATACGCAAAGCTGACCTTTCGTACAGACCGTTGATTGTGGGAGAGAGAGAGACCTCACAGATCTTGGTGCGATGACTTCACCTCATCTACTGGAATATGGAATCTTCCATGAATCTTTGAATCAAATCACTTTATTGGTCACGTCACTTGACACTTGGTACATTGAAGGTGATTGAAACACTTGTGTGCAAATCTCACAAAAGCAGCAATGAACAGTGCAATTGG
Organism: Mormyrus hasselquistii; assembly: GCA_026779605.1. Taxonomy (NCBI): domain Eukaryota; kingdom Metazoa; phylum Chordata; class Actinopteri; order Osteoglossiformes; family Mormyridae; genus Mormyrus; species Mormyrus hasselquistii. Next base: position 19,772,364 of record JAODKE010000114.1, read on the forward strand.
AAAGATAGTAAATATACAACACAGTAACAATAAATAGTGTGAAACGTGAGACAAATAAATACAACATGAATACACCATGAATGAAAATATTTACTTATTCTGATGATCTGCTGGAAGACGCTGCTTCAGACTCTTGGTCTTGCTTAGCTGGAACATATGATGCCATTTCTTTCACACACTGGTATAATTTCTTATTTTTCACACAGACATGATTCCATTTGTTTATATTTCATTGGGTTCAGCCAAACAAAGAACAACTGGGCATGAAATTACAGTACAGAAAACAGGACAGTGCACATTTTCAGCCTTGAAAATTGCCATTCATACCTTAAAAGTAAATGAGCTTATTGTCTCATTTGGTGTTTATGTGTGAATGTTTGCAGGTATAAAACCATTTTTTGTTTACTTGATCTATCAAATAAGTCATTTAACTTACATGTGTTGCTGCATATGGAAAAACCTGTTGTATCTCACCTGCAGTTTTCCACCTAGAAAAGGAACATTGTTTGCATTTTTAAATTATGAATCAGACTTCCAGCGCTAAAGAAACATCAGTCTTCAAACCCTTTTCTCTGTAGTCTGAACATAATGAGAGGTAATTAGTCTTCTGTTGAAAGGATAATTGCTGTTCTAACAAAAATGATGACATCTCAGCACTATAGGTGAAGTGTGCACAGTGCGCTCAACCTGGACACTGTGTAAGGGAATGAACATCTTACCGTAGTGCAGGGCTGCACTGGGATAAATTTCAGGCCTGGATTTTAGGGTCTATGATGGCTCAGTAAGGCTGTAGTAAGACCTTTTACTGGAGTAATATTTTGCTTAACATGGAGGGGTGGGTGGTGGTTTACATACACATCAGCCCACCCGGTATACCAGATGGCCAGTCCAGCCATGCTGTGGTGACCACACCTCATTCAGATACAAGACTAGTACTCTGTCTAGATAAAAATTACCCTCCCCTTCATGATGATTCGTACCTTTATGTGTGATGGAAGTGTAATTCAAGCATGAAATTAGGATAATACAAATCAAAGTTAATAATTGCAATGCAATTATTTCACAGTTTGTAGTTAATCTGGCTGCAAGAGACCACCTGTTCAAAAGATATCTTTGTATGTGCATGTATGTTAACCCTGTACTGGCAGTTCAGTGGGGTTTTGGACCAGTGGGCTAGATTCCTGGGAGTGGTATGTATAACAGGTAGTCATAATGAGACCAAAGACCGGAATTTTAAATACGTGAATTTTAAATAAGAAGTTTGTTAATCTGTAGATATTTCAATTACAATAAGAATCAAGTAACCAGCAAAGCAAAGGAATAATGATAATTATTATAGAACCCTATTTAAAATGTTTTATTTTGTAGTAAATGCTTACGTACTATTTATTAGGCAATAATATTAATTTAACTCGAAAACTAGATTAGATTTAAATATTATACATTATATTATAGCTAAGATTTATTTTAATTTGCATTAAATTAACTTTAATCTTGAAGCAAAACTGAAATTACAGACTGTAAAACGTTTAGTAGTTTGATTTAACACACAAGTACAGTATGCCGTATACCAAAAGCAACGATGACAAAAAAAAATCCCCTCTGCAATTCAATGCAGTACAACAAGCAAAGAATATACACTTTGCTGATCACACAGCAAATTACACTGATCGAGCAATATAGCAAGTGTCACAAGGTTTAGCTATCAGCAGTAATAAAGCAAGATTAACTGAAAATGAGGCTAGTTTTCGCTACTTGACCATTTCTATTAAGTCCGACTCAGTATCTATAAACCCTGAAATGTCACTCCCTGCTAGTCCGAGCCTCCTGTGTGCCACGTCCCCTCATTAACCTCGTGTGAAATCCCGATTGTTACCAGCTGTTTCGTATTATTTCCATAAAGTCCTCTGTATTTAAGTCAGCGTTCAAGTATGTTTCCCCAGTCCTGTCATTGACGTCTCAACCATTTTATACCTTGTTTCACTGTTTTCCCTCAATAAATCCTGATTTGTGATTCCCCGTCTCCCTGATCCTGATAACCCGCTTCCTGCTCACCCGCTGGTAATGACACAAATCAAATCAGATAAAAAAATATATAGTCAAATACACTAATTTGTATAATATTTTATAATATAAATCATACATAAATATTAATAAATATGTTTATGATTATTAGAACTATTTATTATTTATAATCATCCATTATTTATTATTTTATTTGGTAATAGGCCTTCACTAGTTACTCTATATTACACATTCCCCCCTTTCTCTATGCACGTACCTGTGCATTATATTAACAGGCCACACTGTTATAGGTGCAGGCGGATAAACATGGCTAGCATCAGCAAGGGACTTCCTTCCTCAATTACATTCTTATTTAAAGTTTCATCTGCTAGGGCCTTACTATCTCCTGGCGAATCTCCAGGTACTGTACATTCTCTTCAGTTTCTGGTAAGATACTGCCTGTGTCTTCTTCTCAAACATCAGTAGCTATTGCAGGTGCAGCCAAAGAAACAAATGGATCCACTGAATCTTCAACACGTGTATGGTTATCATCAGGTAATTTGACTGTCTCTTAAACTTCTGTTATTATCAGGTTTACTGTGTCAGTCTGGGGCATCCCTACAGCATCTCCAGAAACATGCTCAATATTATCTAACACAACATGGTGTCTTACTAATATTAGGTTCTTTTGTGGTCTCGTACACCTTCACAAAGGTTCTTCTTGGAAAGCAGCAGGATTTCTAAGGACATTCAGCATGTAGTCATCATCCGAAGATTATGCCTCATCAGTGTTTTGATGAGTTGGTAGTCGTTTCCTTGTTTTCCTTATTAATAACACATTATCAGCCAAAAGGAAGAAACCAGAGGTAGCAAAAGATCCCATTGTAATGTTTGCAGGGGGCTGTATATATTCTCTGGCTTAACCATGTACTGTACACAGGAAGATCACCAGCTCTATTCACAACAATGCTCCTATCTATTTGCTTGTGTTCTCCCCTCATGAGCATGTTCCTGACCAAAACACAATCTAAAACATACAGGTTGGACTGCTCGATGAGTGATACGCTTGTCAAAGTAATTTTTGTTCTTTTCTCCTGTTTTTATGGTATTTTTTGTAGGCAATTCATAGATCTCCATTAACTAAGCTTTAACATGTTGCACATACTTAGAATGTGACTTTTGCTGCTCTTTACTCAAAGGAAGATCAAATGCAACATCAATGTGAAGTTGTGGCTGCCTTCCTAACATAAGTTCATATGGGGTAAATCCAGTGGAATCATGCCTTGTGCAGGTATACTGTACGCATTCACGCCAATACATTTTGCCATTACTACTGAGAGTACCCAGCATACTGAGAAGAGTATGATTAAATCATTCGATTGGGTTTCCTCTTGGGTGATAGGGAGTAGTTTTGATCCATAATGGATTACAAAATGGTCCTAAGCTTTCTGGTTAGGAGTTGGAATAGCCGCAGCTTATTTAATGAAAAAAATTTGTTATTACAAGAATGTCTTTAGTATTAACTGAATCTGGCTCTTGAGAAAGGAAATCCATGAACTGCAATTCTAGGTGTCTGGTAGCTTTTATGTTGACTAAAGGGGCTGCTTGCTCAGGCAATGCCTTGTAACAAACACAATGAGGGCATGTTTGGATCTTTCTTTCAATTGCAGTAGCCATCCTGGGCCAATAAAACCAAGAACTCACAATTCAAGTGTGCACTCAATGCCAAGATGTCAGTCCAGCCTCTTGACATTTTCAATAGAGAATTCCCTCCTTAAATGTTTTTCTACTCATGTAGTATCAATGGAAGTTCAGGAAACTCTGCTCTCAGAGATGGTGGGGATGTTTTACCTGATTTCAACGAGAGGATAATTTCCTGGATAGTGGAATCACACCTCTGCTTGTCTTTGACATCTTCATTAGACAGAAACCGAATCACAGGAATTCATTCCTCTCATCAAAATATTCTGGAGTGGCCTCCATATTCATAGAGAGTGAGGAAAATTACATGTATCACCATCAATCACCTGTTGTACCAGATATTTTTCAAAGATGGCTTTGGTGACCTCAGCTGAAAAAAAATGTTAGCTGGTCACTCTCAAATAAGTGATGAGTTCTTTCTAGGAAACTGAGTCATCCCTCAGACAATCATGAAGGCATCTACATCAAGATTTCATCTTTCTGCTCTATACTGTAACTTGAAAGAAAGTTGAAAGAGCAGACTGCCGCCTTTAACTTGTTGCATCTTATTTGGCTGACATGACTATGTATGTTAAAAGCTTACTGTCAGTAACAACTATAAAATGACTACCATATAAATTATCATTGAATTTCTCTGTGATAGCCCATTTAAGCACTAAAAACTTTTGTACGTCTGCCGGACATTGTGCCTCCCTCCATGAAAGACCTCAACTAGCAAAAGCGATAACTCTCATTTGTCCTCCTTGTTTCTGATACAGCACAGCCCCCAACACAGTGTTACTTGGATTACTGTAGTATGTAAGATATACTGTAGGGCAGCTTTGGGTCAGCGGGTTCAAATGGCCGCAGACAATGAGCAGTCCAACGATTATCAAAAGGCTCTTTGGGGTTACAGTACTTACTGGATAAGCTGGTGGTAATATCCAGCAAACCCTAAGAAAGAATGAAGTTCTTTGAGAGTTTTGGGACTTGGCCTGGTCTTTAAAGCTTTTAAAGTATTTGTCTCAGTTCTATTTGGAGATACTATATGTCCCACGTACCGCACAGAGGTCTAGAAGAATTTGCATTTCTCCAATGACAGCTTCAACTAATACTCTTTGAGATGGTATAGTACATATACATGTAAAGGCAACGCTCATGTTCTTCCAAGGTATTTGAGAATATTATGAGGGCACCCAGGAAAACAAGGACTTCCTTCAGGTTGATTTCACTCATACACTTTTCCATTAACCTCTGAAAAGTGTTAGGAGCATTTGTGAAACCCTGAGGCTTCCTATTGAACTCCCAGAACCCTGATGGACAGACTAAAGCAGTTTTTTGTTTGTCTGACTCCTCTACTTTAATTTGGTAATAACCCGACTTTAAATCGAGTACAGAAAACCATTTTGAACCTGTAAGTGCTATGAAAGTCTCTTCCAGGTTAGTCAGGGGATATGCATCTTTTATTGTCTGCAAATTAAGTTTCCTATAGTCATTGTAGAGATGAACATCAACTTTCTTCTTCCTCACTACTACAATGGGTGAGGTGAAGGACAATTCTGATTCTCTGATAATGCCTGCATCAAGCAGCTCCTGTAAGTGCTTCCGGACTGCATAAATGTCTAGTGGATGTATAGGCCGGGCTCTCTGCTTAAAAGGAGTGTCATTGTGCAATTATGGTGCTTCAATTTATCAGTTCAACCGAAGTCAAGATAATGCTGGGAAAACACTTCATGAATTTTCCGTAACTTCTGTGAAATCCTTTCTTTTCAGTCAATTGACACTGGTGAATCTCCAAAGTCAAACTGCAATTTTATGTCTTCAGCGTACATAAGCTCAGTGCAGTCAATAACAGCAGCTCTAGTACTGCGCTCATTACCCTAGTTGTTGAGGGGACTTTACTGCTGCCTTAATATGTGCTTGTTCTGAAATCTTTTTTTTTTTTTAATTTACTCATTTTTATCATGACACTGGGTAGACCGTGGCATTATGGCAGCGAAGTTGTTCTTCATATACAGTCCTTAAATGGACTGTGCAGTAAGCAACAATGCACAAAGGCAACAGGGTACACAAACTTGGGGAGGTTACACAGTAGACAGGAAAGCTCACACATGGTAGGGCAGTTATACAACACTAGAGCATGTCAGGATTACAGATATGACACAAGTAATGAATGGTACACACCACAGTTGGGAGCTCAAATATCAACACTAACAAATACATACAAGGGCTATTTGCAGCACATACACAGGGCTATATACAAGGCTCATTAACACGCCGGAATATTCAACACAGCCGGGGAGCTCCCTCAAAGGTCAGCTGCCCCTCTTTCTTGTTCACCAGCGTCGTCTCCGATGGAGGTCTGCTGGGCTTGCAGGAGCAGCTTGAAGTTGTCTGGGACACTCCAAGAAGACATGGAGGCTCCTCCATCACTGTGTTGCTCCTAACTCCTCTGCTGGCGGGCTTGAGGGAGGCTTCCAGGCAACAGCGTAGCCAGTGCCCCTTCTTGCTACAGCCCCAGATGAGTATCTCTGCCCCAGATTGCTTATCCCCCGCTCCCTCGTCTGCTTCGCCACTTCACTGCTGCCTTCAGGTCTACAACACTAGAGCATGTCAGGATTACAAATACAATACAAGTATTTACCACATCGGGTATGTATAAGGGCTATTTACAGGACATGCATAGGGCTACTGTATACATGAGGCTCATGACCATGCCGAAATGTTCAAATCCCACTGGCGCAACAATGTTTAATAATACATATTCAATTAATATTCATATTCAGATATTTATGATTATTCACTAGTTACAGTCATGGCCAAAAGATTTGAGAATGACACAAGGATTGGTTCTCACAAAGTTTGCTACTTCAGTGTTTGTAGATCTTTTGTCAGATGTTTCTATGGTATACTGAAGTATAATTACAAGCATTTCAAATTGCAAAGGCTTTTATTGACAATTACATTAAGTTTATGCAAAGAGTTAATATTTGTGTCGCCCTTCTTTTTCAAGACCTCTGCAATTCGCCCTAGGATGCTGTCAATCAAATCCTGACTGATTCTTGCATAATCAATGCATTGAGCTTGTAAGAATTTGTGGGTTTTTGTTTGTCCACCCATCTCTTGAGGATTGACCACAAGATTTCAATGGGATTAAGGTCTGGTGAGGTTCCTGGCCATGGATCCAAAATGTTGATGGTTTTTTCTACACGAGCCACTTAGTTATCACTTTTGCCTTCACGGTGCTCCATCATGCTGGAAAAGCATTGTTTGTCACCAAACTATTCTTGGAAGGTTAGGAGAAGTTGCTCTCTGAGCTTGTTTTGATGCCATTCTTTATTCATGGCTGTGTTCTTAAGCAAAATTGTGAGTGGCTGAGAAGCATACTCACACATGAATGGTCTCAGGAGGCTTTACTGTTGGCATGACACAGGTATGATAGTAACGCTCACCATTTTTCTCCAGACAATCTTTTTACTGATGCTCCAAACAATTGGAAAAGGAGATTCATCAGAGAAAATGACTGTACCCCAGTCCTCAGCAGTTCCATCTTTGTACCTTTTGCAGAATATCAATCTGTCCCTGATGTTTTACTTGGAGAGAAATAGCTTCTTTGCTGCCCTTCTTGACACCAGGCCATCCTCCAAAAGCCTTCACCTCACTGTACTCACACCTGCCTGCTGCCATTCTTGAGCGAGCTCTGCACTGGTGGAGCCCCGATGCCGCAGCTGAATCTACTTTAGAAGATGGTCCTGGCGCTTGCTGGACTTTCTTGGGCGCCCTGAAGCCTTCTTTGCAACAACTGAACCTCTCTCCTTGAAGTTTTAGATAAATCCAATAAATAGCAACAATATGTGCCTGTGAAGCCCTGTTTGTTCAAAACAATGATGACTGTTAACAGAGGAAGAACAAAGATTTCAAGCACCACCTTCCTTTTGAAACATCCAGCCTGCTATTCTAACTCAATCATCATGACAGAGTGATCTCCAGCCTTATCCTTGTCAACAATCTCACCTGTGTTAACAAGAGAATCACTGAAATTTTGTCAGCAGATCCTTTTGTGGCAGGGCTGAAATGAAGTGGAAATGGTTTTTTTGGGATTAAGTTCATTTTCAGGGCAAAGACGGATTTTGCAATTAATTGCAATTCATCTAATCACTCTTCATAACATTCTGGAGTTTATGCAAATTGGCATCATCAAAGCTGAGGCAGCAGACTTTGTAAAAATTAATATTTGTGACAATCTCAAAACTTTTGCCCATGGCTGTATGCACATTGTATAGTTATACTAACATGGATATATATTGCTTATATATAATACAGGTTAAAAAAAGCAGTGACCTTTACTTTCATCAATGTTGATGATGAAAAAGAGAAAGGTCAGTTCTGGGGAAGAAGTGGCCACCTCCCCTTCTGCCTTGCCTGTAACGCACAAGCTGGCCAATCTCCTGCCGCTCGCTAACTACGTGCACGGCTGACTGTGACCAGGCAGAAATTTGCTTTGGCATCTGCCGACGTGCCTAAGTTCACGTCATGTTGTCCCTGGCAACCCAGCACAAAAAAATTCAACGTGTCAAGGAAAACTGTGTAGATGTACAACTCCTGTATACTAAACCTAGACTGTTTAAGCACACCTGCATATCTGCATCATAGACAGAATAAAAGCCTAAGAAACATTATCTGAAAGGTGGACAGAAGTCTACAAATCAGTCTGCATTTGCATAATCTAATATTGATTCATAAAATCCCAAAATTAATTTTATAATATGTGCTTTTTACAGTCTATGGCCTTTTCTCATGGTTGCGTGATGCTTTAACCCAGTTAAATGTTTTGTGACAAAATATTTTGGAATAAAATGTGTCTGCTAATATATGAAATTAAGTTTGATGGTCTTGCATTTTTATAGTCTATTTGAGAAGTTTCACAAGTAAGAAGCAGTCTTATTATTAGTAATTTATATAGCTTCCTATGAAATGTTTGGTATGTTCCCTATAAACAATAAAGAATAAGAATAAAACACCAAGAAATCTATTTTTCTATTACATCATGCACAGAATCACAGTTGCTGTTTCAACTATGCTATAGTGTGGTGGTATATTGAAAATTAATACCATACAGGATGTTGTAAGCAGTATGCTAAATGATTGGGTATACCACCCAGCGGTACTGCGGAGATTGCAAAATAAATGCTTGCTAGAGAATTTCACATGACACACCATAATCAGTAAACACACCAACTGTTGGAAGCTTATATCACTGGAGCAGGACCAACTCCTGTTTCTGCAGCCAAAAGCTGCACAGTGTGAAGGATTTCTGCAACATCCCCAATATGGCGGTCAAATCGTCACACTTGCAGTCACGTGGCAGCAAGTCTAGTAAGTATAATCACTGGCTTTTTGGTACTATACGGACATTTACTTACCCTCACTATTTCATAAACAGATTAGTAGAACACCAAAATATTAATGTTAGGTGTATTCTGATACCCAAGTTAGTTTTACCTTGTTTATCCACAATATCTGCTTTTTTAAAAGATGTTGTGGCTGTTAAGCTGTCCCTTTCTTCACCACCACTTCAGTGCTTATGGCTTCCACGATATACCAAAACAGTACCACGTGGCATGCTCCGCTAACCTAATTTAATAACTTAAGTATGCGTCAAATATACTTACTTATGGGTGTCACAATCAATTCTGAATCAAATCGAATGGGATTGGAAATCAAATTGATTTGCGACCTTGTGTATCGGAATTGAATCAATGCGGGAAATTAGTGGCAATACCCAGCCCTAGTTAATTCTGGCTTAAATTACTTTGTGTTTTCTTTTTTTGATATATATCCAGAGCTTCCAATTAAGGTGTTATCTGTTATGAATCTCATTTTAACAAATGAATGTCATTTTCACGGCAATCATACGAATGCTATCACTTGATGCTCAATTCCTTTTCTAATGAGACCAATATCTTCTGCAGCAAATATTCTCTGTTTCATCAGGACAGCATTTAACTGCTGCTAGGAAAGATGAAGATCTTGTGAGGTTGACCACCGAGGGTGAGGCTTCATTATTATCATTACTATTAAATGCCATAGAAAAGGAATAAGCTGCATATCTTCCTCTCCTTTCCTCTCCTCTGTCCCTGGCAAAAGGACATCTATCAGAGATACTGCACTACTGTATTGACCCTTCTCAATCATTCTCTTGCAGTGCAGAGAAGGTTCTTTCTTTTTTATAAAAACTCTAAATTGCTTTTCTCACTATCCTCCATTTGTATAAAAAAGCATCTTCCAGCCAGCACGTGTCCTTCAGTCCCCTTAGCTGTATCCTGGTTCGGCGCCTCGTGTACCTCATTAACAATTCCTTTTATGTACCCTGGAAACGCTCCATATCTGTCCCTCTATCACTCTCAGCGGGCAGCAGCCGTACCACATGGCTCAGTTCCTGCTTTTACTCCACCACATTCTTTTGACTTCCCTTCTTTTCTAATGCGGCTTCAGTGGAATTGCAGTTGAACCAAATAAATCAATTAACCTAAAATTATCGGAAATGGAACTTCAGTGGAATGACTTGAGAGGAGTGCAAATGATGGTGAGGCGAGACTGTGAGTAGCTATCTGAATGCTCAGCTCGAAGGAGTACCGACAATCCTGTGAGTGTGCGCGCACGCTTACGTGTGTGTGTGTGTGCGTGTGTGTATGTGTGTGACTCTACATTCATTTCTATGGGATAAACCCTAACCCAAACAATGACACCTTTAAACCCCTACCCATCTCTAACCTTAACCATAAGTAACCAAACAAAATACAAGAAAAATAAGCATTTTTAGTTTTTTTTATTGGAGTCACATATTTTATAATATTGTGGGGACTTCAAAAAAGCTAAAAAAGTAGCATATTTTACCACACTGTGGTGACATTTTGTCCCCAGTGTGGTAAATACAAACCCACACATATATGTACAGGTTTATGCATTTTATTCCTATATAAATGAAATATATAATCCACTACAACATAAGTTTGTTTAAGGAGGTTTTGCAAAAAAAACTGGCAAATAGGACTGGCCATTTAGTTACTTCTCATTGCATAGTGTATCTGACTGTTTACTGTCCATATGACAATAAACTCTTGAATTTCTTCTTATAGTGGTACTACTGTGTAATATGTAAAGGTCCTCTTCTCTCGTCACCCATCCCTCCCTGTCCCTCAACCAATCCCCGATTTTCAGCCCTCTGGTCTCCCCATGCCTTATTCCTTTCCTTGTATCTGTTTAATTTTTACTCAGGCAGTGGCTCTATCTGTAGGTTGCGTGAGAGCCATTATGGGCCCCTGGCTGAGGCTCTTGGCAGTGGGTAGAGGGAGATGCAGATACTGGGCAGGAAGCCTAATGCACTGTGACAAATATCAGGGCTGCCTGGGCTACCGTGACCGAAAGGTAGAGGCAGCTCAAAATGAACATGCACGTGCACTGACACACACACTTAAACGTGCATATGCAGTCATGCATGTACACAAAAGACAATTCATCCACACATGTTTTATGTTACTGACTAGATAAGAATCCATATGTGCTGATGTGCAGAAGACAAATAAAGAATCTTGAATATACATTCTCTGTTTTACTTCATGTTTCTTGCTGGTGTGTTGTTTACTTAGTTTTCTAACATATCTAATTAACTCCCATTTCAGGTTTTAATCCGCACATAATGAATTCAATATAACGTTTGCACACTCCATTGTTTACATTTTGCCACCTCTTTAAATAGTCGTCTTGCTTCTAAAGAATATGAGGCACTTATGGATTAAACTTGATGTAGAGGCTTTCTTGACATGGTTTCCATTACCCGTCCACTGAGCCTGGAAGTGGATGACCCTTGAGACAGACTGTTAATGGCAGAATGGGTGAGATTACACTTTTCTCCTGCCTGAACACAAGATTAAAATAGGAAATGTGAACAACCAGCCACCCCCCACCCTTCTTCTGGATTCTTCCCTGGGAGAGGATGATAATTATTATTGTTGATTGTGCCAGTTCCTACAGTCAGCAGAAGGAATCAGTCCATGGTTGAAACAAGGAGAAACAAACAGTTCCAAAAGACGGCAGATGAAACAAAAATCATCACTGACAAGAAGGTGATAGCAAGTCGAATAGCAAACAGAGGATATTCCTGTCAAAGACTTTTACCCTCGTTATCACTCATTCTGTCCAATCACTGCTCTGCCCTGGCCCCTTAGACCTCCCATTATTTCAATTCTGCCTGTGAGATGAAAGTGGGAGGGGGGAGCCGGGGGGAAGATGTGGAGAGAGCGAGAGAAAGGGGGTGGGGAAACGGGAGCACAAGCAGGCACCGTGCACGGGAGGGATGTAGACTGACAAAAAGCAGCCAAGCAAGAAGAGGGGGCCACTGTGACGGGACTGGAGAAGAGGCAAAGTGGGCTCTTCAGCTCTGGAGAGCACCGAGTGTGACTGTGTGATGCTGGCTGGCTCCGACTCAGCCAATAAGGGATGTGGAAGAAACATCATCCAACAGTTAGGATGGACAAACAGAAGGATAACCGGCCAGGACTTTTTCTGGAGTGAGAGACAGACGGGATCAGAGGCTGGGAAAAGTACCTGAGATTGACCTGGAGGTGAGATGATTATTAGCATGAGAACAGGCTTTTATTATGCATCCAGAATTCAGGATGGTGTTCATCAACTAACCTGTCTCCAGTCGCTTGGTAGATCATACTCTGCAACTAGTGCTGGGAACAAACGTATAGGCATTTAGTAGTTCTGTCAAGTTAACAGGATAAAACCCTGATGTTTTTTATTTTGATTTAAGACAAACCTGTCCTGTCAAGATCGGTGTTACAAGTTCAAGAACTTCACATTGTAGCACAGAAGACCTCTCCTGTACTTTGCATGGTAAGATTTTTTTTTCGTTACTGGAGCTCCGGGTGAATCCACAAGTTCACGTCACAGCAGCTCTGACTAACAGCAAGAGGTACAGAAGTGCAGATTAAGTCTTTCTGTATTATTTGATGTTTTTGAGGATAGACGATTAATTCTCTTGCACTCAGAATTACTAGATTTCAGAATTATCAGAAATAACTCTAAACTGGACAGTTTTCATATTCTTTGAACTTTATCCTAAACCTAACCCTAACCCTCATACTCATAATTTCTCCTAAAAAAAACTTTTCACTTTACTTTTACAGATATAATTCTGAATATGTCCTTTATTTTTGTCTATTTTAATGCTTTTGTTTTCATTTCTGAATATGGGGGGTAGTCTGTGGCTCAGCAGATTGGGCCTGTTTGAACCCAGTCGTCGGTAGAACAATCACATGTCCACTGAGCCCTTGAGTAAGACCCTTAACTCCCCAAAATGCTCTCAAGCTTCTTAGGCATGCATTCAGACCCCAAGCTTCACTCTCAATGTGTCTCAAAGGACAGCAAGATGGGATATGTGAAAAGAAGCTATCCAATGTACTTGCACAAGTAATAAGAAAAGCATCTTTCTGTTAGTAAAATTAACGTTGGTTCTGGAGATAATCCATTCACATTGTCTATATGCTTTTTTATGTTTAAGACCTGTGTGCTTCACCCATGGATAGCAGCCTACTGCCAGCACCATGATCTGCACTCATGGCATGCTGCTAGGCTCACTCCTGCTCCAGCTAGCAGTGGGTGGCTGCCCTACAGGTTGCCTCTGTGCCTCAGACATCCTCACTTGTGTCTCACAAGGCCTGGAGCAACTTCCCTCAAAAATGTCCAGGTCTACAGCAACTCTGGACCTTAGCCACAACCAGCTGGTGCGACTGGAGGAAGGCAGCCTTGAGGGGCTGGCTCGCCTGAACACGTTGCGCCTAGCCCACAATCGACTGTCCGAGCTACTTCCTGGAACCTTCCAGAACAGCAGTCATAGCCTACGTCACCTGGACCTCTCCTCCAACTTGCTGCGCGTTGTGGAACATCACTATTTTCAGAACCTACAGGCCCTTGAAGAGTTACTGCTGTTCAACAACCGTATTGTCCGGGTAGAGAGCAGGGCCTTGATTGGCCTCAAGCACTTGCGCAAGGTCTACTTGAGCCACAACCGCCTCACTGACTTCCCCTTCTTTTCGATCAAGGGGCACAGCCACCCTTTCCTCCATACACTGGATCTTTCCTCTAACCGACTGCCTAAGCTGCCATTGGAAGACATCATGGCACTCCCGGTTTCCATGCAAAGTGGTCTGTTCCTCCATAACAACACTCTGACCTGTGACTGCAACATGTACAGGCTGTTCCGCCGCTGGGAGAGGCGAGGATTTGGCTGTGTGACGGACTTCCAGGAGCAGCACACCTGCCTGGTGTATGGAGAGATCCGAGCATCTGTACGCTTCTTCCGACATTCACGCTTCTTTGAGAACTGCACTCTGCCAGCACAGAGTCTGTCAGGGGATCCAGAGACCAGTCTGCTGGTCTTTGCAGGGGACTCAGTGCTTTTGGACTGCCGTACCTCCATGAAAGGGAAACACATGTCCTACCTGTGGGTTTCCCCGAGCCAGGAGTACATAGCTCCTCCAGGCAACAACCAGTCCCTGGCTATGTTTCCCAATGGCAGCCTGTGGATCCTGGCTGCCAAGATTGAAGATTCGGGGGTGTATCTCTGCATGGTCGTGGATCAGCTGCAGATGCGCAATGAGACGCTGGAGGTAAACGTGACGGTGATTTTGAGGAGAAGTCAAGATGAGCCTTTCAACACGGGCTTCACAACCCTACTGGGCTGTGTGGTCAGCCTAGTGCTGGTGTTCATATACCTGTACCTGACACCTTGTCGCTGTTGGTGCTGCATGCGCCCCAACTGCAAACACACTGCACAGTCAGCCCCACACAACACACCACCAGGGGCTGTTGAGAGAGCCAGTCGCAAGCCTGCCAGCAATAAGCACGTGGCCTTCTTGGAGCCCACCAAGGAGGCACAGAATGGGCAACACCGGACGTCCATGTCACCTTAGCCTAGCTCCATTGCTTCTGTCTTCTCAAGCAGTGTGCCCACACCATAGTACAGGACATCCCCTATTTCTGCAGAAAGCAGAATTTATCCCAGGCATGGCAGTGGGAGTTTGGACACTTCCTTTGGAGGAAAATCACCCAATGTGCATGGTGACAGTTAAGTTGTTGGAACCCAAATAAAGGAATAAGCAAACTGCTTAGGGCTGAGTGGCCACCAGCCCCGCCGGATTAGCTTGTCAGAATTTGAAGAAAAATCACAACTAGGTTAATGAAGTTTTGCTTAGGGCCCCCAAAAATGTTGGGCCGATCCTAGATATAAACAAACGTTTATAAATACAAACAATTTGTGAAAAAAAGATGAAAAGGAAACCGCCATATATTAGTATGAGGTCTGGTACATTAATTACAGGAATTAATATAATACCAATGAGCATACAAAGGACAAATAACTGAAGCCGTGTAGCTGTCGACTCAGGATAACAGATTCATCCTCTGCCAGGTCTGATTGGAGGCGGGAATTGTTCTGTAATCATCTACTGTTCTCCCAGATAAGAGAATACATTACTGTCTAGAAAAGCCTGTAAATGTCAAGAAGCAAAAAAACCATTGCTGGTGAGCATGAAAGTCTTTGCCCTTTTGAAAATCTATCGTGATGTCATAAACCAGGAAATGGAGGAGGAGACTACAGTACAAGAGTTTGATGTAGATGATGATGTTTGACACTGAGGTTCAGTTACAGCATGTGTTTTCAGCCTTGTTATGTTCCTATGTTGGCTACAGACTTGCAGCACAAAAAATGGATTGGATACAGAAAAGGTACCTAATACATGCACTAAAATAGTTCCTTATTTATTCCGGCCATACATAATACTTATTTTTTGTAATCTCTTAATAAAGTATTCTGCTGTGATCCAGTCTTGTAAAAGTTTGTGTTATTATTGTTAGAATGCAACAGTATCCTTGACAATGAAATGCATCCAGTTTGTGTCTCAGTGAGCTTGTGTGTACACTTATCACCGCGAACATGAGATAAAGTGAGAATCTAGCAGGTTAGGGGTGTGATTAACGTCTATAGAAAGACGACATTTGTCATCTGCATGCAGGCCTGGTATGTTAAAAAGCACACGGTTTCAAAAAAACCTTGATTCCTTGTCCGATTGAGGAGTACCCTTCCACTATCTCTTTCACATTTTTTTCCAGCAAGTGGAGGTAGTTAATAGGATTCCTCAGTCGCTAGGTCTGGGTCCCAGGTTTCCCTGAGGTAGAGAATTTGCAGCCTGAGCCCCATACACCCTTGTATTAATACATCATAACTACCCACGCAAACATACAGCATAATAATATAGCGAAGTACAACTGCACCAGCCAAAAATGATTACAGCCAATACAGTAACAAAATGCAAACCTAACTGAGTCCTACATTCTGTATAAGAGGGGATTGCAAATGGAAGAAAACCCATTCAATGTCACATAAATCAATCTATCTATCTATCTATCTATCTATCTATCTATCTATCTATCTATCTATCTATCTATCTATCTACTGTATTTAATAATAACAGTATTAATAATAATAATACATTTTATTTATAGGTGCCCTTCAAGACACTCGAGGACACCTTACAGAATCAAGTCACAATATGGAAAAAAAGTAAAAAATAAATATGTCTTAATATCCACTTACAGTATATATCCCTCTGCGTACTAAGGCGGTAGGAAGTTCCACCTAGTGGTCCTCGGTCACAGATGGGGAATCCCTGGGGGATCATAATGTGTCCATACAGGAAGACACAGTCGCCCCGGTTACAGTCTGCAGGGTCTGCAAATGTTACTGCTAATTAAAACCGAGAAGCTCTGAGGAGGGATGGCTCAGACTGACAGGCTCGGAGGCAGTGAGCACAGCCTGTGGACAGAACACCCACAGACTCCTCATGGAAAGGACTGTGTTTATTGTCCTGCCTGGGTTGTCTTAAACACACATGCATGCACGCACGCACGCACACGCACACACACACACACAGTTATATCTTCGTGGGGACTCTCACTTCATTTCTACGGGGAAAACTCTAATCACAACATGAGACCTTAACCTTAAAAATTGTCCTAACAACATCAAAAAACAGCAGGTTTTTATTACATTGTGGGGTCCCCATAATGTAATATGAACCTAATCCACACACACACACACACACACACACACACACACACACACACACACACACTTCTCCAGGTAATTCTCTTCCTGTCAATTACATTCAATTGAGAATAAGATTTCACATGATGCTCTCACTTTGGGTTTCTTAGACCCCAATACACACTGGCTCACACGTCAGTTTCCAGCTCAGACGGATGTCAGGATTCACCCACATATGAACTAATATGGAGCAATTACTGCATCGCCAGCTGCATATGCTAGGGGGTTGGGGGTGCACCAGCCCCACCTGTCGTGACATCTGCTATGCTCACCATTCAGTCCTCAAGTGGAATTGAGACAGGTTAGATTGAAACTAAGTATTACAGCCTGCAGCTGGCTTGTTAAACGTGAACCACTGCCACAAAACCGAATGTCTCGGAATGTTCCAGATTTGGGAACTGGTATCACAGTAAACATCTTAGGTCATTTCAAAGATCACTCACACCAGTGGAGAGCATATCATGTCTAATTCGGGTGCTCTGGTACAGTAAAGACAATGAAATTGCACAACAATGTTCTGTGAACTATAAGATGTTAAATTTTGAAAGTATAGCTAAAGGAGAGCAAAAATTTATCTGCATCTCCCATTTAGTGGTGTAGTCCCCTTGCATCTTAGTTAATTAATATTAACTCCAACCAAAGACTCTGAAGATATGATTTTCTAAGAAAGATGCTGGCACAGAAAATTCTCCCTCTGAAACGTTTTAGTCATCTCCTGCAAATTCAGGAGTTCCTAGGGGCTATTGTAGGAACCACCAACTGTGGCCTGCTGATTGGCCCTTTCTGGGGCAAGTATTTTTAGTCCCAGTCCCAGAATTACTTCCTCAGATGCCTAAAGAAGGTCCAGATGATGTCAGCGGCATTCACTGACTTCTACAAATGCATGATGGAATCCATTCTCACTAGAAGCATTACATCATGGAATGGAAAGCGCTTGACTGAGGACCACAGAGGACCGTGGTGGCTGGTGGAGGCAACAGCTGCCTTCATGTCTGTACATTTTTGCCTCAGGAAAGGCAGATAATATCTCCAACAACTCCAGTCCTCCTTAGGCAGATGGTATAGAAACATCAGCACTCAAATCACAATGTTCAGAAGAATTTTGACTCTCAAGTCAGAAGGTTGCCAGTTTAAATCCTGTCCTTGGCAGAGCAGAATAGTTACATGTCTGTTATGCCCTTGAGCTGGGCTCTCAGATTTGGCATCACGTGGAGAACATTCACAGGTTATCCCCCCCCCCAAAAAAAGTCATTGGGCCATTTTATTTTTTTAAAATTATTCTTCTTTTGTTTTATCTTTAGATAAAAGCATTCATCCTAAAACAATTAAATAAAAACATCCTATGTATTCAGATTTTTAAACACTTGCACCAATACTGAAAGCCTTAACCCCGTCCCCCAGTAAGGAGTGTGAACTGTAGAAATGAAAGCAGTACGATGTACCTAACAAATCACTTAATTATATGTTTTTTTTCATGGTACAATGTTTTGTGTCATTTTGTGAATTTACTGTTCAGTGCAATTTAGTGTTTTATGTAATGTATCGTCTTTGTTCTTCACTGTTCCCATGTCCTTGCTGACATTGTCTGATGCTGCAACTTTCTTTTAATGGTCTGCTTAATGCACTCTTTTAAAGTACTGTACTGTTTAAGGCACTCATTTTAATGTACTCTGTAATGTACACTCTTTAATGTACTGTTAACTGACTACGCAAATAGGCATCCCATTGTGCAAAGCACATATATCAATAACCTTGATACTTTCTACTCGGCTCTTGGTTGATTTCTGCTCTTAAAAGACGTGGACTTCAATTTGCTCTTCATACATGTTCAGATATTGTCCTACAACTGCTGACTGATTATGTGGTTAATTCTGTTAGTGAATTTTCAGCAAAAAAGCCTAGTAACATCCATTAATATTTATTAACCCCAAGAACATTACATCGACTTGCATCCTCACATTTAACCCACGCCCTCTCGTAATGTTCTAATACATATTCGAAATAAACACGTTTTAATTACAACAACTCCAACTTTGAGCACAATGTTCACAACAGCAGGTTATGTTTTAAAAAGCATAGAGCTTTTTGTCAGTAGAGATGGGGGTTTGGTGTACTGTGCATGCAGTAATATAAGCAGAAGTCACAATAACTTATCCATTAACATCATCTAGTACCATTAGGCAGTCAGGTTTAATGTAAGCTCTTAGGGGAGGCCTATGGAATTAAACTGCAGTCCGAGATTACAGGTAATCCACATGTCCTTTAAATGCAACGAAGAAGCCCTTCAAAAGCATAACTCCATCTAAACCTTTGTGAGCAGGCTGTATGTTTTCTGTGTTTGTCTTATTCAGTTGGGGTGACTGGTTGAACTCCTGGAAAAAATGCAATAGAGCAGTAAAGCTTCCCTAACCCTACCACTGGACTGGGATGCTTCCCAATAAAGTCCATCTATTCATTTTCTGTACCTATTTGTCCAATGCAAGGTGTGTGTGTGGGGGGGGGGGGTCCAGATCCTCTCCCAGAAGCAACAGGCACAGGGTGGGAATTACCCAGGACAAGCCGTCAACCACATCTTTTCAAGCAGGGCACACGCACCACTCATACTGTACCTGTCAGGTCCGGTGCACGACCCAGGAGCGGAGAAGCAGATTCTGGACATGAGTATCACAAAAATGGGGTTTATTAGGGAAGCAGGGAGCAGCACAGGGCAAACGTCAATGGGAAAACTGACTTAAACGTAGACTAAATACAGGACATGACATCAGAATAAATGCAAGACAGCTGGTACGATGGGGATTCACACGTGGGTAACGAGGTGAACGTGGCACACATGAGGACTGGACGCGCAGGTCTTGACAATACCTACAGGGAATTTTGCAACACTAATTTTTCATACCTTATTTTTGGGATGTGGAGAGAAACTACACAACCCATACTGTATGTATAGAGCCAGGGCAGAGATTCGAACCCTGGTCTCCAGAGGTGTGAAGCAAGAGTTCTAACCATCAATTATTCACAATAACTCCTAGCAGAGAAAAATATATGAATTTATATATATTCCTGGTGTTTCTTTATGACAAAAAAAACCTTGTTCATCAACGACCTTGTTGCTGCATTTCCTCACAAGAAAAACAGGTATGAGGGCATTAATAAATATCTTGATTTTTTTGGGAGGAAAATTCTAAGAATTATACTTTCTAATGACATTTTGGGTCGATGCGAGTGGACACATAGTGTGATGGACTTTGCGTCTGCACCACTGTGGAAGCTGTCAGTGCTTAATGCTGTTTCCTGACCTGTAAACTAGAAGACACATTTTCAGTTATAGTTTTCAGTGAACTTCTGACCCCATGTGATGCTAAAACTAGACATATGAAGCATGCACTTTGTCTTGTCATGGAACCCTGTCAGTTTCTGCTAGCAACCCAGTCAGGACAAGATATGTATTAGATATTTAATAAATATCTAACGTAAATGAGATCAAATCCTAATCTTATAATGATCTCACAGTGACATCACATCATGATATCACTGTGAGATGCCTATTACATCATACTGTACCCAGACGTGGATTTCTTGATTTGGGCCCAATAGGCAAAGATATTTTACAGGGCCCCGTTGCCACATATCCTCTAGTATGTTAATCCATTATAATCAAAAAAGGAAGTTCCCCCACAAGACCAAACAAAAACAAAATTATGTATTTGCATGTTTCATGCAGATGCGAATGGGACCTGCCATTTATAATTAAGGTTGTGGGATAAATGCAGCTTAAGGTTATGTAGATCATATGTCTGTATGTATCTGTTTCATCTTGTAATATTTGTATGTTTCATATGTTTGAGCGGTGGGTGGCTCCGTGGGTTAAGTCTGTGTGTCCATCATTGGATGGTCGCTGATTTGGGCCCTGATTTTGGCAGAAGAGTCATAAGTGCATGGGCTCTTGAGCACGGTCCTGTACCCTCAGCTACAGTGGTGCTGCATGTTAGGTGACTCCCCGCAAGATATGGAGAGCAGGATGGAATTGGCACTGTGATCTACTTGTGCAAATAAAGCATGTTTTTTGTGGTTTGTTATTTAAAGTTTAAAGAAATTTTATTTATTTATTTCATCTATAGATAACAAACATGATATTGCATGGGTATCGTGATGATCTCACAATACAAGATAAAATGATGAGATCAATGCGTGATTTGAATTGATCTCGCAGTGGTATCGCAGAAGTCTCATAAAATGAGATAACCTATGAGATCAGTACTAGACCATATTCTTGACTGGGTATTGATCCTGGTGGGAAAATTGTCTTTTCGCCTACTTTTCTTTTGCTCTCTATGACACCCAGACATATATATAGCTGAAAGGAAGCTTGGCAGTGAAAGGCAGCCGCCTGCAGCGGTGCCCATTGAGCTGAAGGTTGAGGGCCACAGACATGTGACTATTCTGCCAAGGCCAGGTTTGAACCGGTGACCAATGACATGCAGAGTCATAGCGCGATTCTACAATTTTCTTAAGCTGACGGCATAAGAGGGGCCATAATTCATACAGAGGGGCCAACTTCATCATTAACCAATGATATGTTTTGAATAAGTGCATGACTGGGGAGGGACACTCTGGGGGCCAAAAACTTTTCCGCTGGGGCCAATGCCCCCCTAGCCCCACCCTTGTACTGTAAATGCCTTTGATGAGGATTGCATTGATACTACACAAAAGATGTTAAAAAACCAAAACATTTTCACATCCAGCCTCATCTCTCCGCAAGTGTAATTAAAGATTGGACAAGATGAAAGATTAGTTGGATGATCCTAATTTCTTCTGCTGCCTCTGTAGTTATGTTATGAGCAGTGAACCATTGAAATGCTGTGCAAATAATGCTTTATAAATGAAAGATTGTGCATCCATACATCCATCTGATATGAGAAAATTTGCACATAGTACTACCAGTCAACAAAGCAACTCGATAATTCAAAACTGCAAGACAGATGTGCCTGTTGTCCATTATTATAGAAGACAGGAAACCCAGGGTGACCATGAGAAGTGGTTTGAAGATGGATGAATGGATGGATGGCAATCCAAGTTCATATGAAAAAAAGACAACGATATTAAGGTCAGTGTGTATAGGTCATACTATTACATTTGGTGAAAGCAAGCAAATTAACATTTACTCGCAAATGATTTTATGCCACAGAAACCATTCACAGCTCCAGCATCTAGACAAACGATATATGGATTTTGAAATGTCTTCCTTTTTCATGTTGTCAGCTTTACAGACTTGTTTGCTCATTTTTCTCTAGAGAAAATACACTATACAGACAAGAGTATTGGGACATACCTCTCAATCGTTGAATTCAGGTGATTCATCTGAACTTATTCCAACAGGTGTATGAAATCAAGCACATAGTGATGCAGTTTGGTTGAAAAGCATTTGTGAAAGAATGGGTTATTCTGAAGAGGTCAGTGAATTCAAGCGTGGTACTGACATAGGATGCCACCTTTGCAATAAGTCAGTTTGTGAAATTTCTTCCCTACTAGATATTCCACGATCAACTGCAAGTGATATTATTGCAAAGAGGAGTGATGAATCCTGTCTGGCGGTCTGGCAGATGACATGGGCTTGGCAGATTTCAGGAGAACCTCACCTTCCTGACTGCATTGTGCCAACTGAAGTTTGGTGGAAGAGGGATAATGTATGGGTCTGTTTTTCAAGTGAAGGGAACTCTTAATGCCCTGGCATATGAAAACATTTTGGACAACGCTGTGCTTCCAGCTTTATGAGATCAGTTTGGGGAAGGCAAGACCCAGTGGCGCAGTGCATAAAACAAAGCCCATTAATAGACATGGTTGGGCAGGTTTGGTGTGGAAGATCTGGACTGGCCAGTACTGAGCCCTGAGCCCAACCCCACTGAACACCTTAGGGCTGAACTAGAATGGAAATTGCAACTAAGACCTTCACATCCAGCATCAGTGTCTGTCCTAACAAATGCTCTTCTGGATGAATGGACGAAAAGTCCCACAGACACACCCCACAGTCCCATGGAAAGCCTTCCCAGAAGAGTGTTATAGCTGCAAAGGGGGACAAATTCCATGTTGATGCCTATGGATTTAGAATGGGGTGTCATAAAAGTTCCTCCAGGTGTAATGGTCAGGTGTCCCAATATTTTTGTCCATGTAATATACGGAATGCTGGAACAAGAAGCTAAACAGTGGTTACTTTTGCTCTTTTATGTTTTGTAGAGTAACTTAATAAATTAAATGATAAAGTATTTTTGGTTATTGGTTTATTATAAAGACTGCAAAGAGGCTTTTAATTTAATATTTTGAAGCTAAGGGTAATATTACCAGGAATGCTTATTATTAAGTATTAACACAGAATAAAAATTTGAAAGTCTCACAGCAATTACAAGGTAGAGATTGGAAAGACCATAAAGATCTATGAAATATATGTACTGTAATTCTTGGTGTGATGATTACTGCCATGTGCTTACACACATTTACTACTGCAGATGAAGTCATACTGTAAGACAAATGACAACACAAGGGAACTAGGCACTTAGCTATGAAATCTATTGTCATGGTCATGGGCCAAACTGTCAAGCATTTTAAAAATATTGTCTGACTCCATGCAACTGTATTCTACCTCTTGGATCTTTGAGTGACTATGTGTAACATCTATAAAAATCCTCAGTAAGAGTTTGTTATGGATTGAGTTCCGTGATACAAATCTTTGTTCTGATGCTATGGCAGTTTTTATACACATAAGGACAGTAAGCAAGGAACGAGCACAGTTAATGGTGAGACACTCCAATCCTTTTGAGAGAAAATGCAAGCATTTCTCAGTTTCACAAAGAGTGTTGTACCACCACTACGAAAAGAGCACTTATTCACAAAATCCCCTCTAACACTCGGAACAGTAATTATCAGCTATTGATATGAAGTGGGAAGAATGTTGCATGGATTTTATATGCTGTTTTATCACCAAACTCATAATGCAGAAACCTAAGATCTTGACGTAAATACTCAGAATGCAATGTCAAAACTTTCCTATTCTAATATGGCTATGAAGGGGTGTTGTGCAGATCCGTGGGTTAAGACCAGTGCTTAATTTGTAAATTAGAAGGTACTTGAACATCAAGTGTATATGAGAGTGGGGGCGGTGGGTGGTAACAAGGTGGGTGCATACAGAACACAGGGCTGAAAAGATGGTATGTATTTTTAAGAATAAATCTAAACTAATAAAGGATGTGAAATTGCGCAAAATTTGATCTGTAAATTAAAATACATGCCTTTTTTTTATTGATGATGTTTTTTTTAACCACAGAGCTGCAGGATCCAGTGCTGGAATGCAGACAATCAAAAATCAAGAAGATCCGGCACATATGAAACACCTGCTGCACCAGTAACTGGAAGGTCATCAGTACAAGTCCTGTGGTCAGCAGTGAAGTCACATCATCATTGAGCCCTTGGACAATGAAAAGCTGCCGCCTGTTCTGTAGGTAGTTTATCACAGAGGGCAGACAATCTGTTCATTCCCCAAAATTGTTCAATTAATCAATGCAACCAAGACCAAAATCATCCACCAGGTTTTGTACCGGAATCTGAAACTGTCATTTATGGATACAGATCTGTTTCTCATACCTGCACCCCCGAATGCTCCTGCCATGGGTCTGTTCAAATTATTTATACCTTCATTCTGAGTCATTACTGTATCTCCCTGTTTATCGCTCTGGGGCAACAGAAGGAACAGAAGGTCCTTGTACCACATTCCAAGAGTCATTCTGCAGTTCATCCAGGACTTGCACACGACCACAGTTCCTATCAATCTCCAGGGGACACATCTATTATCATACATTACCTGTCTTTACCTAGTCTTGAAAATTACGGACTTGATTAACCATTGTGGGGAATTAGCAATTATGTGCTTGCCTGCCCAGTGTTTCTTTGCAGTCAGTCATACACATAAGCACTTTTTATTTTAATATAATTCCTTATGGGAAATCTAGCAATTTAAAATAACATGATTGTTATCAAACAAAAATGAAGAATTAATACTCTGGCCAGCCAGATTGACCCATATGCGGTATGGCTGTTAGTTTCCAGACTTAAAAATATTAAACAAAAAACATTGTAAAACGTAAAAAAAAACTCATATATTAATTGTATTAATAACCTAATTATATTAATACACCAGTTTTACAACCTTTAAAAGACATCATGCAAACATGAAGTCACTTAAACAAACATTAATAAAATTTGTTTTCAATTCAATTTCAGTATGGCCCCTACACAGCATTCACTGCACAAGGCATGCTGATCTCGGAATTCGTATCTCCGTTAGGGTGCAAAGACTCACATCCATCGCAGGCTAAAATGTGCAAAACCAGATAAAAACTAACCCTGCCCATGATCTGTTTTCATCCATGGATTCCAGCACGTACATGGCGCCTATGAATGATGTACATTTACAAGAGCATCATGTGGAATCCTTCACATTGCGCGGCTTTTGGCTGCAGAAACAGGTGTGGCTCCTGCTCCAGTGATATAACCTTCCCCCAGTTACTCTGTTTACTTATGATTGTATATTTTTGTATTGACAGTTGTGTGATATTCACTTGCAAGCATAGTCTTTGGAATAGCACTGGCTGGTATACTGTAGTTCATGCGATATACCAGTTATAATTTGCCATATGATATGAATTATTAAAATACTGCAATACCATAGCATAGCTGAAAAGACAGCTGCGTCTATAACGTCATAAAAATATTTTGAAAAAGGGAAGCAGTTAACCATAACAAGTCAAGTCCAAGGTATGTCATATGTGACTTTGGGAAGTTGCAGTGACATGCAAAATTTAATTTTAAAGAGATAGTAGATTAGCCACTGTATGGCAACCATTGCTTAGACTGAACACGTTATGTTTTATTACTTATTTATTTTGTGCAGTGGTCAAATGTTATTTGCGTTTACACAATTTGTGGAAATTGCAGACATTCAGAATTTTACAGATGTCAGCCTGTGTTCAGGCTGTTGTTAAAATACCTGTTGCCATTTTTGTTATACCAATAAAGAAGAATTTCTACTTTAAATAAATGTTTATTTATTTAAAACCAGCCTAATCCAGTGTAATATGCTATCAGACCATCATGCTTACATATATCCCACTGAGAAATACTGGCAATGTGTGATCAGGTCAGGCTCTCTAAATTGGAGAAAATAATTTGTTCGGCTTGGTGGCAGGGGGATGATATAAGTGTACATGTGGATTGGGATGGAATATACGGGGGAGGAGCTGCTGACTTGTTACTCAACCCAGCCGGTCCTCCCCTGACGGGCCTCACCTGTGGCTCATTATGGGGGGGAGCTAGACTGCATTTAAGTACAGCTCTCCTGCTAGTGCCTGAACATGTTCTAATAGAATCTAGTTTATACCATAATATTTGTGTGATGCTAACACACACACACACACACACACACACACACACACAAAATAACTGACTTCTACAAGTTTTACTTACAAGAGGGCGACCAGATAATCCATGTCAAGGAGGACACTTCGAGCTAAGACAGCATATCCTACACTAAGTGCATGCTTTTTGCACAGGTGAGGTCAGCAGCCAGTTTCCGTTGGGCTAACGGGCTAAATCAAAGCACTAGTAGAGGGTATTATTATTATTATTATTATTACTATTATTATTATTATTGTCACACGCACTAGAGCGGATTCCCCCAGCTGTGAGCAATAAAGCGGTAACTGAGATCGCTATATAACCGGACCAAGGACAACCGAACAACGCGAAGTATTGTTGCCATTTTCTAATGAGACATACCAAGCGCTTTACCTTCCCCTTGTCTCCTCGTTACCGCCCTGCTAGTTATTGCTCCATTTGTACTTACCTTGCCTGTTCCTATTCCCTCCTCAGTCCAGCTCCCAGTCCTGAGACCCTGACCCGACATCTTCCCGTCCCCCTCCTCCTCCGAACCTTCTGTCTCCTGTCCCAACGTCTTCCCCTCGGATTGACTTCCACGACTTCGATCTATCGCTACGGATCCCGACCACGTCTCCAGCCTACCATCTCCAGTTTAGTCCACCTGCCTCCCCTGGAGAGAGTACCCCGCTCTGGATCGGTTCACCAGTCCCGTTACCCGTCATCCCTGCTCCGACTGTCACTAATAAAGACAGCTTCACCTCGCACTTCTGGGTCCGCGCCTCTTGTCTGGTCTCATCGTGACAATTATTATTATTATTATTATTAATAATAAATATTAAAAGCGATTCCGCCTTTAATTGATCTCCATGTTTGTTCATTTGCGGCATTCTTAATCGACACCACAATTCAAAAATTCCAGAACTATTCCTGTCCTGCTTTTTTATTATACAGCTTTCACACCCATAGAGATTCAGAGGATATGCCATATTACAAAGAATTCTGATCCTAGTGCTTAGAGATGTTAGTACTCTTGAAGAGGTTTCTGTTTGGGACTGAGTTGGTGGGGTGGCGCAGTGGTGAGCACCGTTACCTTTTACCTCTGGGACCTGGGTTCAAGTGGGCTCCATGTCTACGCAGTTTGCATGTTCTCCTTGTGTTGTAAGGTTTCCCCCCTTAGTCCAAGAACATGCTGAGGCTGATGGCGTTAACAAATTGTGTGTAGGTGTGCGTGTGTGAGTGAATGCTATGTGAGTGTGCCCTGCGATTGGTTGGTGCCCCAACCTGAATTGTTCTCTGCCTCACACCAGTAGCCTCTGGGACTCCAGGCCCCCCCATGACCCTAATAGGACAAGTGGTTATGAAAAATGGATGGATAGTTACTTTGTCAATGCTTAGCAGTTATTTGGAGTCACTATATTTTGGGATCAAAAAGCATAATTTTTCTCCAACTGCCCGACATCAAGGGCACCAACAATATCTGCTGCCTCTGGGAGACCCTCAAGATCACCTCAGACCCAGCTCATGCTCTGTTTAGTCTAAGTTAAGGTAAGGTAAAAGATGCAGGAATATGGCCACTCAGACTCAGGAACAGCTTCTGTGAGCTTGACACACATATTGCTTACATTTCCAGCTTCTTCAAGCTCTTATTTACTGTTCTGCTGATTTGTTGTGTTATGTACATATAGAATAAAATCAATAGTCACAGATACTTAAGCCGCTGAGCCACATACCCCTCAATATTGGAATGCATGTTGATTATTTCATTATGGAGGCTTTTAGTAAATTTCGTTATACTCCCGTAGACTACTATGACGAATAAAATTCCTTGAAATGTAAACTGCCCATTCCATCCCTGATACAGCCTGACATCTGGTTCAGGGAGTTCCCATGCGTTTTGCCTCTGCATTTCATAGGATGGGCTCCAGGGTTTCTGTGACCTTATACAAGTCAAGAGAAGATGGATGAATAATAGAAAGTAACATAGGTTTCATAAGCCTGAAAATGCTTAAACAATCTAACAACCTGGCATAATTTCCAATATAGAAAAAAAGTCAAGCTTCACTAACTCAATGAGGTGCATGACTACATAAAAACCTGCTAAACAGCACTCGTGAGCTAGAACTGAAGGAAATGGCATTCTAACCAAATGAGAAACAGCAGCAAATGTTTGGCTATTAGATGCCAGAGATAAAAACCAGAGCACTGAAAATGAAACATTAACGTACAACCGTTATGTTCACTGGCAAACAAATATTTAGCTACCACTTATTGAACCATAGAGGGCAGTTTTCTCCACCAAGGTCATGGCAAATAAATGTGGAAAACAAATATTTTGCATGCCTCTGCTGTGGGGACACTAATATCAGGATCCGGCAAACACTACGATTGTATTCACTTTGACATTCCTACGCGTGGGATGTCCTGTCAACATGGCTGGGGCTAAAAAACAAAATAAGCGCTGGACTTTGAGTTTCCCCCATAATACACATGGCAGAAAGGGGAGGGGTTCCTACCATATACCCATCTCCCCACCGGGAGAGTGCCCAGCATTCCAGGTGGTCAGTCCAGCCCTGCTCTGTCACACTCTCTACTCACATACTGTAAAAACGTCTAGAAAACTCTTAGGGCTGGCCACCTTCCCCATGAATGCATGCCGCAGAAATGTGGGCCAGACGACTGTGAGGAAAGATGCAATCTGAAGGCATCTGGCTCGTTCAGGCTCTGCAGTCCACAATGCCCAGCAAACCCATCACGCAGTGTCACACTCTCATTAGCCCAGCTGTGCAAGCTGCCTCCGACTCCATTCAAGCAACAGAAATGGAAGCAAATGATTTAAACCGATCTGCTGTCCTGCAGGAGGGTTAGAAGACAGGGCAAGGACAGATGAGGGATGATCGTTTTTCATACCGCTGTCGTCTGCAGAGAAGAGGGTAAATAAAGCATTGGATGATCAGAACAACAGGGCATTCAGAACGCATTCAGATTGCTTCAGTTATTTTTCACATTTTGCTGTGTTTCAGCCTCATGCTCCATAAGCAGTGCAGGAACATCTCAAAATTGATGATGAGTAGAAGTATGATGCATCTGAATTACATTTCAAGTGTCATTCCAAAGGGTCTGGATACTTATGTGAAATGCTGCAACAAAATGTGAAAAATATGAAGGGGTCTGAATACTTTCTGAATGGCCTGTGGGTGATATTGCACGATCAGGGCACACAATACATCGATGTTTTTTTTTTTTTTTTGCAATCAGATGTGGAGTTAAGATACACAGGATGATCTGGAGGCATGGAGACTGATCGAACAACAATGCATCACTGATTATCTCTGAGCTAAGAGGATCCACAGGAGTTCTGTCACCTGGGTCTTCTGGAAGCACCTGCGACTTTTCATTTGGAAAGGCAGAAAACACCAGCACAGTCATGTCCTCTCAGAGCATAGCAACTGCAGGGCCAAAGATCACAGACAGCATATATCAGAAAGGGTGCAAGTGACCCTATAATAAGAACATTTCGAGTGCTCATTTAACTGTGGACATTTGTTATTATATACATTTACTGAATTAGCTAGTAGTTTTTTTCCACATTGCCTTTGCAAACATTTATATCTGTACAAATATTTGCATTTGAAATAAACAAACAAAAAATAAATAAATAAATAAATAAATAAATAAAACAAAAAAGGGGTAGCTGTGGTGTCTTAATGGTCAGGGAAGCACACTAGTAATTGAAAGATTGCTGGTTCAAATCCCTCATCAGCAAGGCACCAGGTACCCTGAGCAAGGTACCATCCCCAAGCACTGCTCCCCAGGTGCTGAATTAGCTGCCCCCTGCTATGACACAATGTCACATATGGGTTAAATGCAGAGGACACATTTCATTTTTGTGCACTGTGTGCTGTGGTGTGTCAACACTGATCACCAAATTCTATTCTAAATGCTTTAACCAGAAATGACTCATATACAAAATAATAAGCTTTTTTGGGCAGCTGTGATGTTTATATCACAAACACATTCACCTAACCTATACACACTAACCTATCCTATAAACTACATGTAGCAATTGTTAGTTAGTAACATTAACAATTATGCATATTAACAATCATATATACTGCAAATGGAATGTATATACTGGGCGATATATTGTTTTTTCTAATGAACACAATGAAATACAATAATAATATTCCTCAGTCAATACTTCAATTGATTTGTCATTCAATACAATCAAAGTACTTGGTGTTTACTCATGTAAAACAGTCGGCCATTAGCATGGTAACCACCTAGAATAAAACTACATTTGAATTGCCAATAACAACCTTCAATTAGGAAACCTCAAATGTTTTCTGGAGTCTGTGCAATATCAATAATTTACATGAAGTGGGCTTAGCAGTACTGTGAATAAACAGTAATTGGTCTATAGTAAAATCCATTGAGAGAATCGGTCAAATTAAAAGCAACAAAATGAAAATGGGACTTGAAAAAAAATATAAAGCTTTCATTAGAATTCACTTCGCATGTGATTCAAATGCAAGTAAGATATCAGTATTCAGTCAGAAGTCAGTATTCCTGAAAAACACAGACACAATCTGCATACTCTGTGTATGAGTAATACAGAGTGTGTCATTGCACATTGTTCAATCTTTGTTACAACCCAGTAACATGTACTTAGTTGTGTGATGTAGCACAGACATGGACAGTCAACCCCTGCCTTTGTATTGTATTCCTTCATTTGGGGGATTTCCCAGTCCTCTTATGCTTGTTCCTTTGATGCTGAATTATCGATCCTATTGATCTACAACAAACGCTTTCATTTTGAGAACCAATTCTACGTTAGATAATTGATTGTGACCTGAAAATTGAAAATGTTTATATTGTTATAGGCGGGGCCCCCTGGTGCAGCACAAGAACTACTACATGGGGGGAGAACGGGGAGGGGTCTTGATACTAAGGAAATGGAATAACTGACCCCCACCTTGGCAAATTTTATCGTCAGACTCGGGCTGGCACTGAATATTGGCACCCATATCGGGACTGGTATTGGTGATACAAACCTTGGATTAAATCGAAAACAGATAAAACAAATTGAAAAGACAATCGGTGGTTTCCTCTGACATGGACCTCATGTACAGCATAGAGGAATCCTGCAGCCCAGCACTCTGTAATATATTTGATCAGACCATTGAGCAGCTGGTGACAGATAGAGCAAACATCACAGAGAGAGGAAGCTTATGCCTCCTCAGCATCTAAGGCTCCCAGCCACGGATGGGGGGGTGACGAAGTGCAGAGATCATTGACAAAGCAGCTAAGCTACATGCAAATAATAATAGCTATGAAAACTACCGTCTAGCAGTGGTTTAGTCTATATTATTATTTCATTGCTTTTATTCAAAGCATTATACAATTTTACAAATCAATATAGCTGGGTAAAGGGTACAGAATCATTCCTCCAGGGACACACTAATCTTCAGACTCAATCGCTTATTAACCTAGTGCATTCAGACTTTGATTTATTAATCATCTTGACGGCTTATTTGCCATTGTCATTTTAAATGCATTCTTAACCCTGTGACGTTTGTTGTAATACAGCCCTCATTCCTGACATACCAACTTGGTCAGACATAAAATTTGCTTACGCGTTGCAGTTTGTCCTTCTACAGGAGCTCTGAGGGGGAACACATACTAATGTGGATCAAACAGTAATTTGTGAAAATAATTTAAAAAAAAAATATCTGATATCTATTCTCTAACCATTTATATGTTTGTCAAGGTCACATGGGCTATGAGGGGGATCCTATTCCGGGCAACACAAGTTCGGATGGGATACCAAACCATAACAAGGCACACGCAGAGATTCAAACACTATGGGCAATGTACTGTACAGACACCACTTAGTCTAACTAGAGATTAAAAGGTACGATTACTGTATAGTGACCAAAATTATCATGGTTAACAGTATTATCACAGTATTGCTAAAATGTGCTGAAAATGTTCAAAAAGTACAGAAACTGAAATCATTTCACAAGTTTCATATTGAAACCCACAAATAAAATTAGCAGCACCTTGCACTTTTTGTATGAATAAACATAATAATAACACAGCCAATACCTTATGCAAACATCTACAATAAATCTACAGTATATCAAACGTGTATTAACATTAAAAATCTCAGGAACACTGTCACTGTTTTCCACCATGTTTTCACTAGCAAAAAGCAAAGCCAGGTTGGATGCTGCGCCTGCATGCTTGTGTCTGAGAGACTGTCACTGACTTTAATTGATGCTGGACAGTATTTAATGTGAGTTTTTCAAAGCACGGAGAACCTAATCGCATATCTTTGAAGTGCAGGTGGAAACCTGCTCAACAGACCTAAATCTAAACCAAAGGAAAGACATTTGCATGCATTTCAGTTAGTCACTTTTCATTTCAGTTCCTTACCGTTCATTCTTCCAGGGCATTGGGATCTTAGGTTTTATGGCTGCACTGCACTGCACTGCACTGCACTGGCAGGTACATGGCATTTCAGAGGGGTAATATTTTATAAGGTAAAATTGTGTAAAGCGCCAGACCTACAGCTGCTGAGTATCCTGAAAGATTAGATGTTAGCAGTATGTGTTTTATTTGAACAAGAGAATCGCTCCTAAGCAGAGGAGAAGCCGCTGACCAACATTACAGAGGCACGAGGAGTGAGACCTCCCAAGCAGACCTGTTTCAGCTGTTTGACTTTTAATTGTAAAGATCTCTGACACGATTCAAACACCACTGCCCACCCAACATACCTAAGTGCCCACACTAGGATGGCATCCTGGTATGGTCATGCGATCACAAAACAACCATTATTTGAGTACTTCTGATGCTTCCGGTTCCTGTTGAAGATGATTATGGGTCTAATATCCCACCCAAGTGAAGGAAAACAGGTTGATATACTGTATTGGGGAACTGGAGGAAAACTGGAACAGGATAAAGGAATGATGAATAATTAATATAAATACAACACTTTTACAACAGTGCTCATGCACTTGTTTTTGGTGTGGATGTTTGTGGGAAGCCTTTCAAAGAAGAGTATCAATGTCTAGTTGTCTATCAGTGCACTAGTTAAAACCAAAACAAATTCTAAAAATTTGAGTTGCACACTATTATTCTGATATTTGTCATTTTCCTACTTTTAAAAGGCAAGACAAGAAGCAATCTTTAAAAAAAACACCTCGTGACTGAGGTTTGACACTGTTGAGAACACTGTGAAGAAAAGGCAGAAGATTAGTTCTATGACACTCATCATGCTCTCTCTCTCTGACATCACTCTCATCAACAGCAGCTGTCACCATGACAACAATCCCAGGTTCATCGCAATTAAGTCCATCAAAGCCCCTCCCCCTTCCTCCACCCTAATAAGGCATTTAGAGCAGCCTGCAGTCTCTGTACAAGCATTGATTGACACTTCAGTGCCCACTCAGCCTAAATTGGTCCTGTGACTTCATCTCTATACTCCATTTTATCATCATCTTAACATCCTTTGAAGTCTAATCCACATATGTGTACAGTACACAACATCTGAGCTGAAGGTCATAGCCCTGAAGATGCAAAAGCTACCTTTTCTTAGATTTTGGACAATGATGAGATGAATTACTATTTATAAAATAAATAAAAGAAAAAAATTGTGCTTATGTATACAAAGATTGTAAATGCACATCAACATTAAATTTTGTCAAATTCTTAGAAGTAAGAATAAAATTATCAAGTAATCCTGTCACTTATTCAAATTCAATAATTCATATAAGAATCAGTGCAGACTGACATGGGTGTAGACGGAGTAATGCAGATTCTCTATTAAGACGATCCATTTTTAAATTCATGAACCCCCCAAAGTCTTTGACTGCACACAAGAATGTCGGGTTTTGCCCTGAAAAGCCCACAGGTCACACACTGTTTGAGCCCCAAGGATGCCAACATGTTTAATTACCACTTTTTGAAAACCAGAAATAGCTTTCCTGTTGTGAACATAATTCAAGCTTCCCACTATAAATTAAACCAATTGGGAGTCACTGCTGACTGACAGCATCATAGCTGGATATAAACATGGAAATCTCAAGTGGGTTTCCATCTTGGGTACGACAGAGCATCCAATTTAAATGGAGCAACAGTGCTTCAGATTATAAATGGAATTCAGATACTAACCAAACATTAAATTATTCACATTTATTGAGTAATTGCTTTTGTGCACGTAACGAAATCTAGAGATTACAGAGCAGGGTGGCCCAGTGTCCCTGAAGTAGATGGGATTAAGGGCCTTAATCAAGGGCCTATAGCTGACATGGTTACTCAGCTGGTCATGAGATTCAAACCCACAACCTTCTGGACACAAGCAGAGATCCCCCAAGGAGCTAAACACCACTCCAGAAACAATGTGAAAAGCAAATTTATTTTCATCAAAAACAAGGATATTTAAATGATATTTACATGCGAGCTCTGTTTAGGATTTATACTTGTACTTGTACAATGTATTATTGTAATGCCCTGGAAAGGGGGCATAGTTATACTGTAATCACTTGCTCTTGTTGCTGTTTTTGGCGCTGTCCCTAGGCGACAGTGAAACTATGGGTGTACTTTCAGATCCTGAACCTGGGTGTTGGTGCCTTTAAGCGGGTGTTTCACTGGCTTCCTGTCACTCGGTGGGTTTTTCAGTTTAAGTTAACAGTGTACAGATTAATGTGGCCGACAACAGCCATTACTAAAGTAGTGTAGTTTTAGAAGTTTTTCCATGTATAAAACATAGCCTGGTGATGAAGATTCAGTATAGATTTTAATTGCAGTGAACAGCTGTCACTGACACATTCCATTGCTGTTACCAGTATGTCAGTGGGTTAGGCCTCTGTGACTGTGATTGGAAGGTTGCGAGTTTGAATCCTGCCCTCTGTTGGACCTTTGAGCAAAGTACTACCCGGGCATGCTGGCTAAATGGTTGACTCTGAGCTTGGACTCCAGGCTTCCCTCTCAGCTGTATATACAGTATGTGTGTGTGTATGTGTGTGGATTATGTTTATATTGCATTGTGGAGACCAAATGTTCCCTACACTGTAATAAAAACCTGTTATTTCGACGTTTTGTGGACAATTTTTCAGGACCCCACAAAGATCTGTCAATGGAATCAAAAAACTAAAACTGCCAAAAGTCTTGTATTTTGATTGGTTACTTATGGTTAAGGTCGTCATGTTGGAATTGAAGTTTTCCCCATAGAAATCAAATGGAGAGTTCCCACTAAGATATAATTACAAACCTGTGTGTGTGTCTAAGGAGAGCAAGGTGGGATATGCGAAAAGAAGCACTCCAGTATACTTGTGAAAATGACAAATAAAGCATCATTTCACCTTCTAGTTGTTTACCTTCATTAATTAACAGAGTCACAGCAATTTAGCAGTGACTGTTAAAACCAACCAGACAGTGTTCGGTGGAACACCATGTAAAAACACCTTCTTTATTAAACCTTATTTAAACATTTCACTTGGTTCTTCTTAATTGTTTGCTGCTATCTTTATACAATTTCACCCTGAAATTTTAGGACATATAAGCACATTTTTTTTTTGAATTGTCCATTTTTTTTTTTTTTTACAAAATATTACTAGCACTCAGTCATTTAAGCAGAATAAAAAATGAACAGAGTGCAACAATACTTCCACTAATGACTGGCTAATGTAGCTCAGATATATTGCTTCCTATTTTCCTGCTTTGCGATTCTTTGAATAATGCATGTTCTACGTTTGCATTAATGTAATCCTAATTGATCAGGAACACGATCAGATATATAAACAGTGATTACAAGTCTCGTTCTGCTATAGCAGACTGGCGAAGTCTGAATAGGATGTGGGGGGGGGAGTTTAAGCTAAAAGGATCAAACACGAGACATGAAATCCAGAGAACGATACACTTCTGGTTGCGGCTGTATAAGCAATACAAATGAATATGAGGTATCGTACTCTGACAGTATAAGTGACAGTATGGACAAAAACAATGTACAGCTTCACCAGGAACGAGTCTAGTCTATTTTTTTAAGTAGGGAGCGTAAGGGGGGGCAACTTAATCACCAGCCAATGATGTGTTTTGAATCAGTGAATGACAGGGGAGGGGACAAAAAAGGGCCAACAAATCTTTCAGCTGGGACCAGTTTCCCTGTGGCCTATATAAAATATAATAAACCAGAAGAAAAAAAAACAAGTCATTGAACTTTTAATTGTGATTTTAATGAGGTTTTGCCTGATATGTATGTGACATATCGCATGCACAAGATAACATATCACATGCATTTCAGATAATCTGTCATCCATCTTCCTGTCACTTATCGTGACAGAGTAGTGATCAGCCTGCAGTCCATGTAAAGTGGCACAGCACCTGAGGTACCTGTGGGGGAGATCCTGGACGGAATGTCAGTCCACAGTAAAGTAGGCACAGGCAAACACACACACACACAGTAATGGCCGATTCAGAGATGCTAATTTGCCTAGCCACAATAATTTAGAGCATGCAAAGGACAGTAAAGGAAAAATCACACACACACACAAACACACCGAGAAGGGATTTAAATCCCAGGCCTGAGAGGTCTGAGATGTGCGTAGGGCTACACGATTAATCGTATTTTTATCATGATAACGATATTTATGCCCCACGATCAGTTAATAAATATCGTCGCGATTTTACAGTATAAAGACTAAACTGACTTTTATGAGCGGAGTTTACGGATTGGACTGAAAAGCCACCACAAAGTACACTATCAAGAATTTCAACGACTGAAGGCACAAACAGCAACAACAAAAAATTCCCAGCCATCCACAACACAGACAACAATATCAGGGACATTGTTTAACGCAATACCATATCTGCCTAGCTCGCAAAGACACCGGGAAATAACAGAGGCGATCACGTACCATATAGCCAAGGATATGTGTCCAATAACCACCGTGAGCAGTGAGGGGTTTAAAAAAATGATCACAACACTTGATAAAAGATATAGCATTCCCTCACGCAACCATTTTTCCAGTGTTGCGCTGCCCTCGCTGTATGCGAAATGCCGAAAAGAAATAGAAAGAGAAATTCTCAGCCTTGAATATTTTGCTGCCACGACCGACTTATGGTCAAGCAGAACTGCCGAACCGTATTTGAGCTTGACAGTTCATTTTATTGACAGCGAGTTTGAGATGAAAAGCAAGCTTTTGCAAACTTCGTTTTTCCCACAAGACCATACAGAGTTTATTGCAGTGGGCCTCAAAGAAGCGATGTCCGCTTAGGGCTTGGTGGAAGAAAGACTTGTGTGCATCACAACGGACAACGCAGCTAATATGATTAGGGCAGCATCTGCGAATAACTGGCTGAGGCTACACTGCTTTGGTCACAGACTTCATTTAGCCATCGGTAAGTTGTTTTTCCCAGATATATTGAAACAATTTGACAATTTAAAAATATTAATTGTTGTTATTTTTGTTGCTTTAGTGATATTATAATGACACATTATAATGACGAGTCATATGCCTACAGTATAATAATCATCATTTTTATTCTGCTAATCTATCAAATTTAAGATTAAAAGTTAAAAAAATATTTGATAA
>JAODKE010000114.1:19816690-19826969 GCA_026779605.1 Mormyrus hasselquistii
AGTCTGGGTTTCCCTGCTGAGACTGCTGCCCCCGCGACCCGACCTCGGATAAGCGGAAGTCAATGGATGGATGGATGGACTGCTGCGCCCGCAACCCAACCTTGGATAAGTACAGTAAATGGATGGATGGATGGATGGATGGATGGATGGACTTTAATAGTTTTACTACTTTCATATATTGTTTACTGCTCTTATATATTGCTTACTTCATATAAACTTTCATATTATTTACTTCCCTTATATATTTACTTCATTAAACTTTCATATTGTTTACTTTCTTTATGTATTGTTTACTTCATATAAATTTTCATATATTGTTTACTTCCATGTATTGTTTACTTTAAATTATTTGTATTGGATTGGCTTGGGAGGTTACTATAACATATTCTTGTTATGTGTAACAGAACGTTGATAAAAAAAAAAAACTTAAAATTATTTTTTAAATATATGGTGTGACAGCCAATAAATCTGAAAGTACTAAGGAAAATAGTGTTGTATGTGTAAATCCGAATTTCACTTTGTGGATCTTATGGCATTGCATTGGAAGCGTCATGACAACAACCATAACTACTGACTAGCAGGGCCCTGACAGATCAATAAGGCAGTTGCCGACCATAGTCCCATGGCTAAGCAGCTATTCCCTTGGTTGGACAGAACCAATTTGTTCCACCATTAGGTGGCTTCCAATCACGTCTTGACAACGACACGTCTCAGATTTTAACAGCTCCCCTTCCATGGTAACCAGAGGACATCTTGCTGCTTTAAGCTCCATTCCTGCAATAAAATGCTGTTTTATTATGGCTGTGCAACATTGCAAATGAAATCCTTTATTGAGGAATCACTTTCAGCGGGATTGGGTGGGGTGCAACACAACTTCTTTAATTCTTTCTGAGTCACTGCAAGGTGAATTTAATAATCCAGACACATAATGACATGATGACATGTCCATTACTTCGTGTGGTGAGAATTATAATGGTGATGATGGTTAGGGTTTTAATGAGGAACATTTCAAAGTGAAGAAAGTTGTATTTATTTGAGACAAAGTATTTAGCATTGCTGAAGGTAGCATAATTAAACAAGGGCAGCCATTTATAAAAGGTGAGTCAAACACCATTCCTGGTGATCTAACCATTGTCCCAGCATGCTGCAGAATGCATACTCATCTGTCCTTTGGAATTATTATATGTGAGACTATATTTGGATGCCCTTGCATTCTAATTCTTCACCACATGCACTTATCCTGACATGCAGTCAGTAGCGGTAATGAAATTGCACACTGATGACCTGCATTTTCACAGCCTAAAAACAGCAGCAATGCAATTATATCAACAAAAGGCATCACATGCCATCAAGGTAGTAAATCTGAAACATCACATAATCAAAAACAGAATAAAAAGTCCCATGTTTTGCATAAATATAGACCTTACAGTATGTCAAACAAAATAAATCAGTAACTGACAGTAAGGAAATTACACATGAAGGAAGTAAATACATAAATAAAAAAACTCAAATATAGTAGGTGATACAAGGCTGAATACCTATTACGTAATCACAGAGAACTGCATATCACAAATGGCCACTCCATTCTGTTTAGAATTTACATTTATTCAGCAGATGTGTTTGTCCAAAGCAAACTACAATTGAAAATGCAGAATCAGACAGTCGTTGGAGCATTTGGGATTAAGCAGACCTTCAGATCATAGGCAAAGAGTCCTAACTTACAGAGCCACAGACAGCCCTGAAGTCCTAAATAAATGTCATATGTCAAATAAACTACATGGTTGGTGATTAGTGTCAAAGTTAA
Source organism: Mormyrus hasselquistii (assembly GCA_026779605.1). Lineage (NCBI taxonomy): Eukaryota > Metazoa > Chordata > Actinopteri > Osteoglossiformes > Mormyridae > Mormyrus > Mormyrus hasselquistii. The sequence goes on from JAODKE010000114.1 coordinate 19,818,495, forward strand.
AATGTGCTATGCAGTTTGGCAGTTTACACTATGCAAAATATTACATTATGCAATCAAAAAAATTACAATGTGGCATGCAGTATGCTTTCAAATTGGTCCCTAAGTGCTCATCATATTGAGAAATCTCCTCATCGGTTCAGCATTAAGATGTGAATTTAATAAAATTCACCTGGAGTAAATATTTTCAAACTGCAGTGTTTACTGTCAGTGTTATGCACAACCAGAGTCCTCATGTACAATTGTCCATTTATAGAACAAGTCCATTTATAGAACAAGTCCATTTATACAAAAACTTCGTAATAAAACAATGCATATTTAATTGTAAACTTCAATAATGGTTCTCTGATGCCTTTCCAAATGACCAGTGATGAAAGACCGCCCACAGAAGAATAAGGAGACCTTTTTTCATAGAATATGTCACACTGTAAGACCCCATATCTTAACTGAGGAGTTTGCCTAGTGATTTCGATAGACCGCAGTCTTTGCCACCTTCCGCAGTATAGGTTAATGGCTCATTGTCGTAAAACCCATCTCAGTTAAGGTAATCTTGTTACCTGCCTAGGATGACCCAGTGATAATTACCACCCATAGGCACTATGACCCCTATGATGTGACATCTCCTGTGGCCTTTAAAGGACAGAGCTGTTATCTGTCAAGGCAAATGAGAAAAGGACAAAAAAAGGTCAGACAACGTTGTCAGTACAATCAGATACCCCATGTGACTCTAAATTGACTGGAATAGCCTGAAATAATAGGCATTTTCCAACCTCTCACTAACTCCTTTTTAGGGTCCTGCTCACATGGACATCTAAACCAAAAGCTGCTTAATTGTAAATGATTTAAATATTCCCTCAGTGGATGAGAATGGGAGGGGAGTAGCTTAAGGCATGCAGATGAAATCAGTTAACCTCCCCAGAGTGCACCGCTTAGAGATCAGCACAGAACCCTCTCATTTGTGTGAAATCCATCCACCGGAGAATATGGTATGATATACGCTAGCAGGTGCACACGCTCTTTGGAAGCTGGGATCTTTTCACGCAATATGATTTTTCAGCCGAACGGCAATAGGTCATAATGAACATGAGCATTTTGTCAATAAAGTTTGTATTAAGTCAGAATTGCTATTTCACAAGCCACTAATCGATTCTTTTATTTAGGCAGTTGTGCACAAAAGAAACCAAATTCTACAAAGTGCATCACACATTGCTCACAATGGAATAATAAGATAAGCATTCAAACCCTTTTTAATACTAGGCCTGTATGTACTGTAACTGTTTGCCGATTTAGATACAATGTAACTCTAACCCCATTATTTGCTGGATAAAAGCAAAATAAATCTAACTTTGTACAAAAGAGACTTTTCAGTCATTTTTATCAATTAAAGGAATGCTAGGAGTGTTTTTCCTGTCATTAACCATGCTAACAATACAAAGGATATTATTTTAAAATCAGATAAAATTAACTAATTATGAATGGAGTTAAGAAATAAAACAAATACTTGACAATAGCAATTGAAAATGGCTAAGGTTCAAGCATTATCTAAGTTAAAAGAAAAATGACCAATTTAGCCTGTGTTCAATGGATATAACTAAAACAGATACAATAAAAAACACTCAATAAAGTATTGATGACTGAAGCCGGCTGTTAATCTGTAATAGCTTATCTGTGACTTCCTTCTTTTATTATCTACATGAGAGGCAGGATTAGTCTGTTCTGCAGTAGATGATAATGTTATACTGCCATCCCATGCCATTCATGGTATTGCACCTTGCACAGACCATACATTTAATCTTTTGGATGTTACACAATCTAGTTACAGCCTTCTTACTTTGCCGAGTTACTTTGGGCTGTTGTGGTCTAGTGTAGGATATCAGTCAGTCTTACATGAGCATAATAACTGTACCTGTAGTGTTCCGGTGGCAGAGCAAACTAACTGAAGAAGGAGTCCTCAGTTACAGGTTTCAGCGTCGCGCCACACAAATGAGCAGGAAACAGCATGCAGTGAGCATCATCAGGGCAAGCAAACACTGCCCGCAGAACTGCGGAAAACCAGGGGGACTAAAGGAGCAAGAAAGACTGCAGGAGCCCATCTGAAATTCTGCCTCTCTATCATAGGCAGGTACTGAATTATTTCAGACTCACTCATGATACGTGACATCCAGCACAGGGACCAGAGGATGGGAAGATAATCGTCCTCAGAAATAGATAAAAGCAACCAGGAAATGAGCTTCAATTTGTAACTGTTCAGATAAAGAGTGAAACCAAGATGCTATGACATATAAGTGACTAAACAGCCAGTCCATCCCTAGAGGACATTTAGGTAGCAGTTTGTGAAAAAGCTAGTAAATGCATGTGACATAATAATGCGTGTATCCCTTCTTTACTACTGTAAGTGTGCCGCAAAGTTTCCACAAAACCTATATTTTTTTTAGATTTTCCCCATTGTTGATGCTTTATCAAGAAATGTGATGATTGGAACTCAGTACAGTTGACTTGTCTGTTGACTGAAAGCTGGACTTGTACATATTTACATATGATTCTTCCTGAACTCTCCAGCTGGGTCTGTATAGCTGATTTTAGGTGGCTGACTCTCCCGGCAGTTACTCCAGCAACAATCCATTGTTTCCATGGTTTCTCCTGACTAACATTACAGTGAGAAGAAGAGTAAAATAAGACTGTGATGAAAAACAATTGTGTGGGGAAAAAAATCACTAAGTAATTATCTGCCTCTTATTGTTCCCCCCACAAAAGGAATTTAAGGGATAGATTCCAGTGCTTTTATAATACAGTACGCAGTTCAGCACAAGATGTCTATCACACACACACTGAGTTGTTTCAAGGTGGTATCTATCTCCTCATTCTGTTGCAGTAGCAGAGCATCAACTTAGGAGGTGCCAGGCTTCCATGGCAGTTCCAGAAATTGGGCTTACTGTGTAGTGTTAGGAGATAGGTCCAATCAGCCTTGTTCAATGAACACAGACATGTTCTGGAGTTCCTGCAGCGTGGCCGGCTCTTCAAGAAGACTTTAAGGTTTTCCCGAGTTTCTGTCTTCATCTTTTCTTGCCGTTTCAATCATGTCATTAATGTCTTAAATCAAATGTAGGCAAGCGGAAAAAAACTGAAAGAAAATCAATATCACAACCTAGTGAGCAGCTACTGCATTACATAGTTACATTCACATTGGGCTGCAGCACTGAGCGGCTGGTGGCCTGACGAGGCTGATTGGGCGGCAGAGTGTGCTGCATTTGCACTGGCAGTGTGACAGCCTAGGACAAAGGGCCATGGGATTGCATCCCTGTGACCTCTACAGGTGTGTCACGGGTTTAAACCCAGCAGTAGTAAACCAAAAGAGCTCAGTTGGAGTCAAACATGACTTTGCTGGCCTAGTAATGCAAAAGTCATCCACAGTCACAATCAGTAAGTCACATTAAAAAAGCTTGTTTCATGTCTTTGAGCAATGTAATTCTTCCTTTTAATTTTAAGAATGGAAAATATATGTATGTGTGTGTGTGTCTGCATTTGAACTCTGAATATATACATAAAATTCAACAGCTAAAACAAACTACAAGCTAAATTTTAAGTATTCTAATTCACAAAATTATGTTAAAATTAACATAAAATGTTTATAAATTTATTATTAATATACATTTTATTCTCAAGCCTACGTTTTAGATAAACAAGTAATATTATTTACCTTAAGAAATGCATGTCATCATTCCAACATATTCACATTCCAATTTTTTTAATATAAATAATGATAAATAAATATTTTTTTTACAATGGCATACAAATTTAACAAGACACTGCGGATCATTAATCACTTATTTGAAAGGATATATATATATATATATATACACAAACACACACACACACACACACACACATACTACTAGGTAACTAGATCTGTATTCCAATGGTATATTTTCCAGAAAGAGGACATGAATGCATCCAGGAAGCGAGGACAGCAATCCGTCCAAGAAGAGGTCAACAATATGTCCAGGAAGAGCACAGCAATAGGTCCAGGAAGAGGACAATAATCCATCCAGAAAGAGGAAACTAATGCATTTTATCTATATGCTAGTTGAAGAATGGCAGGTTTTCCAAATCAGTAACTGGATGCCAAATCTATGCCAAAAGGTCAGCCCAACCCTTATGGCCTTAAGCAAAGTATGATTAACCTAGTTGTCATTTGTCATCTTCCTTCACATTGTGACAGATGGAGGGGCCCCCTGGTGGCCGCTATGCCCTGAGCAGCCACTTAGTTTGCTTATGCCTTGGGCCAGCACTGGGAAGCAGAAGAAAGCCATGACTTGACGAATAAACTGGAGTGGCTGGAGGTCACCAAACATAACTGGTACTGGGTGGAATGATTCAATGAGATCACACTTTTAGGCCATGCAAACATTTGCTGACTTCAAAGGATGCATGGAGGAATGCATGCAAAAAAGAACTTTATTACTACTGCAAAACTTTATGTCACTGTATCACATTTTACATCTACCAGTCCTGAGGCACTTCGACAAGATCAATTACATCAGGAGCTCTACCAAGTCACAGGAGAAATATTTTGGCCATAAAAACTTTCTGTCTTTGCCACAAGGCCAGAACATAGTTACAGCTGGAGATCCCAGTATGGCAATAACCCCAAACACACCTGAAAAATCACTCTCTGGGTTAGAGGAATGAAACAGTTTGCATGGAGAAAATCCTCCCCCAAGTGTTTAAAAACTGCAGAACACAGAAAATGTCCCAGTGCCAAGGGGAGCTGGACAACTACTAACTACTTTTTTGAGATTGTGTTCTTGTAATAAGAGTAATGGTGGTGTGACATGTGGCTGAGCAGATTAGGCCTCTGTGCTTGTAGTCAGAAGGTGGCTTGGTCAAGTCCTGGCAGAATACTCACATCTCTACTGGGCCATTGTGCAAATGGCAAATAATGAATTATTTCACTTTATTTAATAAAAGAGAAAACACTGCACAAGCTTGTTTCTTACCTTCTTACTCAATTCTGTCCTGAGTAAAATTCCCTGTGACTACATGTTTATGAAGCAACAGCCAGCAGATGTGCAGAACATCTTGCACAGTAATCCTAAGGAAGGGTATATACCCTAAACACACGCATCATACGTAAAAGATGAAGTAGTGCGCAATAGGGATTGTCGGCCTTTTGATGAAAGCAGAGCAGCTTATGTTGAGTAGTTTAGAGGGTTACTGGCAGCAAAACTTGTCTACTGGGGAGGGGGGCTGCGTACTGGTTATGACGGGGGGTAGAACAATTGATTAGCCAGATTTTGCAAGTTTAGCCATTTCCATTTTGTTCGGATGTGATCAGAATGTGAGAATGTTAGGGGCTGTAAGAACAGTGACTTGAAAACATGGAAAAATAACCATCCCTGTACCCAATTCCCAATATTCCACAGTCCAGTGAAACCCCCACAAGCGCTGTAAAGTAGGAGCAGTTAGAATGATTCCCATGGCCCTTTAAAAATTTGGAACATATTTGTCAGGGTTGGGGGCCTGGTATGATATGCTTTCATGGGACCCACAATCTCTAGTGCCCCCCCTGCATTAGAGCAATAGCTGTAACAATAGTTCAGCCATCCTCTCATATGCAACACATGCAGCCTGTTAGAAAAGGTGAAGCCTTCACCCTTGTCTTAGAGGCCCTAACAGGCACAGGATGACATAACTCAGGCTCACTCAGTGTGGGACAGGGGAATTCAGAAGGTCCAATTTCCCATTTAATTAACTCTGTGAGTAAGAAAGAAAACAATTCCATTGAAAAATGAATAGCAATGTATATGAAGCATAAATTCTTTCTGTCTACTAAAGGTATAATGGTAAATATGCAACTTTTTAAAATATGCAACTATCAGCAATATTAGGGAAATATTAAAATAAATAACTGGTCTGGTTACTTAAGCACATGGTTGATAAATGGACTGTAAGTTGGCCAATAAAATAATTAAAACCATTTCTTTAATGTGAATTTAGGTGTACAGCAACCATGACACTTTCAAATCTTTAAAACTTCAGTTTATTTTGTGGATGTTTGGCAAAATTATTATTTTGAGTACACAAACCAGACAGTATGTATTTTTCTTGACATGACATTTCTATGACATTTTTTTCTATACTACAAGAGAAACCATGGAGTCATATTCTCCAGCCACCAAATAGGATTAGGACTTAGCTTAGTTTCAGTCATATTAATTTTGTTTAATTAGCTTATTGTATTTTCCTTCATTTCTTTTTTCAAAAGCGCAGGATAAAATATTACAGGAATCATTGTTTTTGCAGCTTAAACTGCAATAATAGAAAATTATGCTCTTCAAAGCACATCCTTAATTGTTAACTACAAACGTTCCATAAAACACGCTTGATTATGAGGACAGGCCTGACACCTACTGGCCATGACCAGTAGTACAGCTTCACTACATAACAGCAGGAGAACCCAGGTGTCCTGGCTGGCAGCTGGATTGGTCATTCACCTTCCATAATCACTTATCCAGCGCAGACTCACAGTGACGCTGGATTGTATTACAGGCAACACAGGGCGCAAGGCAAGAAACTGCCTCAAGTGGTCACCAGTCAATCACAGGGCACACACCCATACACAATCAAACAGTATACGCAATAGACAAGTTAGAGAAACCAATTCACCTGGACAGCATGAGCAAAGTGGAGTCCTTCACAAACACTGGGAGACCTGACACAGAGCAAGGGTTTCAGTCAAACGGACAACACTGGAGGTGTGAGTCTGCAGGGCTACCAAACCACTACAGATGGATTAGGTTTGCATAGAAGCCAAATATACTGTTAAAGTAACAGTCCAAATAGTATGACTATAAGACCCCAAGATAAACTGCTATCCTGTCCAGGCTGTACCTGACTTGTGCCATAAGCGGCCTGGGATCTTGCAACCTTGTCCAGGATAAGTGGCATGACCCTTTCTGGGATAAGCAGCTAAAAGGAGGATGGAAGGCTGACAGAAAGCTTCTGCCACATCTCACACTAGATGAACATCATTTACTCCTTATTCTCCACTGCAAAAAATGTCAGCCTGGCTGAAATGTAAACATTCCGTTTAAACAAAAGACTAGCGTCAAGGTGACTGAAATCAAGTTGTTTACATACATTTATAATGAATTGTCATATTGCTAAACAATCCCAATACCCCCTTTCAGACAGAAATGTAATTTAATGTACTTCAAAGACAGTGGAACCTGCTTATAGACAAAACTAGCGTGTTTCATGTATGGAAGCTCTCATTGGGTGATTTGAAAGGCCAGAACTAATAGACCACCAGAAATATGCAGCACCCAGCCAGGGTGGACAAAATGGAGCTGTGGCCCTCTACTGGGAAAGATTATGAACTGCAACAAAACATGTAACTATTTAAAAATCAGCTAGGTCTGGAGATAAAAGTTTGTCTTAACAAATGTATCTACTGTAATCACTTTAAAAATTACACTGGAGCAATAATGAAATTATATTAATGTTTTAAACATAATTTTACCATTGTTCTGTTCACAAACGAGTCTGTAACACAGAAACGAAAAAGCAAAGCATGAATGATGCAGTGGAAGAGAAACACTGAGCAAAAGTGAGAAAAGGATTAGAAAAAAATGATCTACAGAATTCTGTTTTTATTGTAATTATTTTTGGCATAGACAATACGAAGATTAGACGTGTGGGAATAATTTTGTCAGTTTGTAACCAGAGGGGGGGGAAAAAAACATTTAAAAGTACAATTTAATTCCTAGTGCAACATATTGATTTTTTCCCTTAAACGTGATTTAGCCTACTGCATGCAGATTGATCTAAACAGGAATGCAGCGATATGATACACAGTGATATCATCAGGGAGATGGAAACCACAGAGGGAAAAAAATATTCTATTGGGTCCGAGATTAGGAAAAGATCTCTAAGCGCTGTTACTAGAAGCAAAGCCACTAAAGACTCAATCACTTCGTGCGACACAAACAGAACATGTTATTCTCCTTAAGGAATGTTTGTCATTGTCAAGTAGAACAGCTCAGTAGCTCTTCTACTGCATGTCTGGATAACTTTCTCAGAAATGATTGCTGCTTAAGGCAGATTGCCTCTAGTCAGGTTATACCTTGCGACGTCCTGCAGAGTCCAGCACAGCTGTCCACCAACAATATGTCTTCTGATACTTGAACAACCTCACAAACAGGAAACAATATATTGCTGTAGATTATTCAAGTGAAGGACCATAAAAAGTTAGTAGCAAAACATTAATATTTAACATTAACGTTTAGATGGTTTCAGTAATGCTCACACCTTGCACACTGTGCTCAGCTAGAAAGGACTCTGCATCATAAGTGCTATGGGAGATTGCAGGTAGCTTTCAGTCAAACACATGAAACTCCATATCCAATCTTGCTGTAACAACTGCTCAATGGGTTTATCATATATATTTAAATATGTGTTATATTTGTTTCCATTAAA
>JAODKE010000114.1:19827069-19861351 GCA_026779605.1 Mormyrus hasselquistii
ATTTACAAATATAAATGTCATTTTTTAATATTATGCAATTCTCTCTATTTGTGCACAATACATGTAAAATATACATCTCTACACACAGACGCACAAAATTGAATGGTGAAATAGCCTCCATATAATTCCATACATCATGAATCGTTTTTATCTTTATATTCACAAAGGATGTGGGATTTCAGTGGGAGATGCACAGTTTTTATAAAAACAAAGTACTCCCGGCCCTTTCCAGGACAGCTGAGCCACAGCGCCATGGTTACGGAGGCAGACTAGGTTCTTCCCTTGCATTCACTGTATAGCTGATTCTCTGGGTCCCCCCGCCCCCTCAGCAGGGACCCTCTCTGAGCTTACTGCAACTTGCTGCAGTATTTGGAAATCCCTCGTGGGAGTGATAAGTGACCTAGTTTATCATCCTACTATGTGCTAATGAGGGCGACCATAACAACTATATGGAGACCACATCTGGCACAGCATCCACTTCACTGGGCATTTATTTCAGATCTGAGCTAACAGAAAGGCTTTGCACATTTATTATGCCCTGTTCCTGGCTACTGGGTCTCTTCCCGAATGCCTTCCAGAACCCTGATGAGACTCTCCAGGCCAAACACAAACCCCTTGTCAGGCCCATGGTAAACCGTGGGGTCATCTCTGAAACCTTTGAATGTGGTGTGAGCGAAGTCTATCATGCGCACATCGACGCAGGGCGGGGGAAAAGCAGCTGGGGGCTGCGGTGGAGGGTCACTGGAAGCCGCCGGGATCCGAGGTAACAGAGCAGGTTCTGAAGGTCCGTGGACCGCAGGTCCATCCTGCCCCGACGGTCTGAGCCTGGGCTCCTTGCCCTCGTAGATGATGAGCAGGGAACTGGAGTAGAAGCGATAGGATGCTTGCTTCTCCAGCACTGCTTTAAGGCGAAGCAGCTTGTCCAGAATGGGCTCGAACAGGTCCCTTCGTAGCTGGATGCCGTTGTGCATGAACTGGCATAGAGCTTGCCGGAAGCCCTCCACAGACAAGCCACGGCCGTAGTACTTGTTTCTACAGAGGTAGTGTGCCGTGTCTATCTGGTAGACCTGCATAAAAAGCATGCATGTGAAAGGCACATTTAATCATCGCAAACTGTGACATGCACAGCAGAAAATATCAGAATAACTTGAATCAGGGGATCATATCCCTGCATATCAGAGTAAAACTTTTGGCTGCGTTACCAACAAATATCTATAAATGCATGCTTATCAACAGGCCTGGCACAACCCTTTTTGGAGCCCTAAGCAAGATGTGATTAACCTAGTTTTAAATTTCTCATTCTCCTTCCCATGGTGATCAGAAGGGGGCCCCCTGGTGGCCGCTGGGCTCTAAGCAGATGCTCATGCATTGTGAGCCGGCCCTGCTTATGAATTAAGATCTAACTCAATGCTGCCCTCTGCTGGGCTGAGAGCAGTACGTGGCCTCCCTCACCTGCATGCCACAGACTCGCACGCCCAGCGAGGCTGACGTGCTCTGCTCACACTTCCTCATCTGGCGGGCGGCCTTCTCCTCGGTGGCGTCGTCGCCATGCTGCCGCGTGCCCATCTTCAGGTCCAGGATGCAGGGGCGGCCAAAGCGGTGCACCACGTTCTCCAGCAGGAGAAACTCTGACGGGCAGGGGCATCAAGGAACTCCTCCACATGGTGGAACAACCAACACCAACACCATCTGAACCCGCAAAGGCCTGTGCCATACAGAGCTAAACTACCAGTAATTCCTCTGTAATAATGATGCCCACAGATGGATGGATCAAGGCTTGGATCAGGGGCTCTCAATTGGTTTAGCTTCAGGACCGATGCCCAAATGGCTAATCGAGAGAATTTCCACTGGACTGGCCTGTGATCTGGACTCCCCCCTCAATAAATATTATCACCCCCCTGGTCAGCAAATTGCAAATTTTATCTTCAGGATCTCCCCCCCCACCCCACCCAAGTGCCTCGGGGATAAAATTTACCACACCCCTGGTGTTAGGAGTCACAACCCACATCTTAAATTTTTTTAAGCAAATTTATTAAAAGAAGAAACAGTGCAGTCAGAGTACCACAATGCCGTCATGCACTGTTAAGAAAAAAAACATTTAAACTACATATTTGTTTAACCATACACCTAATTAAAATGTTCCCGCAACCTTTTTGGGTTGTGACCCACCAGTTGAGAAATGATAGCTTAGAATTGGGGTTTCAAGCCTTGCAGACACAAGGGGTCTTAAAAAATTGAAAATATATACAGTACACTGTAGTTAATTTTTTGGAAATTAACTGACCAGCATTCCACAGTGCCCAGGGTTTGAGAACCCCTGGCTTAGACGACATAAATTATAAGCATCTGAAGAGCACTTGGAAGGAGGGGCCTTATAGTGAGACAAGGGCTCCCCTGGCCAGGCACTGCGGAGTGAGACAAGGGTTCCCCCGGCCAGGCACTGCGGAGTGAGACAAGGATTCCCCCGACCAGGCACTGCGGAGTGAGACAAGGGCTCCCCTGGCCAGGCACTGCAGAGTGAGACAAGGGCTCCCCTGGCCAGGCACTGCAAAGTGAGACAAGGGCTCCCCTGGCCAGGCACTGCAGAGTGAGACAAGGGCTCCCCCAGCCAGGCACTGCGGAGTGAGACAAGGATTCCCCCGACCAGGCACTGCGGAGTGAGACAAGGGTTCCCCCGGCCAGGCACTGCGGAGTGAGACACTGGCTCCCCAGACAGGCACTGTGGAGTGAGACACAGGCTCCTCCGGCCAGGCACTGTGGAGTGAGACACAGGCTCCTCCGGCCAGGCACTGCAGAATCAGGCACGGGCTCCCCAGCCAGGCACTACGGAGTGAGACACAGGCTCTCCCAGCCGGGCACTGTGGAGTGAGACGTGAGATCCCCCAGCTGGGCACTGCGGAGTGAAACACAAGCTCCCCTGACCAGGCACTACGGAGTGAGACACAGGCTCCCCCAGCTGGGCACTGCGGAGTGAGACACAAGCTCCCCTGACCAGGCACAGCGGAGTGAGACACAAGCTCCCCTGACCAGGCACAGCGGAGTGAGACACAAGCTCCCCTAACCAGGCACTGCAGAGTGAGACACAGGCTCCCCCGGCTGGGCACTGCGGAGTGAGACATGAGCTCCCCCGGCTGGGCACTGAGGAGGATACTGTACAGTCGCCGGTCCTTGGACTCGGCACGCATGCGGCTCAGCTGCTGCTTGTGGCAGCGCAGGCTCCAAGGATTGTGGCCGATCTTCTCCGTAGACGGGCCACTGTTGCCGTCCAGCATCCGGAAGGAGACATCCGAGCGGAGCAGATGCAGGTGGGGGCTCTCGGGCTCCTGGGGGCTGCTGGGAGGGGGGAGACGGGCATGGTGGTGATGCATCTTTTACTACGCAATCAAAGTGTGCACATTGTATTACATTCAGTGTAAGACACTCTGAAAGGGAAATCTCATGTTTACTCAGCCTACATGTGCCAAGCATGTGGGTTACGGGGTCCTAACACGTTTCACATGGTCAGAACCAAGCAGGGGCTATAAAATCCCATCTGGGATGTTTGGAGTGGATAATCCGGCGGTCATGGTTCTTAAAAGCGGAACCCACTTTCCCCTAAACAGCATTCCAGCATGTCTTCCTCCGAGATGTTTATGTCTGTGTTTGAAATATGCATCACTGGGAGACCTAAGAGGCTTTTAAGATAAGAATATAAATGGATTATATTCTCTCGTCTCCATGCCTCATTCCCCGAGCTGACGGTATAATGGCTATAGTGATATTTCTGAGCCCTAAGTCACAGGAGTTACTGTCACCTAGGTGAAATATTCATTGGAATTTAGCAAAAATAATCCTGTATTTTTGTTAGCACAGCAGCTTGGAAGTTTTGAGGACAATGAAAACTGGGTGCGATATCCGTGTTTTAGACCTGGAAAGCTGCCTGAGCAGAGAAGCAGGCATAAAGGTTACCTAAAAAACATCCTGGATCTTTACATTATCATACTGTGCCTTTACATCCCCAGGGGTATATTCAGGTGTAGGGGCGCAGGAGAACTGTCCTCAGCTGAAAGATGATTGGCCCTCTGTCCTGTCACTCACTAATTCAATCCATATCATTGGTTAATTATAAGGGTTATGAATTATGAGCCCGCTTATGCCGGACCCACGTTACAAAAATCCTAGAATTGCCCCTGTTACAGCAAGGCTCAACACTGACTTCATCACTCCCAAATCTCTTTGGTTTCTGGTTTTCTCCCCTCCCTGGTCCGGTCCTCCAGTTCTCCGGGCCCTGCCCACCTCTCCATGCCATCAGCATCGTCCCTGTGGTCGCTGCCAGCGCGGTGCAGGCTCCGGCGGGACTGCTTGCGTCGTGGCTGTTCTGGGTCGGTCACGTCGTCGCGGCCCGTGGCCTCGCTCTCCACGAAGGGGTAAGCCACCAAGTTGATGTAGCCATCACAGTCGCCCTCAAAGCACACCAGCACCAGACCTGGGGTGAAGAGAGGTACACTCAGGAAGCACACACACCTTGGGATTCATATTTTTAAAGGCGGTGCCAGAGGGGTGTTGAGCAAGACCCTTTGACCCAATTGCCGTAAGGACTGTATAACCTAATTTTCCCATTTTGTTTGTTGTTTTTGAATAAAAGCATCTGCTAAATAAATAAAATGCAAATTGGTCTGGAAAAAGGGACCAACATGGACAGAGGAATAACAGGAAGGATAGACTAGTGACCTCTACTCAACCCCATGGGGAAATTATTTGTTTTTTACGGACCCCATGCTGCTCTCCATGTAACACAGACATGTAAACAGTCAAGTTGGGAGCCATAGTGCAGGGTCAGCCAGTGTGCAGTGCCCCCTGGTGCTGGGGGATAAGGGACCCAGTGGCAGCATCAGTCTGAAAGCCCTGGGATTCAAGCCGGTGACCTTCCGATCACGGCCATAGAGTCCTAACCTGCAGAGCCACAAACCGCCCCCACACACTGGACAGTCTGTGAACATCTCACCTAGATACTTGGCCAGGAAAAAAATGTGATCGTTGACAGAAGCCCACAAATCCTGCCAATTTCCTCATTGCAATGCAGAAGAACACCGACTATCATAAACACAAGGAATTATTATTATTCAGTGGATGAGAAACAGCATAACAGAACACAGGGCTTTCAAAAGAACGTCTAAATAATGGCAAATTCACTCTGCGATCTCAACCATGCCACCTCCCCGATGCCACACAGCACAGGTAAAGCACTTAGCAGCTCAGGATGTTGCTTGCGCGTAAACGGGGGCGGTGGCAGGACAAGATGTCTCATCTTCCGGAAATGTTATTCTGTGCCATTGTCCAGGGACAAAGCAACGTTTGTCAGGAGAACATCAGTCAGCTTGTTTGCTCCTTCCAGTGGCCCTTTTATTGCCAAGGCACCCACATAATAATAATAATGATGATAATAATAATAATAATAAGACAGACAGACAACTCAGGACACGGCAGCAACACACTGTAGAATTGTAATATTTACAATTATTATATAACTGTAATAATAAATTGTGAAAAACTGTACTATAACAACAATAACAATAATGGCGACAGTAGAATGGAATCTTCATCACTGTAAACTTTGGTGTTTCTTTAACAAAGTTACAAACCACATTATGGAAGACAGAGTAGTTTTGTACATTTAAACACTTTTATGTCATGAAGCTGAGTGCTGTAAAGTGAGCATGATACATCACTAAAATAAGCTGGGAAGGCACACTCTGAGATGTGCTGTTGCGGGCCTGCCTGTCCGGGCGCCGTTCCCGCTTGGACATTGAGGCGCTGCCCCGTCTCTTACGATGCGCAGTTTGTCATCGTGTCAAGGAGAAGAATGTGCCGTCTAAACAGATTTAAGAGTGGATGAGGTGTTGGCTTCAGAAAGCGGCCCTGGCCTGCACATTGTCAGAAAGGCTGCGTTGGACTCCACGTTAGGACTGAGGGTCGGGATCCATCCTGTCTCTGCTCCGTCCTACTGGGGTATTGTGCTGGTGTGGCAGCTTGTACCAGGCTCACAGTCAGGTCATGGCGTACCAGAGAAAGGACCAGAGGTGATGTTTGCCAGGAAGGGGGAAAGGCAGTGGTGCTAGTGGTTTGCAAAGCCGACCCCCCCTCAGTAGATGTTGCCCCAAGCAATGGCCCATCATGCCCTGGTGCCAGGTAAGTTTGACTGATGTTCTATAGCTGAATGCGAGGAAGAATCAGGTGACCTGAGCTTGGCTCCGCCCACTCACCTTTGTATTCTGGGGTGAACTCCTTCATCTCCGGGGGCAGGGCCTCGTAGAATCGCTGCTCGCGGGCGATGAGCGGTTTGCACACAGTGTGGTCGTCGTAGCGCATCATGCTGGTGTGGCCGCCCACCTGGTGGATGAAGGGCTCCAGCAGCACCCCGCAGCTCACGCCTGGCTCCAGGCTCGCGCTCTGCTTGCCCGCGTTCATGGCGCCTGAGAGGCACATCGCGTGGGTGTGCTGCGTGGCGGCTGGCTCGGCTGTGCGGGTCTGGCCAGCAGGGGGGGCTCCTACAGCCAGGCCAGCAGCTACACACACCGGTCAGATAGGCCTACTTCGCAGAGTACCCAGATCAGGTGCTGTTATTCGATCCCACTGCACAGAGGAAGAGAGTAAGAAAAGTGTTAACAATTTGGATTTTTTATAAAATGGGATAAAATCACATATTATGTCCCCAGACTTGTAATGATTTCTTAATTCACACAGCAATAAGAGCACCTACATTCCAGAGTATTTGTAGAGTTTAGAATACTGAAAGGAAGCCCACATTTCAATTGGAACACATGGTGAGTATTTTTATATCAGGGAGTAGGTGCTGGGACTACAGCGACAGCTTCCAGAGTATTTTTGAACTGTGTGTGGCAGAAAGAAATATTAATACAGCAGGATTAAACACCTTCACCCCTAAACAGACCTGTTACAAAGGGTGTCAGTAACAATGGTTATACATAAATTGACAAATTCTCTTAGATAAATAAAAATGTGTTTTGATTTTTTTTTATTTCAACAAATGCCTAGCTTATAAAACACAGATGTAATTTACGTATACAAATTTGTGTCCAACATGAATGGAATATGCAGTTTCTTGTAAAACACTGTTGGATTGCGTCTACTCATTGCACTTTTTTTGTGAAACAAATTTGGTTCAAATTTTTTCTCAGTTTGAGCTGTTACTCAACGAGGCTAAACCAGATGAAGAACACGCCGCAAGGTATATAACTAGCAGGAATCAGAAAGACATAACGTGCAGGATTCCAGACTTTGTGAATTTTCTAAGTTATCTTAGGAGTCTCTGGTTAGCTCACTCCTCCACATCATTTCACTGAGGTCCATACAAATGACTTCCTTCACGCCAGGACACATGTACCCAGACCCTGCAGTGCACAGATAGTGGGACAAATTTAATGAATTCAGAGGAGATCAAACACACCAGAGAAGGATAATTCCCAATGTCGATTATAGGATTTTTTTAAGGTAGGGGGGGCCATAATTCATAAGGGGCCATCGTTATTATTAGCCAATGGTACATTTTGAATCGGTGAGTGACAGTAGAGGGGGCATGCCACGGGCCAATCCGCTTATAGCTGGGGCCAGTGCCTATGGCCCCGCCCCTGTACACACCCCCTGGTTCAGAGGCCATCAACACATCAGAGAAGGATTACTCCATCTGTAACTGCATTAGCATGACCCCAAGCAAGCCCGAATTGCCACCAATTACCTACAGAAATAAACAAAAGCAGCACAGCTGCAAAGCAAATTACAGGTGCGGCATACGAACACCAACCCCCACAGAGAGCCCCGTTATTATAAAGGGTAAAACAATAAAATCCAGTTCATTAAACGGCCTCTTAATGATAGCCCTCTACACTCCATTAACCAAAATTAGAACGGCTCGACGCTGCACCTGCAACCACAGAGTCATTGTTCAGTGAAGCAGCGACTCTTATTCGGGCATGCCGCCATTTTCTCTACTCCCTATAAAACTCCTCCCACTCGAATGCTTCACCAGATCACAACAGTCATTGTTACTACAGTACATTCATCAGATGCTATTGTCCAAAGAGAGGCAAGCAGAGGTTTGATGAAAGCACACAGGACCTTCCTTCGCATTGTAATCAGTACAGTATTATGATACTTTACAGTATTTATTGCTTTCTGTCTACCCTTCACATACATAGATACATTATACAGGTGAGAGCAAGTTTAGAGTCAGAGTGCAGGGTCAGCCAGCAGGCATTGGCCGTGGAGTTACTTAGGGTTGAGTTCAGGGGCCCAACGGTAGCATCAGTTTCTTGGCACCCAGGATTTGAACCAGCGACCAGGTCAGTCCAAACCCGCCATGTCAGATATAAATAACAAGATACACAGACACAGATCCATCCATCCATCTGTGACTGAGTGGAGTGTTCTAGCATTCAAACCCTGATGGGAAGCATCAAGTTAACTGATGATTATATTTTCTATTACGTTATGCTAGCAGGCTAGCTTAAGGAACACATGGCCCAAACAGAATCTATAGCAGGACATCTGAGACCAGAACAGTTTAAATATTTTAGTACACAAAAGGCAGTGGTGTTTTGGGATACGCTTCCCAGTACTGCAACTGAAGCATGGACATTTACATTTATTTATTTAGCAGGCACACAAGTGAGGAAAGCTGGGTCAGCCGGTGTCCTCAGAGCAGGTGAGGTTAAGGGCCTCGTTCAAGAGCCCAGAGGTGATATGATTACTCTGCTGGTGACAGGATAGGAACCCATAACTTGCTGGACAAGGGTGTAGATTCCTAACCCACTGAGTTACCCGCTACCTGTATGGGTCCCACAGCTGTTCAAAGATCAACATCATCTGAATCAATCAGCACTAAATAAACCATGTAGCACTTAAGAAAAGGAGACAATTTTGGAGACAAGGGTAGAAAACATGGATTCCCAGCAGTTCTGCCAGTTTAGTACAGAGACCAATGATAAAAACTAAATTTGCTCCATATTCATCCTCCCTAATATAAGATAAGAATGTTGAAGGTATTGTTTATGAATACATAATCTAGCACAATGTACACAGTACCAGTCAAAAGTCTGAACATGCCAAGCTGCCTACAAAGAAGACTGATAGAGTGTTGCTTCACCTGGCCACCTCACTTGTTTTAGAGAAGACTGAGAGTGAAGGAAAAGCAGCCATTGAGTGCTTGGCATATACACAATATTGAGTATTGGGAAACTCCAACAGTTTTCAAATACTGATATGAAAAGAAATATTTTAAGATACAATACATAGACAAAGGTGTTTTGACATCTGGCCATTGCATCTACAGAAACCTTTATGACATCCTATTGTAAATCCATATGGATTTAGTCCCCCCTTTGCAGCTATAATAGCCGCCACTCTTCTGGGAAGGCTTTCCGCAAGACTGTGGAGTGTGTCTGTGGGAATTTTTGCCCATTCATCCAGAAGAGCATTTGTGAGGTCAGGCACTGCTGTTGGATGTGAAGGCCAGACTTGCAGTCTCTGTTCTAGTTTATCCCAAAGGTGTCTGATGAAGTTGAGGTCCACGTGCGTCCAGCCAAGTTCTTCCACATAAAATTCATCCAAACATGTCTTTAAGGACTTTGCTTTGTGCACTGGTGCTCAGTCATGCTAGAACACAGAAGGACCTTCCCCAAATGGTTCCCACAGAGTTGGAAGTGTAGAATTGTCCTAGATGTCTTGGAATGTTGAAGCATTAAGAGTTTCCTTCACTGAAACTAAGGGGCCAAGCCTGACCCCTGAAAAAATGACCCCATACCACTATCCCACCTCCACCAAACTTTACAGTTGTCACAATGCAGTCAGGTAGGTAACGTTCACCTGGCATCTGCCAAACTTGGACTCATCCATCAGACTCCCAGACAGATTGTGTGTGATTTGTCACTCCACAGAACATGTTTCCACTGCTCCCCAGTCCAGTGGCAGTGTGCTTTACACCACTCCATCTGACGCTTGGCATTGCACTTGGTGATGTGAGGCTTGCATGCAGCTGCTCGGCCATGGAAGCCCATTCCATGAAGCACCAGTGCGTAGTTTTTGTACTCTGGTTAATGCCAGAGGAAGTTTGTAACTCTGCAGTTATTGAGCCAACAGAGTATTGGCAACTTTTACACGCTATACGCCTCAGCACTCGGCAACCCCACTCTGTTACTTTACGTGGTCTTCCATTTTGTGGCTGTGTTTCTGTTGTTCCAAAACTCTTCCACTTTGCAATAATACCACTTACAGTTGACCATGCAAGATCTATATCAATCTATCATGAAAAAATTTCAAATACTGACTTATTGCAGAGGTAACATCCCACGACAGTATCACGCCTGAACTCACGCCTGAGCTCTTCAGAAGGACCCATTTTTTCACATATGTTTGTAAACCTAAATGCATGGCTAGGTGCTTAATAAAGGCATAATTCCATAGATGTTATTTTATAGTACTGATGCCTTATGTCCAGACTTTTGACTGGTACTGTATGTAATTTTAAGTCCAGCCTGCCTTGTCTTGCACTGACTACATAGTGCAAGACTTCTTTTTGACCTGCCTGTGTGTACCTGTAGGTGGATAGCTTGACAATAAAGGCCACTTGATGATAATAATAATAATAATAATAATAATAATAATAATAGTTGTTGTTGTTATTGCTCATTGTCAAGCCACTATATATGGATTGACAGAAAAGCACTTGATACATGACTTAAAGAAATTCCAACATCCCTCTAAATCCTCCTGAGATCAACAAAGCTCATTTTAGTCTTAATCTTAAAGGGGTATGCCAAGGTTTGGGAAACCACTAGCCTTCACTTAAACCCCACAGCATTTTCAAGGTTCAAACAGCATGGACATATGCATGACAAGGATACACAGACTGCATTACATATTCTCACCACGCTGAAAATGAGAACAGCACAGTGGCCTTATTCCGTTAGGCCTGGGCTCTCTATGGACGCAGTCCAGGTCCCAGTGGCAAGGTGTCTGCGTTTCTGCAGGAGATGCAGAATGATGTAAAAGACCCCCAGATGGGGTGCGTGAGGGCCGCGAGGGCCCACAAGCTTCAATTAATCACAGGGTCTAAACCACACTGTTTCCGATGTTTAAAAAAAAAAAAAAAAACAAGAGAAACAGACCAGAAACAAAAGGACAACATGAAATGTATAAAAATATCACTTGCCAAATCCCCAGCCCAATTTGCTCTTTTGTCCCTTTGTTATTCAAGTTGTTTTAGTAATAGACCCCAAATAAAGGCACCTTATTTCCTGTGTTGGGGTGTATGTGTAAAACTGTCCTTCAAAGAGGAGTGGGCAGTGCACGGTTAGATTCAGCTTTATTGTCACTGTCCTGAGTACAGCTACAGAGACAATGAAGTGCAGTTAGCATCCAACCAGGTGCAAATAAAATGCATACAAATGCAATCAATTATAATGCAAATATAGACGGAAATATACATTATGCATGTAAAATTACACCTGAGGCAGTCTGGAATATAAGGTGCTGACAGGAAGTACAGAGGAAATGACTGAATATGATACAAGATACAATATTGATGATTGAATATGATACAAGATACAATACTGATACAACTGGGAACTGACATATACACTGTGCAAATGAGCAAACAAAACAGTGTTCAATGGCGGTACCATGGTGTGTGGGTAGGGGGGGTGGAATGGAGGGTTAACGTTGTAAGATACTACTGAGCACACTGACAGCTCTAGGGAAGAAGCTGTTTCTCAGCCTGTATGAGCTGCATATACTAACATAAACTGCAATCTAGTCTATGCATAAAGGCTCTACCAGTGTGGACCACAAACCTGACCTGACCTACTAGCTCAGTTCAGTTGCATCCCAGTGGCTCTGTGCCGTCACAATTAAACTGAGACGGGAAATCGGGGTGTCGTGGTAAAAATGAGCACACTATTAAAAAGAAATTAAAACTGAAAGCTCAGCTGCTGTGCTTGCATCAGATTCAGCATGATCTCCAGTTTGCCGTACCATATAAGACAGTGATTCATGTCACAAAAGTCACAAAGTAATTACCGCTCATGGATTGATGCATTCATGGATTATTTGCTCTTCCTCACACTGCAAGAGCTTCTCGCTTCATTTTTTAAACTACCTTTAAACCCATAGAATGTTTCTGAAATATTCTGCTCTATTTGTTATACTTAAAGACTTCATCGCCTTAGTGAGCCTACAATGTTTATAATGCACGTGTCTATGCATTTATCCGTAAATAGCTCCTGTATTTCGAATAGAAGCTGGGTTCCATCATCTGCTTGCGGTACCGTCAAGTGTACAAACACTCCAATGTACCGATACAGCTGCATTGCTGGTCATTTTTTTAGTTTTTTGTTTTGTTTTGTTTTGTTCTGTTTATTGATTGCGTACTTGTAACAGGCTTTCGTTAAAATAGAAATAACATGATAAAGTGTCTTGTATGCAAAAATAATAGTGTGGTCTCTGTAGGAATGTGGACTTGTGTACAGCCAGGAGCCTAACTGGGATACAGATATCTGTCTGCTCAATTCAATAGGGCTCAAAACTCAGCCCTTTAGAGTAAATTCCAATTTAATCCAACTTAATGCAATAAATATGGAGACTTGAGTGATGACATTCATTCTATGGTGAATCACCAAAAGACCTTGGAAAGGTACGAATAGCATACAAATTATGTAACCTAACCAATTGCACACTCTGTGACTGTCACTCTTTATATTCAACTGGCTGATTGAAACATAATCCTGGTCTGGATTTGTACTTTCTGAACCAGAACTTTCCACCTCTGAATCCAAGCTAATTCAGCATTTATTCTAAAACATTACCTAATGTAAATGCTGTTTCATCAATAAAATGATGTTCTGGTGCAAATGATGGTTCATCTTTTAAGTACAGCTTTAGATGACCCATAGCAAAGCACAATGTAGCTGGTGTGCTGTTTGCTGGTCGTCACATGGCTCTTTGATGTACAGTGATTTGTCAAGATAATGTAGGGGGTACATGGCCATGAGGTGGATAATCACATCATCAGGACCGTCCTACCCAGTTAAAACACACAAGGTCATAGACCATCTGCCAATATTTTCCTTTAAACTCACAATTAATCTTTGCAGCCAGGAATAATTTTACCTGCCAAACACAAGCATGCAATAACTTTTCTAAAATATCCAATTATAAAAGAGGCAGGTGCCCTTTTACTGCTCAAACCCTCTTACATAAATTCATCGTATTACAGATAAAACAATCCCTTAACCCAATGAAAGATTTATAATCAAACATTGTCCTCTATTAAGGACTAAAGGCTGACTTTATAAATATATATGGTCTTGATGTTTTCTATTCTTTAAATACATATATTTTTGGCTACTTCATCATTATCCGTTAATAACTTTATAGATCTATTATAGAAATCGATCCTCTGGTCCACACTGGACCTGATCAATAACTGTCCTTCAGCATCTTGTCAAGAATTTAAATATATGTGACATTTAGAGAAAATTGGGGATGGATATACCTGGATGGGCTATGACAGGACGAGTTCCAACTGGAACTCCAAATCATTATGATCAAGATGAAAAGCTTGGGTCAGGCACTAAACTTTACATCAAGCATTTAGAACCATGGGCTCAGTGGATTACACTGGTTCACCTCCAAGGGTTGAAGGTCTGAGTCCCACCTTCACTCTGTGTGTGGAGTTAGTATGTTCTCCCTGCATCATGCAGATTTCATCCAGGAAATCCACAACCTCTAAGAGACAATGTTAAGTTAACTGGAGATTCTTGTAGAAAGATCAGGTCCAGAGAGTAAAAATTCAGACTCTTCATCATGACTCTTTATTCTCACTTGGATTTTTTGATACAAAACCTTGGTCTGGATTTTTACTTTATGCACCTGAACTGAAATTGGCCATAGTCCATCTGTGTATGTAAATGCCCCCCTGCAACCTGGATAACATGTGTAGAGATGGATGCATGTTAAGAACTGGTTACTAAGATCCTCTCTAAGTCACTGGCATGAGAGTCAGAGGCTGACGGCTGGTGTTCATGATGCTTTCACTCAGAGTCATCAGGGAAGCCGTAATTTTAGCAAACTGTTGAAAAGTCTGTACATTAGGAAGGCCTCATCAAACTCATTATATGAGGAAAAGGTCTTTGATGGTGTTGAGTCAGTCTGTCACTATGAGTTACTATTCAGATTTAGTTGTGGTAAGAACTTTTGTAAATGGATACAAATAGTTCTCACACATCACAAGGCTGAAATTCTTTCTAATAATATAACACCCAAACCATTTATTATTCCCCTTCCACAGGACAGCTTTTTTTTGCCAACATTTATCGTTTTTATCTGCTCAGCTCCATCCCTATATCGGTGTTTCGAACTTCACATTTCCTAGTATTTTCCTAGTACAAAACAAACTACTCAAAATCCACCAGAACCTAAACTCCACCAAAAGGTTTCCAGTCTTGGGGACATAGGACTCTGGAAAAAACCTTACAATTTTAATGCCATCTGAAGAACTTCAAGTGAAACCTGACATTTCTGAAAACATTTTTTCCCAAAGTATTCCCAACTGAGATGCTTTACAGCGGCAACAAAGAAACTTTTCGGCAAGCTAAACTACCTCAGCTGGAGAACTGTCAAGAGAAAAGTGTGGTCTATACAACAGACTATATAATGCACTAGTTTATATAATGGACTGGCCTATATATAATGGACCAGGTCTAGAGAATCAGCAGAGATTAACCTATAAACTTACAGAGAAGACCTGAAGAAGAAAAAATAAACGAACTCGGTGGCAGGTCCAGATGAAGCCTTCAACCAATTTAAGTATACAATATATTATATAAGGGCAATTTCATGCAAAGGTCCATTTAATGTCGCATCCATTATGCTGATGTGTAAATCAATATATGAAGGATTGACGATTTGTTTATATTCAACCTAAGAGGTTATATTGAAAAGATATGCAGACTGACTCATTGATACAGCTTGTCCATGCTCTTGGCAGACATTCTGTTTGCCAATGTCACACCCATAAGGCTAGAATTCCCTACAATATGTCTGCATTATAATGCTAAACTCTAGCTCAAGGAGTTAAAAGCTGAGATTTGAGAAAAATTCAAGAAATGTCGAGGGAGTCTACGTGTCAGATGATAGGAACAAGACTATCTCCACCCGAAGGTGTTTATTTAAAGGGTGTATTGTGGAACTCCTTCATAGCAAAGCACAAACCCTGGTGGATATGTGTATATTGCAAACAAAGCACTTGACAGTTCTCACATGGAAGGAAAAAAAAATAGACTTTGAATGACCATTGGTTAAAATGAAATGTGTTTTTAGCTCCCTATGGAAATATTAGGAAACAAATACCACTATGACAGGATAATTAATCACAAATTCTGATATTTAATTTTTTAAAATACTGTAACCGACCTGAGAGGTAAGAAGGGGGTAGGAGGAATTATTAATCCACTCCTTTCCAGTCTTGATCTTTCCCAGCGATACTTATGGTCACCCAGCTTTAGCAGAGATGAATTATATATGAATTTGTCAATAACTCCCATAACTCCCTATTTAAAAAAATACCTTTTAAAATAATTATCAGTTTTTCTGCTCTTTAGGATTATGGTTTCAGAAATGGACCTGGGAAACAGGTAGAAAGATGAAGGAAACAGCTTAACAGACAATAATGACGTCTTCAAGGTTTCCAAGCCTCAACATTGTGTAGGTAAAAGGAAGATTTATCCACACCTAGAAAACATGGTGAACAGCCTTACAGACTTCTGAACTGAATAAACAACTCCTACTGGAATTTTCAGTAGTTGACCTACATTTATAAGAAATCTGAGAAACTGTTATTAGGCCCTCTGTAAATTAATACAAAAACCCACTGTAAACTAATACAAAAAAAAAATCTATAGAATTTGTGGCCTAGTGAAGTTTGATAGCAATGCATGCACTAAACAGCATCCTTTTCACTTAGTTGGCTTTTATTTACTTTACAGTATTACATTTAGGGTTGCAAGGGGTTTGGAACTTATCCCAAATAGGACAAGCGGTTACAGAAAATGGATGGATAGACAAATGGATTATTACGTTTAAGGTGGAATACAAAGACAATAAAAGCTGAAAAAGTCAAAGAAAGATCATAGTGCTGTTCACAACTTCAGAGCATTCCGAGTAAGTTAAACCCAGCAAATTGTTACCAACCAAGATGAGATTGTGCAGCAAAAGACAAACAAACAGAACTGATTTTCTGCAGCGAAGTAATCTCAGATATACAAAACACACAATAACACAAAGACTTCCAAGCTGAAACATGCTTACAACCCGCCTTGTGCACTCACAATAGGCCGTTATCAAGAACAATCTCTCACATCCTTGGCAAATATGGAAATCTTTTCATTTGTGCTGTAAGAGCTTATTGCATTGGTCACACTGGTACACAGTAAAGATAAACCGCAACCAGAAATAGGAAACAACGGTTCACCATCAATTTTGTTTGCATTACTTTAAACCACCCACCATTCAACACATCAGACAAAGGTCTCAGATCAATGTAGAATTTATTTAATAGAAGACTCACCTCACTAAGAAGAAAAATCCAAAGGCAACCAAAGTCCTGGCCGTCATTCAATGCATAATTGATATCTAGTCCTGAAATGTCCATTTCTTGGTCCTACAGAACATTTTGTTGCTTCAGAAATGGTCTTCATGTGACTGTGCTATAACTCAGCATAGCTCCACAGCTGCTGCCTGTCCTAGTCAAAGCTTTACTAGAATGTCACCTGAATTCCAAAAGGGCTTGTGGGGATTATTCATGAAGGGATTGGACAATGAAGTACGTTCAAATCACCTCTGGCACAGAGCTACCTGAACATCAGTTCAAACTGGAATTGGGGCAAAAATTCAGTACTATTTCTCAGGAAAAGGTGAGGAAAACAGAAAGTCAGTGGTACATGCTATGTGACTGGGTTTGCAGCTAGGTAGAATGGACAGCATTATGTATAGTGAGCACACCAAGGTGGAACAGGCAAAGTTATAGTCACCTCAGACCCATAGCTTGGGTCCTCTGTCAAGCCCCAAAGGTGATTTTAATCATAAGACGAATGAAATAGCTGAATACTTCCACACCACGAGAGCCTGTCTATATACTGTGCCTTGACAGAATCCTTACAGGCCTCATTTCAGTAACTGCCCAATCCGGGACTGAAGGGATGTTGGATGAATCACGGCTGCTGTGTGCCTTTGGCTGGCCTGGAGTGGTCACAGTAGGATTTCAAAGTCTGAACGGAGATTAATTAGTCATAGCCCCTGGAGTCTTTCTTTATCAGCAGGTTTTCCCCCCCCTTCTTCCTTGATAGACTGCAAGACACTGAGCAAACATGTGCTGGGTGCTGGGCTAGCCGTCAAGGCCAAAATATACAATGAGAATAAGAACAATTGTTAGCAAGAGCAAAAAACTAGTTTTCCTTTATAAAATAAAACAAAGGCTTCAAAGACTTTGCTCCCTTGGTCATCCTGGAATTGGTAAAATCAAAATAGTTCACAATTTACCTCAGCCCTGCGGGGGATATTTAACATGTACTTAAAACACAATACCGAGACACAAGAATCATTCAACGGCACACAATTGCAGGCACACAAACCCCCTCCCTTATAGAACTTCTGTAAGGTCTACTGCATCTAAAATAGCACTCGCAAATCAATCTATTTTTTTTTCTCTTCCAGTACATTGAAACTGAACATGAAGGTCTTTGCAAAGCCAGTATCACTCTAAGCAGTGCATTGTGTTTTATTTTTTTGAGAAAAAGATAACTATACAAAATGAGGAATTTTTACAGCATGCAGAACATCCTCATCCACCCATGGTCAGTAGGGTCTGCAAAACACTGATACAAAAACTGCAACCAGAGGTGTAAAAGACCATAGCCTTTTTTGGAGGTGTCCTGTAGTTAGAGATAAGAAAACAGGACATGCATTGTTAATGAGAATGACATGGTGCACTATTTAAGACAAAAGACTTTCCAGAGAGGCCTTTGCATCTCCAGACTACACTAATCTGCTCTTTACATAAAGGATGACAACTGTCTACAGCCCAGTCATCAACCAACATGATTCAGCCTTCCATAAGTAATGCTACTTTCAACCTGATAACAGTGTAACCTGCTTCCCAGAAAAGTCACAATCTATAGTATCTAAGCACCAAGAAAGAAAAGCAAAATAATAATAATAATAATAATAATAATAATAATAATAATAAATACACTACACAAACATCTGCAGCTCCACAAAGACACAAAACTGGCTTAAGCACTTGAACTAAATTCACCAACTAAAGGTTTAAATAGGAGATGCCAGACACATGCCTGCTATCTAGGCACATCCACGATAAACTACAGTCAATTCAGGCAAGAGTTGAGTTGGCTTAGTTCTCAGTTTTCAACAGGACAAGCTATTGACAATACATAATTTGCCAGGAGTGACACATATTTCCCAAGTACTGTATTCTCTACATTGTTCAGTTTACAAGTATCAAGTAACCAATAGGTATTATGTCTTTTAGTATATAAATGTTTTGATAAGGAAGAGACGTGTTTACAGTACTGGTAGTCTAGCATGTACAATGCCCAAAGACAGTAACATTAATTTACTTTTCAAACAAAATTAATTGCTTTTATCTGGGACATTCAATTCAGAAGAAGTTGACACATAAATGAACGCTGCGTTGATAAAACATTATTTATCACATTAAAAATTTAAAACGATATTTACCAATTCTAATGAAATGCAATGTAAAGGGTTTTCAGTTTTACAATGTTTCGAATCACAATTTAACATAAACGTAGGTAATAAACAGTGTTTATAAAATAAGCACCGTATGCCCCACCAACTGGCAGTCTCCAGCAAAATAATAAGCTCGACGTATAAATACGCCGCTACATGCCCTGAACAGTTCGCATGGAGGAACAAACGTGACACCTCAATGAATGAAATAAAAAGATATACAATAACCCACATTTGTATATCCCTGCTAACAGCATTCCAGTTTTGTGCGTGTCTTTGGGGGAAAAAAGTATCGCTAGAGATTACTTTTAGTAGTACACGTATGGTTTCAAATGCTGTCACATCTGCAGATTAACATGTTCTTTTGGCTACCCAACTATGTTTGATTTCGACATGTAAGGTTGATGTATCAAATCCACTTACCCGTTACGGCAGGAGCCTCGTCATGTTCTCATTTACAGTAGCAGCCGGAGGGTGAGACCGCTTTCAAACGCCACTAAGACTCTTCACTAATCAGCATATACTTTACCTGCCAACCGGAGCCTGTTGGTACTCTTAGCTGCATTGCTAAATATCTAGCTAGCCTTCTTATTCACACACACTAAACCCCTCACACCAGCATGGTAGCCGTACTAATATTTCCAGGGCAAACTAACGCGTTCTCTCAAAAACGTGTGCAAGTAGTCTGATGTGCATTTGTCTGTAAAGGCACCATGCTAATACCACCAGTGAGCCTCGATGTGCATCGCAAGTTCACTGACTACTGACAGGTCGAGTAGCAAAACAGCAGCAGTAATGCATGATCGGGAGCAGCCCGAGGTATCACTTGCGTATCCCAGAATGCAAAGTTTACGTCCCTGAATGCTAGAATGCTGCCTAGAATGCTCGGCAATTAATGTATCACACAGTGTCTTGTTACCTACTTTCGTGGTGTATAGCTACAGCACAGTTTTTCCAGTCGCCCTTCACACTCGTTTCGTCCTACCCGGGTGCCGCCGGCGCTGCGATTGTAAGTATGCGGGTGGAGGGTTTGCTTGCTATTTTTCTCTCCCCTCTCTGCATCATCACATTCCTGTCTCCGGCCACGGTTTCCCCATCGTTTACTAGACTACAAATGCCTACCAACCTAACGGAATAGCAGTAGTGTTTTTAAGCTGTGTTTTTAACTGTTTCTTTAACCGTATGTTAAACGGCTTTTTTTCTTTCTGTGTCTTGCGTCCATGTCTCAATATGTCGCGTTGATATGTCTTAGTAGCGTTTCTTGCACTACGACCAACGAAATCAAAATTTCATGTCAGTGTATTAACACTGAATGATGCTGATGAAGGTGACAATAGTAACACTTTAACTTGACTCTGACTAGCAGAACAGGGACAGAAAAATCGCCTTGAATGATGTTTCGGTGAAAAACATGTTTTTATATATTTTTTTTCTTCACCACTGGTAATAGCCTAAAGGTGGCGTACAGTCCCCATGTCATTGACAAAACTGAACATCTTGTCTCATGTTTTCTTGGATTATTCTGGCAATGGAATTGAATATCTTCACAGCATGTTCAGGTGCATGAAGTTAAGATAAGACCAAAATAAACGCAGCTGTTCTAAAAATTTTAATGACTTTGTCTGTAGCTACTGTGGGCCTTTCCTGGTGTTGTGACATGGTCTGTACACTTTTTAGTATTAAGAATAATGTATAGTATATATCTAGTTGTCAAAAAATATTGATTTATTTGGGAACAAAGTGCTAAATAAATTATCTTAAGTGGAGAGTGCCTACCTTTATAACCATCTTAGGATGAAGTCCAGTCCAAGAGAATAATCCTCACATTTTAATATCCCTTAAAAAGCACTTAGAATCTTCAAATCAACTAACAAATTAATAAATATTCAGAGAAACGGTTTATTGCCAATAAAACGATTTCCATCCTTGGCCCAAAAATATGGTCAACTCAAAGACTAACTGCTAAGTCAGCTTTCACTATGTGAGCTAGGCATTATGGGTTAGAGTCCCATCTATGTGAGGCATAACATGTCTACAGTGTGTGGTGCTTCTAATCAGAAGGTCACTGGTTTGAATCCCACAGTTTTCAGAATGACGGCACCATTGGGCCTATGAACTAGGGCCTCACTCCCAGTTGTTCCTGGGACTGTCCAACCCTGTTTTGACAAAACAAAATATATGTCTCTTTGGATAAATGCATCTGCTCAATAAATGTAAAAATTTTTGTATGTAATATCTGAATACTGCTGTTTTTTAATTGATCATAGATCTAAAAAAAGAAACAAAATCCCATAAAAGTATTAGGTATGTGTTCACAGTCTGACCAACAGACTTTACAGTCTAATCATTTCCATAGGTTTCTAAAAAACATTTTTAATATCTGCACCTTATGTACAAAATGGATGACTTTATCTGCACATATCATCAGAAGGAGGACTGCATGACATGACAGTCCGCCTAAGTGACAACAACAGTCCAGTTTTAACTCTAAGCATTAAGGTTTGCAGCCTGTATTTAACTAAATTAGCTTTATATATTACTCCTAATGGGAGATTCAGAAGAATTATATATAGTCTAATCAGAGAGCAATGAAGACACTCTTGGCTATAAAGCAATGAATTGTGCTTGCTACTATTTCTCTTAAATCACACCTTCTTGCATTATTCAGTTTAATTCAGTTCACTTAAATTCATTTTGTATAGTGCCTTTCACAACACAGTCACCCTAAGGCACATGACATGAGTGTGTGGCAATCCATTACAACATCATTTATTGAAAATGGTGCATGAAACAGGGAAAAGAGAACAGGGAACGAAGGAAAGTCAGAAGACTGTGGAGGACAGGAACCAAAAACTCCCAAGTAAGTAATAGAAAAACATCTGGGGTTCCAAAGGTGACTGGCTGCCCAACTCCCCCCCCTCCCAGGCATGATCTGACATTATTGAATACAAGGGAAATTACCTTGCTTTAATATTTTATTAACAAGATGAAAACTATTAATATTTTAGTTAACAAGATGTAAACTATGGCCATAGTCACAGCAGTGAACCATTCACACTATTATATAAAAAAACCTATACTGTATGTGGATTCTCAATGATTGAATGTTTGTGGGATCATGTAAAGCAAAGACAGGGTCCATATCATCTCAAAATACCCAGAACAAAGAGAGGATGTTTTGTTGGCAGATGTTTTGTAAACCTAGTATCCCAAATATTAACCAGTTCAACAAAGGGTTAATCGCTCTCCCCTGTTTGAGATATTGGCCATCATATCATCCCTTGCATTTCATGAATTGCAGCTCAAAATACACTCATGACTCATAAGCCTTTTACCAGTGGCCCATAATAGCCTATCATAATGATTACATGCATGGTTACAGCAGTGGCTGTCAAGATGTTTTCCCTGGTCTATTTGCATAAATATCCAGGCCCTAATCAAGGTAGAGAGCAAGACTGATGTCTCTGGTGCGGCTCATGCTGTTTTCCTCCGATGCATAGTGTATCGGCAGAAATGACTTCCCGCAAATAGTAATGATTGCAAGAGGTTTAAGGAATCATTATATTAGTATTGCTTAATGTCTCATAGATAATTACAGGCAAATCCAGTGTGAGTACACTGTCCATACGGTGCAGCATGTGCATTGTGAGTTAAGAAAAATAATCCAGTTTTCTGTACCACTATCTTGTCAGATATGCATATTATTGAAAGGCTTTTTTATCCTGTAAGTCTTGGTTGTTTTTGTCCATCTGTCTACCCATCTACTTCCCAACAATTTATCCAATACAGGGTTGCGAGTTATACTGTTTTCAGATTTGTATAGTTTTGTTGTGTCCCTAATATCACTGCAATTGAGTTTCTTTCACAAAAATGTACTGCTGACATTATTAACATTACAAACATTTGTTAAAAATAAATAATTGTTTTGCAAGATTTTTCACCTAGGTGATCTTTAGCGTGTGTAAAGACTCAAATTGCAGTGGTGCAGCAGTGACTGTGGAAGAAAGTCATCGATGCATTATCAGTGGCCGAGGTTGATTGTGGTCTGACTAAAGAGCATGGGTGAGACAAGCAACAACTACCTGCTTGGATGATACGCTATTATGAGGAACTCACCACAAACGAGGGATCTAGCCATAGAAGATGTAGTGACTGTGAGGGTAGAGAAACAGCTCTAATGGATTAAATCGTCAACATGCAAAGGCAGCAGTAGCATTCCCCCAAAACACGCATTAAACGTGTGTTTGCAGCATCTCATTAAATCAAACTGCCCAACATCATATAGTTCAATCATAGCTACTAAATCCCAGTCGACAGAGTTTATTGAACACAGCTAAGCATCAAAATAAAGAAGCACCCTTTGAATTTGTTTTATAATTTATGTTCAAAATGTGATTTCTTTGCATTGCATTGGTTTTCGAATGAAGATTTTTAAACTGTACAGTAAAGACATAATACAATATATGCTTACGATTCTCCAAATTGATTGTATACCAAACATTGGGAAAGCCCAATTATAAATGCTAACAATGGAAGTAGAGCACACACATATTAGCCAGATGAGGGCTCTGTATAAAACTGACTGCTTTCTCAACCATTTTTTGAAGAAGTATGGATTGGCTGAGTCTTCTCCAGAACAAATTCTAAATGGTCCAGTAATTGATTACTTTTTTCACACATCTTCTCCTGGTGAGGATCACGAAGGCTGCATGCTAAGCAGATCAGACCAGACCTCAAAGTGTAGATTGTTTTGGGGAATACCCCAAGACATACCAAAGCCCCTGCTCAGTGGGATGCAAGTGAAAGAGCCACCTTTGGAAGCCAACCAGACAGCATCCTTACGAGATGCACAAATTACCTCAACTGACTCCTCCCTATCCCCTAAGGTAGAGTACCTCCATTTCATGGGTCCTCCCTACCTCATATTTATCGAGTGCAATTTTCTGAGACATGTGCAGTCTTTGGGGTGAAATATTATAGTATTATTATTTATAGATTGTATAGTGTACTTTTATACTGTACTGTAGGTATAGTTTTTAATTTATCTTGTACTTTTGCACTTTCTGCTGTGACGATGCAACATTCCCAGTCGTGGGACTAATAAAGGATTATTTTATGAACTCTTCACCATATCACATACCGCAAGCCTGGCAACCCTGTGGAGAAACCTCGTTTTCAGCACTTGAACTACTGACCTTCCTCTGTCAATCTTTACCTACAGTTCTGGACCATAGTTGAGGATGGGAATTGGCAAACCTTAAGCCTCATTTGACTGCTTTTTCACCACCACCCAGCTAAGCCAAGCCTGAAATAGTCACACGACACCATCTTGTGGTGAAAGAAAGGGGGGTGAGGGAGAAGCCTGCAGAGGCACCAAGCTTAGGCAACTGGGGACCAGGTCAATCAGGCCTTGACAAAAGGACCCAAACTTTGGGAGAACATTTTCCAATTCGTAACTACCAGAATTAGACTTGATTGAATTATTGACTGAATGAATCATTCAATATAAATGACATTAAACCAATATTATAATGCTGATGTAAGACTATATTTTAAAATAATCTTAGACCAGATCATGGCGTGACAGAATATCTATAGTGATCAGGTGTGTTGGTAAGTTTATCCTTAAGATTCTTGATAAAAATGAATAAATATGAACAGATTAAACTGAATTTCATTGCTAGAAGGATATTGGTAACATTTGAAATTGTTCAATCAAGTCTAATTAAAGATTCAAGCTAATGTAAAGCAGCATGTACAGCTGCCTATGAGGAGTGTAGCTGCTTACCCCTAATTCAGCAGAAAAGAACATTCCAAAAAAGTGTTCCACTTGTTCCTCTTTGAATTACAATGAAAAGAGCTTATGCCTGTTTTGATGGACTTCACAAAACCATCTGTTGACAGATTTATTAAAAAAAAAAAAAAAAAAAAATTTTTTTTTTTTACAAAAACACTCCAACAAAAGAAGCTTCAATGAAAACAACACTGACAAATACAAAAACAAAAATGTACAAAAACATAAAGCGCTGATACTGTAGCCTGTACAAACAGTGGCGTTAGCTAGATACAAATATAGTGGTTTGAAGAAATTGTAACATCTCTGTATGAACAATATAACAAGCGGCCATATATTAAAAAAAACAGGTTCTTCCTAAAAGCCCCCATATGGCAGTTGTGCAGGCCATGAAAGACCATTATGACCACCCCCTTGTACCCTTAGGTCGAGGAAAATCTGTTGCGATTGATCTCCAAGTATCTCTGCAGTTTAGCTCGATCGTCCTGCCGGAGGCCCCAATTATAGACAGCAACGTTGTTGCTTCTGCAGTGCATGTCATCCATTTCAGATGTGGCAGGAGGCAGCCTGGCTCCCTGGATCTCGGCTCCACCCAGCAATGCAGTTACAGTCAAGCTGTGGTTGGCAGGCCGGGGAAATAGGCTACCACAACCAGACCGTTCCTTTTGGTCCTGAATGTTGAAGCTCCAAGTATTGGGACTCGCACTGGTGCCACAGATCAAGCCAGAAAAGTCGTGCTGTGAACCGGCACGAGGAGATATCGAGGTAGGAGTGGCCCTGTCTGACCATGGTGATGCTGAGTGGACAAAGTTTTGGTAGAGATCGGCGTCGGTGCCTAGGGGTGTGGCCATGCTGCCGTCCACTTCCTGCCGCAAACTGCCGGGTAATGCAGAGTCTTTGCGCTGACAGATGGCCTGCTTCAGAACCAGAAACCGATTAGGTGGGCCAGTTCCTGGAGCCTCCAAGTCAGGGTAGGACAACTGAAAATGGTCCATATGGGATGGAGGATGCATGAGCTCAGTCTTTTCATCAGGAATTGGGCCAGCGAGTCGTCCAGTACCCAAGGAGACCTCTTCTGCTTCTAAAGGCATGCCCTCCATAACATTTCTCCCATCATCTGCAACATGTGAAGACAATGAAAATGAAATGATGCTTTGCCATTTGCACAAGTAGGACTATGGGAACACTGTTGCTTCTCTCCTTCCAAGACATACATACATATACAGTTTAGAGTTAAGTTTCAGGTCCAAGCACAGGGTCAGCAATCTATCTGGCACCCCTAGAATATTCCAGGAGGTTAAAGTCCTTACTCAAGGGCTTAACAAGAATCTGATTATTCTGCTTAGGATGGGATTTGAACCACCGACCTTCCGATCATACTGTAGGCACAGAGGCCTAACCTGCAGAACCACACCCTGCCCCAAACAGCGGTTTGAGAAACGGCAAAAACAATAACCCAGAAAACATCAAATACCCCAAAGCAGCATATAGCTGAAATCTGATGTAAGAAGTTACGTTGCAAGGCATATATAGAATGACATAAAATGAATAATGATGATGATCAATGTAAGCAAAAGAAAAAGCATAACACTTAAGTTTATTAAAAGAAATAAACAAGATGGAAATCCCCCTATTACAAACCTGCACATGGAGTTAGAGGATTGCAGTCTACACTGGAATCTATTAGCCAAGGTAAGCAGTCCATGAAGTCACTCATGCTGGCGATCATTATGCCGTTGTCAGAATAATGGGGAGACAGATCCAGCCGTCTTTCTGCTGAGGGAAAATACCAGAAGAATAACTTTTAATACATGTTTAAAAAGTAGAAATTATACATCTTTTTATTACTATATAGCTACATATTTATGTGCAGGGAGGACCCAACACTTTTCAGGGCCTTAAGCAAAATTTGATTAATCTAGTTGTCATCTGTCATATTCGTCCCTATTCTGAGACTCCAATCACATGAAGGGGGACCCCTGGTGGTGGTCACACGTGTCTTAAAAAGTCACAAACTACATTGACAGGTGTCCTTAACACTGGTGAGTTTGTACTCAGTTGATGTGCATGTTCCATCTTAACACAAACATGCAAGGTTGTGCCCGGTACCCGTGAGGAAGATGGTGTGTCGGTAATGCATGTGCTGGGCCTGCAGTCTGATCAGGCACTCGAGGTCGGGGGCGTGTCGGCCCGCGGTGTCACACTCGTGGTATGGGAGGAACTCCACCACGTGCCTCTTCTGGTAGGTGGACAGCAGGTTCAGCAGCTCCAAAGCATTGCGGTTCAGCCTGATGAGAAAGCAGAGGAGAGGCCCAGAAAGACCCCAAAAAATTCCATGATTCAGCAAAAGCTGCCATATCCAGTATTTCTGAAATATCAGTAAAGTAAAAATCCATAACAATAGGTAATAACACTATCAAAAATTTACTGTTAACTAAGAACAACAAAAACAAAAGCATTGTGCAATGCAATGTCAGTTGCTTCTTACGAAGCAACACACTTTAGTAGTCTTTCTGCTTGTTCCACTACTGAACTATATCTTGTGTTCTGTTAAATATCAATCGTTGCAGCATTTTAAAACAGAACAGAGTCCTTACTTAACAACATCCCTGTTTAACAACCATGCGCGCTTATGATCAGCTCTCCGACCAGTCAGTAATGTATACGGTACAAGAACTTTGACCATGGAAACGGCAGCTCAGTGTCTCAGCGTCAAGCACATCATCTCACGTCACCCTTCTTCAGTCTCATTGCCGCAGTCGGTCGGCATTCACTACACTAGCGTTTGCAAACTCCAAGACTACATGAAAAGCCATGGATGGTTTCGGGGGTTTTGCAGGAGATTCAACTCGCATAATCGGATGGTGACAGCGGCGAGGCCACAAGCGCAGATGTAGATGCAGTGGAAAATTTTGTTGACTTATTTGATGAAAAATCTCCCGTCCAAATACCTGTACTTACAGCATGCAAACCTAATGTAATAATTACATCTATTCTGCTTATATAAACATTTATAAATATACTAAAGATGTTATAAATAGTGCAGTAAACCAATACCTAAAGATGGCTGACACAAATCCACTACTACTATTAGTATTTAGTTTTATTAGTATTAGTATTAGTATTAGTATTAGTACTAGTATTAGTATTAGTTTTAAATATCGGTAAGGGGCAGCTCCTCGCTTATTGACCTATTTGCTTAATGCCAGTCCAGTCAAGTCCAGGGGTGGGCAACCTGTCCCATGGAGGGCTGGTGTAGGTGCGGGATTCTGGGATGACCTCTCAATCAGCCAATAATAAAGCAGCACTTCTCAACTAGATTCCTGCGGACCCACTGTTATTGGCTAACTTAGAGGTCATCCCAAAAACCTGCACGCACAGCAGCTCTCCATGGATCAGGTTCACCCCCCACCTTAGTAGGAAAGGAACTTGTTCATTAAGTGAGGAGTGTCTGTACTATAATCATTAGTGTATAAAATGATTAAAGTGTAAGAAATGTACTGCATTAAAAATTGTATAATAGGTCACACCAGGCATTGTTTTGTATATGTGCATGTACCATGTGATTCACACTGACCTGGCCAGCTCCTTCAGCTTCTTCTGGGTTTTACAGTGAATCTTCCAGCACCACTTAGTGTCTGTAGAACACCTCCCCTCCAAAAATTTCATGAAACACTCCAGCTTATCTGCACAAAGTAAAAATAGGTAAGCATATTGGCTGGAGGAATGTATAAAAACTGGCCCAGAACTCTTTGGATTCAACATATTTCTCCCTTCAGAAATGTCACATTTTTCAGAAAAAAAAACAATCTCTTACTCTATGCCTTGTCATTATTTCTTTCAAAATACAAGTATTCACTTTTCTATGTTTCAACTAAATATATTGGCCAACCTTTCCTCCCTCTCTCTCTCTCTCTCACACATTAAAAAAAACATATAAATTACATATAGGCCACAGCTGAACCACTGAGCTTCAGGTAGATGTTCTTTGTATCTGCCATGTTATTTGCATTCAACTCACTGTGGCCAATGAAGTCTGGATTGAGGACAAACTCATCCGACACGATAAAACCCCCAGAGACAAACAGCTCGTTGTATGTACGGTTTTTCACATCTTCCAGACTGTCCACTCCAGCAAAGCTCACAGAAGGAAGTTCCTTCAGAGACAGCAATGAAGGGATCTGGAAAAACAGGAAGCAGAAATAAATGCAGTAAGATGGAAATACAATCACTGCGCATTTAATAGTGATGGCATGACTGGGGTA
Source organism: Mormyrus hasselquistii (assembly GCA_026779605.1). NCBI lineage: Eukaryota > Metazoa > Chordata > Actinopteri > Osteoglossiformes > Mormyridae > Mormyrus > Mormyrus hasselquistii. The sequence continues at coordinate 19,855,948 of JAODKE010000114.1, forward strand.
ATGGTGAGGATGCTACCGTGTGTATATGAGCCGCAATGTCTTTGTTCTGGATGATGATAAGTAGCTTGTCCTGCACATCCTTCCTCTCCAGAAAGTTTTGAGGTTTACACTCTGCATTCCCAAGTTGGATCAAATAACTCTGCATTACCCAGAAAGAAACCACTTCATTACATCTGACTGTTAAGTGTAACACAAGGTCACCTTACATTTCAGCTGCTTGGCATCACTACAGCTAGCTAACTCAATACACATCTAACACCACAAACCAAAGCAAGCATCCAGCTTACGCTAATTCAAACAATACCCAGAAATTGCCAATAGTTCCCACTAAAATTATTCTACCCTTAAAACATTCTTACCCCAGTAATCACTGACCAAGTAAAGATGGAAGTGAGGGATTACCTTGATTTCACTGCACACACTGCTCTCCTCTAAGGAATGCACATAGAACTTCACTGTGTTTTTCTGAACGTCTCTTATGATCTCCATCAGGCTGCTAAAGAACTCAGGCCTCATCTGGCTGATCACACTGTTGATGGAGCTGGAACAGGGTGTGAGTCCTAGGCCAAGAGTGGCAGTGGCCATTGAGGTGTGGCTTGCACCGCCCGTGACAGAAGGAGAACCACAAATGTTCTGCATTACCCTGGGTCGTGGATACACTTGTTTGTTGATGGCTTGTTGAGGTAAGGTGTTATGAACTTGGCTCTCCTGAAGAGGGCGCTCTTGCCTAGATGTAAGAGTAGTATCGTGGGAGAGGACAGACGGAGGATTGGGGCTGTGTCTAGAAAGGATCAGGTCATGGACTGAAGATCGTGGTGGGGAAGAAATCGATGCCTTGCCTCCAAGAGCAGACAGACATATCAGATGTCGCATTCTCTCCCGTAGTGTACTGATGTAGCTGTCTATGGGAACAGGCTGTGTATAGTGTGTTACGTATTCAGAAAAAACAGTTGCAGATTTCCAATGATGATTCTGTGGATCCCAAGCTTGCATCTTAAAGCTGTATTTCACATGCTCTGCCCTCAAAATGTCTTGCATCTCTCCATAAAAGCTGCTAATCTCTTCACTGAGAATACAGTCTACCCCACTGGATCCTTGGTTGAAGGCACCACCCAAATCTTCTGGCATCTCATCCTCTATTCTTTCAAGGTTCCCACTGTCTACATCCTTCAACTGCTCAGCAGGGATGCAGTCTTTTAGCTTGAGGGCCTCATTTGTGCTCATGTCATCTCTGATGACCGGATGATCAGTCTTCATGTTGGAAGGGTCCTCCAGTTCAGTATCATGACTGGCCCCTGGAGCAGGGTCACGAGATATACTGAAGAAATCCGTAAAGCGTGGATCACGGGGATCATCCTCCTCTCTGGCAGAGTATTTGCACGGCTTAATACCTACATTAGAGGGAAAAAATATTTTCCTGTATTGGTATCAGTTCCCGAATTGTTATAAAATTTACAACTTGCATCGGTCTTGCATATTGATTAAGAAAAATATAATCTCTTTTGCCATAGACCGCGTCTATCTACAGACTATAAACCATGAGCTTAGCTCTCACTTTCTCACACAGACCCCATGTATCCCATTGTTTGTTGATCCTACAGTACCTGTGAATGGAATGAGCCTCCAGGGCCCCACAAACTCCTCATTCTGGTCAGGACAAGGCTGTATCTCACTGCTAGAGCAGGGGCTGAAAGCATCAATGCTGCTCACGCTATCACAAGCTTCTTCCTGAAGAAACCAAAAATCCCATCACAGACGGATGAAAACACCTACAGGTTTATTGAATTAAAAAAAATAATAATTTCTTTCTTTCAAAAACGCCATTTTGTGGTGCATGTGCACAAAATTACTTTTCAAAACTCTCACACTAATCTCACGTTCATGCTAAACATTTAGGTAATGAACTTTAGTTAAGAAAACCATAATTTGCCAACATACACTGGTAGCAGTGCATATTCTACTGGTGGTCACATGTGCTACTAAGTTAAACAGAAAGACATTAAACCCAACATGAACCTCTACACTGCTCTAATCCAAGCACCAACTCACCTCTAGGCTGTTGATTCTTCCTGTATCTTCCAGGTCAGGTGCTGCAGTTTGCATTTGCGGGTCAATGTCGTAGCAATCAGGCAAGCTAATCTTTTGGATGGTACTGTATACGTCCACCTCGGCTGGCTCCAGAACCTCTCTGCTCCCCTCCAGACTGGCACGGGATCCATGTTTGTGACCCTCCTGGCCTGGAACCAAAGGTTTCTGCAGGGTGTCCAGCAGCATCTCTAACAGGGTCTGGGTGCTGGTGGCAGAACTACTTTGGTCCTGCCGCTGCCTCAGATCTGTATCGCAAATCCCTGTGAGGTTCAAGGCCGCCAAGAGAGATTCAGGGTTCTCACTCGCTGCATCTTGGAGTGAAACAAGAACATGTGTCAGTCACACAGACACCTTCTTATACCCCCTCGCTCCATCTCTTCTCGTATTTGTTTCCCTGCATGTTCGAAGGTCTCTCACCTCCACTGCCTTTTCTGGATTCACCCAAGCGCAGATACTTCTTCACGAGTCCAGCAACCTCACTGTCTGCTTTCCTTTTCCGGTTGCCCTTGTCTTCCCCCTGGTTTCTCCTCTGCAGCCGAATCAGCTTCAACAGTTCCGCTACCTTGCCTGGGTCATTCTCCCCCAAAGAGACCTTAGCCTCTAGGCATTTCCCATCAATGGATTTGTCGTCCACACCCTTTAAGCCTGACGCGGGATTACAAGCTGCAGGGCACCACAGGGACTCAACCATTTCTTTGGCGACTGCCACAGCCAGTTGATAGACCTTGGGGCAGTAAAGGTAGGAACGAAGGGTGCCCTGAAAGTTGTGTTTCTGTTTGTGACTGAAGTTAACTTCATTCTGCTCATCGTAGCTGTGCTTGTACTTGGGCAGCCAGTAGCGCCGATGTGTGCGGTTGAAACACCCGAGTAAGTAGGCCCGAGTCTGACGTTCTACTTCTGACCCCAGGTCCGCCTGAGGCCTGGACCGCAGACTTAACAGAGCATAGTGCAATGCAGGAAGGAAATTCTTCAACATAGGCATGGGGTCTTGGGATTCACACCTCACGGACTCATTGGGCGTAGGCCGCTTGGATGCTGTGGGTGGTGGAAGGAGACGCAATGTTCAGAAAGAGCATAATATGTACCAGCTTCAAGTGGACAGCCGATGTTTGCTACTCTGATTCAGGCTCTCAGCTGCAGCTGATGTGCAAGAACCAAGCTTCATAAATGGATAAAAACAGAAATCTATGCTAATTATAGCAACAAGCAATGCAACCAGTAAATCATATTGCAAGCTCGACCATTCCAGGTTGTGACAAACCTCCACTTTAGCAGGGGCTTTTTCAGGGAAAGCATTTCTTTGATGATAAATGACTGCAGCACTCACAAAGGTTCTTCACTCCTCTTGGTTCCCGGAACACGAAGAGCGCATGAAGGGACCACACCCAGCTACTTCCTATGTCTGGAAAACATAAGTCGACATTGGTGGGTCTCAAAAGAAGCAATGAGTAAAAGCCGGGAAATTATTAGCTAGTCACCCGTTGACCAACCTACCAAAGGAGCTGACCATCTGAGCCGACGACAGTAGGAAGAGGAAACCTTTGTCGACCAACGGTTGAACCAGCACCTGTGCAGTAAGCAGTCAAGCTTCATCATGTTTCACTACAGAATTCCATGGGTTTGTATCATTTCCATTTATGGTTGATAGATGGTAACAATACAAAACAGACATTATCAAAATGTCTTTTTACTTTATAAATCTGTGTCTTGAACTACTACACACCTGCAATTTCCTTTGGGATTAATAAATATCTATTTATCTAAACACAGAACAGACACCGAAGAGGTAAATCTAATGCTTCCCGTGAATTTCTATCAGAAAGATTCATCAGACCCACCATTCTCCCTTTTTCCAGCATCATTAGTAGGCTGGAAAATCCATTCTCGCGTTTGCTGCTGTCCTCCAACACAAACAGATTACAGTGCAGCCCATCCTGTGTATCTGCAATAAAATCACCACCCAGGTCTGGTCAAGGTTGGTCCCACTCTCATCGAAATCTGCAATATGTATTTTATAAACGACTCACATTCGCCAGTCTGCCTGTAGGCCTCCCAGGAAAACGCAGCAGCCGGGATCGTCTTCTTTACATCCTCTAATCTCATCGCCGTCCCTATTTCAAGTTTTTCTGGGCTGCAAAATAATCCCATAACCAGCTAAATTAGAAAATACTAAAATTAAAATTTCCATATAACTTGCAACGGGCAAGCAGGGGCGATTCTGATTTCTGATGAAATCTGATGATTTTCTGAAGGTGGGTCATAAGAGCCACAATTCATACAAAGGGGCCAAACTTATCATTAGCCAATTAGGTTTTGAATCGGTAAGTGACAGAAGAGCGGGCACACCGATGGCCAATCACCCTTCAACTCCAGCCAGTCCCCCTGTGGCGCACCATAGTATAAACTCCCAAGTGCCACCCTCATCGACCCAGATAAGAGGCCAGCTAACTTGCAGCTTCACCCCTTTTAGGCTGAAATCACATCACACAGCATAGCATAGTACAATAACCAATGCCATATAACTCTAAGCAAAGAAAACAACAGATTTAAGGTCAAGGTCAAATCACTATAAAAGCAAAAGAACAGCTGATCACAGGAGTGATGTATTAAGGCATAGAGCACCAAGCCCTGTTAAATATGGGGTCTTACACAGCCACCGGCCAGAATGCTCAGAATGTCCATGCTGACCCCTGATTACCATGTGCCAACAATGGGCACAGAAGCGTTTTAACTGGCCCTGGAACTGGAAATGGAAGAAGGTAGCTGGGTCCAATAAATCCCATTTTCTGTTGCATTATGTGGAGAGTCAGGTACATGTCAGGCAACTGTGGGATGCATGCAACCAAGTCCAATCCATGGCTACAAAGCCTCCTATGCAGCGGTGCTCCATGCATATTATGTGTTTTAGGTCTCCATGTGACAAATTGCTTCCATGATCATGATCATCATCAGAATTATCGGCCATTTGTGCCACATTAGTGCCACATTAATGAATCGCGGGTGCCCAACATGCTGTCGACGGTTTGTAAATTTCCTCTCTTTAGACATCTCTCAGTAGGTTCTCACCACAGTTGACTCACTTAACGATTTGGCCATTGATAAAGTAATTGTTTATCTCTGCCAAATCTTCTCTACTCAACATGTTGACTTGAGTACCAAATGTTAACTTACCGTCCAATACATCCCAGACCTTGACACAAAATGGTGGACATTTCATATTATATATCTATCTATCTATCTATCTACACACACACACACACCATTCACACTCACACACCATTCACACACACACACCATTCACACTCACACACCATTC
>JAODKE010000114.1:19861451-19872563 GCA_026779605.1 Mormyrus hasselquistii
CATCCCAGACCTTGACACAAAATGGTGGACATTTCATATTATATATCTATCTATCTATCTATCTATCTATCTACACACACACACACACATATATATATATATATATATATACACACACACACACACACACACACACACACACACACACACACACATATATACACACACACACACATATATACATACATATACACATATACATATACATATATATATTTTATATTGTACTTCAAGAACTGACTGTTCACTTGCCTAATATATAACCCTTGACAGGTGCCGTTGTAATAAGACAATTAATAGAATTCACCTCACCAGTTTATGTTGTGCATACTCACAGCTTGAGTGGGAGAAAGAAGTGGGTGGAGGAGCGGATGGAGGCATGGTACACCACCCTTCCCTGGTTCAGTAGCTGCCCACTCCACACAGTGTAGCCTCTAATTCCTGCTATTTGCAAAAACAGACAGTATCACTGACATATTCCAGGAAAATTCAGCAATAATATGCACAGCATATCTTTGGAGTACTGCACTGAACTGGCCACCCACTATCTATTAATATCTAAACGTCTTTATAGCATCTAAATTCAAATTCAAATCCCTGTGCCACATCACTTGACACTCAATAAGTGCAAGGGAGTGAAAAACCTGCGTGCAAAATCCCACAGCAACAGCAATGAAGCAGTGACAGACAAAGTGCAATTTCCTTCAGGATTAATGTAGTGTCAGTCTGTCTGTCTTCACATACAACCGACATATGAAATTGCCTCAATATTAGTATAAAAAAGACCAATGAATGTGCGACAAATAAAATGGGAGCATCTAAAACAGGACATACCTTTACTTCCTTCAGAGCCTCTGCTGTTTAACCTGAAAGGGAATTCAAAATAAAAACATGAGGTCAATGGCAAGACCCTGGCATATAGCAGGACGAGGTGAAGTTCAGCCAGGAATCTGTACAATACCTGAGGGGGGGCGCAGGCTTTGGGGCTGGCAGGGCTGCGTTACCCTGGTAAATGAAGGATACTATGGCAAACGGGCACACCTGCCTGGGTCTTGTCCGGATCTCATCAAACTGGTACTCATAGAAGTATTGCTGTGGAGACCAGCAAACGGAGTCACACCCAGGGAACACAACGGAATGCTGAGTCTCCCTCCATTGCACATATTTATTATTTATTTGTTTACCTATTCTTATACTGACTGCGGTTTGTCTTGCACTGCATCACCGTTTGCCAAATCTTAAAACACCTTACCTTGCAAGCAAAGCACACGAATTTCAGTGTTCCTTGGAAAAACATTTTACTATAAAACTTCGAAAAGAGCATATTACAGCATTATTAGTGCCCCCAAGTGTTATAATAATAAAAAATTTAAAGCTGTCTTGATTATTCCATTAAACTCGATTACTAAAAAGCATCAATTAAAAATTTCCTTCTTGATTACTGGGAAATATTGCAGAAGAGAGACTATGCATAGCAAATGAGGGTCTAAATAAAGAGCGAAAGCATCAGTTCTGTGGAAGCTCTTCACTTTAAAAGTGAACAAAAATGCAGTCACCTGTCACTATTGCAAAGTAGAACTATCACCACAGAACGACTGCAATGCAAATACCTTTTAAAATTAAAATTATTTAGCTTAACTTTCTGCAATTCCTGTCAAAATAATCACTGCTAAAACAAAGGTTAGTCCCACCACTTAGCCATAGCATCTTACGTAATATGGTACATAATAACCATATAACAATATGTATTTTTTATATTATGTGTTTTAGGGCTGAACGATATTGTGAAAAGTGCAATATTTGACGTTTTTGCAATATTTAAGAACTGAAAATTAACTATATAGCCAAACAGAAATAATGACCAAGAGAGTCTGAAACTGCTGTAACCTTTAGGGGCACTTATATTATCTGTTCGCTTTTTTTCTTTTCTTTTCTTTAACTACAGTGGAGAGTAATGTGGCACCAGTTTGGAGGTCATAAGTTTGGTATGACAACACAACCGTAAATCAAAGTGATCCTTTGCCATCATGTTTATGAGATGTCTGTTCCTACCCAATCTGTATGCTTCTTTTTTTTCCCCCGCAATGCAGTTTTATGGAAAAAAAGACCATCTGTACAGCTCACCCGATCCATTCCTTCCAGGTTCAATTCATGTACAATGTACGGTCGGGTCACTGATGTCATGTCTGTGTTCTATACTCTGGCATGGTTAGCGACTACAACAGATGCATATCGTGCCCGAGTCCGAATAACCGTGCTCTGGCCCACCTCATCAAGCATGCTAGGGGACACAGTTAAGCATACCGCGCCTGGGCACCATAAAGAACGATCACACTAGTCAATCAAATAGGGGTCAAACGTGCTCGGTCACAGTACGGATTGGCTAGGGCGAGTACACTCTTTATTTCCAAGACTGCACATCATGCCTGTGTGGACCTTAAAGTCCCCAGATAAGTTACACAACATATCAGTCTGTACCTGAGTGAGCTCAAATGCTCTGTAGGACAAGCAGGATGTCACTTTGCAGGAATTCTTTGACACGTGGCAGTCAAAGTTGGGCGTGGGATCGTAGATATTTTTGGACACAGTGACAGTCTTCACTTTTCCCTGTGGGGGCAACAACCACAATGATTCTGCAAGCAAGTACAGGTGGTATTGACATCTGGCATTTATTAACCATTTACATACTGAGCAAAGGTACAACAACAGATACTCCTCCATAGTGATTTTTAATAGATCTACATAAAAACACCTGTATTCTCAGCCTATATTGATCATAATGGTTAAAATGTCTGGTAACTTGGAGCAAATAGTGTTGAAGTGCTTAAAAAATGGCCTACTTAAAATAATAAGCATTGTAGAAGTATTTATTTAGCAGATGCTTTTGTCCGAAGCATTGTACAAGTGAGGGTCAGAGTGCAGAGTTAGGCAGAGTCCTTGGGACCATTTGGGTTAAGAGCTTTACTCAATGACAAAACGGTGACATCACACTGCCAACCACAACATTTGATCCAGCAACCTCCCTAACCTACAAATGCCTGTTATATTTGCAAGTATTGCTAAATTAAAAGTAGTCCAACTAACCTCTTTCCCGGGCTTACCTCAATGGAAACACCTAAGCATAAAATTTTGAACACTGGAATATTACTTCATCTACATAGCAAAGCTAGTTAGAGGTGTCCTTGTAAACTACTACCGTAAAATTTCAGACAGTAACAGAGGATACTACTCAATTCTTCTTGAAGTGGAAACAAAGAGAATAAGAGGAAGATAATTCATAAACTTTGCAATGCAGAACATTTTCTCAAATGTTGTCATTGAGAATATGAATGTACATTGCTTTACCAATCACAGAATATGGCTGAACATCCAGGCTGATTACAGTCTCTGGGCTAGATTATTCTTGTTATCAAGACAGAACAAAACCTTCACTGACAGTCAAGCTTTGTTGTAGGCTCAGCAATGGACCTTATACAGTAACTAAACATTTGAAATATTAATCCTCAGTCCACATTCAAGTTTCACTGTTGAGGACGGTTTACCTTGAGTACTTTAAAAATAATAATCTCCCCAGTTGCACCAACATCGAAAGGATTGATTTGCAGCAGATCGGAATATCTGGACAGGTAAACACCTACAAAGTAAATATTGCCATTTATTTTAGTAACGACACATAAGCAACTGAGAGAGAGCGTTACATGTACAACAGAGATTAAATGCCAAACGTTAACCAACTTCGCATGAAACCCAGTTTCCTGGATTTTAAACTACATTCACAGTGCTATATGCCCTGCGACAAGCAGACAGATGCGCACACACACCTTTAGCTGGATCTCCCAGGGTGGTGTTCCGCGTGTGTCCTACTGAAAGGCCTTTCTCACACACCTCCTGAAGCTAAGAGCATCAAAGCACCACAGAACGGTTAGAGCTACACAAAAAAGCAAGACAGCTGTGAACCATCTTGTCATTTCTTAGTTTTAACACAACTAGCGGCGATCTCTCTCCCCAGTGGTCCCACCTTATAGCAGTCCGAAAGCAGGAAGCTGTAGGATTCCAAAAGCTCACTGTCTGTCCGGCCATTCTGCTTCAACTCCTTCCTCTTCTCCACAAACTGACATTTTGGAAAGGTTCATGATATACCAATAAACGACAGAACAATCAGTATGAGTCATGCTAATTAGCTCTGGAAATAGCTCGAATCACAAGCCGTTGCAAGGGAAAAGCCATGCCATTTCTCATTGTTTTAATTAACATGCAAACATGCATCGATTCAAGCAATAGCACAACTGCTGGCAAATGCTGGGGAGGAGGGCTCCTTACATTGTTTACCAGCAGATCACTGTGGACAAGCTGAACCTTAGCATAGACAAAGGTACCAGCTGAAGAGGACTGCAGGTAAGAGCAGGAAAGAATCTTTAGGATATCCTCAAACTCCCTCGAGTCCGGGGACAGGTACTGGAACAATGCTGCAGAAAGAGGTGGAAAGGCTGTGTTAGTTAGGCAGATATTAGTAATAATTTCAGATTATGGTTATCATTTCCTAGTTACACTGAATCTATAGCTCTGTAATCAACTAATCCTGCCTTAGAATTAAGATCACCCATGTAAAATCTAAATTATTGCTCACAGTTAAACAACTGCAGTGTTTGGTGCTCTTTGAGTGATTTTGTGTAGGAACCAAATTACTGAGTAACAATGAGAGGCATAGTGTTTGCAACTTCTTTAAGCTAAACCTTGCTTTCCAAAGTCTGCTGTATAGATGTGTGAACCACAAGGAGAAAAGAAAAAAAAAAAAAAAAAACTTATCCGAGCAGATTGCTCCAAACCACATCCTGTGGACTAGGCCTACATTCAACATAGCACTATAGTCAACTAGGCAACTTTTTAATAGCTGGGTTTTAAATATTATGATTACAAAAGTCAAACAAAGAATACATAAAGATAGAAGAAAACCCCCAAAAAATGTTATGTTTCTAGTGATCTTGCTAAACATAGGCAGGAAACCAACCTGTTAAGGGAGGAACACAGCTGTTAAGCTTATATGCAAATCACACCATGAAAGTCAACCTTTTCAGCACTCCATGGGCCTGTACCCCAAAGTGAGATTTGTTGGTTAGCTGGAGAACTTGTCGAATGCAAGGTACCCCAATTTAAACGGACTTTCTCTTTATTCACTTACATTTAGCCCAGACTACCTTAAATCCATCAAGTTATCGTCCTAACCCTAATACAGGCTCTATGTCTAAATTGGGCAGTGTTCACATTGTTGTCACCCAACAGGTATTAAATATCAAGATGAAAATGATGACTTAATGGCCACAATCTGGACCTTCTTTAAGACGTTCTTGATAAAATCAGTGTTTTATTTTTTAAAAGTGCACAATAAACAAGATGAGCAAAAATGGTGTTATATTAGGACATACATTTAAATACTTGCACTGATCCAAAAAATCCAGACTAGACTCATTATTGAGCATCATTCTAAGATCCAATTAAGTTATGCAATTCGCAACCCAAGCCAGGTCTGCAGCTTTAATGACCTTCTTAAAGAATGTATTTTCCAAAGAGATGGGGTCCTTGTACTGTGGTGAATTTGAACACCAATCAATAATCCAGTGTCAGGTTTATTAGTGTTTTGGGGTGATCTGAAAACAACAAATAGGCTGGATGATGTAGTAAAACTTTAAAAAAAAAAAAAAAAACTGATGATGGATACTTGACTTGTACATTTTACAGATATAAACATGGATGCAAGTGAGCAATACAGGCACGTAGCCACATAGTAAAATGATGGGTTTGGGACCCCCAAAATTTTCGCTACTTGTCAGCCACGTTGCTAGGTAGTAAAATTACGAATGTGAAACCCCTCAAAATTTGCATCACCCCCTTTACCCCGCCTATTGCATAAAAATCTACAGAGGTAGACCTATTAGTAGGGTTGCTGGACCCCTACAAAATATATTTCTAGCTGCTGGTCTGAAAAAATATTTATATATATGCTGATCATACTACAAATCAACATTATACACTTCCTTCTGAAGCAGTAAAAAGATTCCCTTGAAGTTACTTTTGTAATGTTTGTGGAATGTGTATGCAGTATAAATGTTTGAGGAAAAATATTTGTAGGAATGATTGGCAATTTTCTGTGCTCAGCATTTATATTAACGGACATTTCAGCCATGTAAATATGAGCAAATTTTTAAAGTTTCAGTGAAGATTTCAGACCACAATTTTACTGACTTTTACAATCTAACACAATTTCATTGTGGTAAGCTAGAAAAGACATTTCTGTCTCAACTGACATGTAGACAGTAATTCATATTATATACATTATGATTGAGCTAAAAGGTCCTTACATTTAAAATTGTATGCCTGCCTAAAACATCAGAAACAGCTCTCTATTCTATTGGTTCAAGTCTTCTTGTAACCATTCTGATTTTATCAAATCAGACCACCTGATATCAGGTTAAGTCGATACTGTGATTCACAGCATGCCATTAATAGGCTCATGACGCAGTTCCAGTATCATTTTTGTATCTGAGTAGGTTTTCATTATGTGACAGCTGTAGAAACAAAGTTTCCACTCGTCTCAAGTAAAAACCCCTATAGACTAACGCACAGCAGTACCACATGTGCGCGTGTGACCTGCAGTACCCCAAAGGCTTCCCTTGGTTTCCATCTCCACAGTTATAAGTCAGCAGCACACCATGCAGATGACCATCACCGTGAAGACCTCCTTAGCCAAGGAAAGTCCACCTTGAAAATACGTTGGGGGATAGTTTCATCCTCAATAACGGTACAGAAGTATGTACCATTAAGTTCTTATGTGGCAATCCACATAACAAAATAATTATAGACTGTAGCCAGCAACCCAGAAGTAGTTACTGGTTTAAGTACCCATGTGGGACCTTTCTCCCACTACAGGTTCAAAGTCTTATTAATCTGGCATTCTTATGAATCCTGAAATCAATGCCATGTCTTTTTAAATGAGGTCCTTTGCAGTTAACATTATGTTTAACTGCATGATTTTAAATCAAAAGAGAGAGCATGATCTGTGCTCTGACCATTTTCAGGCACTGTGCCTTGTTGCCTTGGAAAAATGGCAAATGTAAAATAAAGGGGGGGAGGCATTGTTTCAATCATCAGTAACCTCTTTTAAAAATCTTGAGGTTTCTTTATGAAATTCGTAGTTTTCATTGCATTCGAAGTCTTCGTGTAGTTCAGTGAAATAAAGGCGCCCAAACTGCAATCCCCATCACGTGGCTTTCTCTCTCCTTGGGCTGCACGCTGAATCTCATCTTATACAACTTACCTAAAACACTCAAGTTTCATTTGCATGGTGCATCACAGAATAAGACATCGGCGCTCACGTTCATAAATTACCCTCTGCCGTTGGCTCAGCCAGTTAAGAAAATGAAATGCTTAACCGGGCAAAAAATATAAATCTGCCTCTTGCATGCAGGAAATTATACGGGGGAGATAACAGCCTGTTTAGCAGCAGTGTGCGGTCACAACCTTTTTTTTCTTTGTTCTTCCTCGGAATGTGGAAATTTCGGCGAGGCGCCTCTTCTGCGGAATTCACAAACATCTTCTGGTGACCTCTGCTGGGATCCATCTCCAGCTCCCAGAGTGTACGCCCTTCTGCGACATCTGCACGGGATAACGGCGCCTCGTACGCGGTCTTCTCGCCATCTTTGTTGCGCGTAACGGCAGCGCTGGCTGCCAGCGACAGGTCTGAAATGCCTGGACTCTCCACGGAGCCGCCCACGGCAGTGGTCCTGCAGTTTCCTTCGCTGTCTATTCCGTCCATTCCAAGGTTACTGGTCGATATGGCCGCAGCCGAATAGACATTTCAGACTCGTGAGGACGACGTGAGCGTAACCTCGCTATTATCAAGACAGCAATCCGCCTTCACCCTACCTCCGCCATTCAATCTCTGACGCGTTCACCCTTCGCACTACCGCATTAGGAACAAGCGCCCCCTATATGCTATGGGATGTTAATGCAAACTGCTTTAATAAGTTTCTTTTCCCCTGCTGGACGCTTTTGGAACGTCATTAAGAGTGCATGAAAAAATACCTACAAATTATGCAATTCAAACTAACAAAACTTTAATAAAATTCTTAAATATACCCATGTTTCTTTAAACAACTGTGCGAGTATTAAGAGAGGCAAAATGGATATTAGTTACTCACTGATATCTACCAATCAACTATTTTCAGTGTATTTAATGTTACGCCATTGGCAGCATTAGCTACATCTCAACATGCATCGCGAGGCAGATGTGTATCATGAGGTAAGCAGGCTTTGACAATTTAGGAAAAAACGAAGAGGCCTCATCTTTTATTTCACTACACGTTTTGGTCAGACCTTGCTAAACATATTTTCACTTTCAATAATCACTCATATACCTGTTATAGGTGGTAAATATGGTAAGTATTACATCCAGAGAAAGTAATTCTGTGGGCCTACTTTTCAACCTTCTGTTTTGGAAATCAGTAATATTTTGAAATCGTTACGCTGTTTAAAAAGCGGTAAACCTTTCGTTTCTCTGAGATTACAGGCGAAGTTTCTTAATGTTATTCTATCACATACATTTACTGTCTGTTCTTTAATGTAAGTTGCCCAGTTTGATATTTAATGAGTTTTAATACCCCTTTAGCGACTTTTTTCCTAGGTTTGAGTCGTTATCAAAAGCTTATTTAGAAACATTCATGCGCGATTTGACGTCTGCGCGTGCGCGGGAGAGGGAAACATACAACAAAGATGTGTTCTTAACATTAACACAAAAGTAATCTCTTAACATTATCCTTGTGTCAAAACGAGGTATAAACGACATTACCTACTCTCTCAAACAACACACACGCCAAAGAGTTCTGCTGCTAAGACAACTGAATTAGAAGGTGAAAGGGGCGAGGATGAAAACTTTTTTCGGCGTGACTAACTGAATATTCGAGGTGGAATTTCGTTTTATTCAATACGCAAAACCTTAAGGCTGTGCAATAATATGCAGTTTTTCGTTCTAATTTTCGTGCAGCCACTAGATGGCACTGTTTTCTTTGTAATGAATTTCCTGTGCTATAAAGTGCTTCTGCGCTGGTCCAGGGCAGGGTCACAGTGAGCCTGGATCCCGTCCCAGAAAGCACAGCGCATCCATGCCATGAAAACATAAATATCTGAACCTGAGCAAAAACTATAAATACCCCCTGACTTCCTATCTAATATTACATACAGGTATTCAAGCAGATTTGTTAGTGGGGGAAAAAAAACATAGGAAGGAAACACGACAGTACATGGAAACAGGGAGGATGGACACTTAGGTAAATTAGCAAACAAAAACATCCAAGATCTCCTTCCTGTTTAAATAACATAAGGAATTGTTCTCCATGCTGAAGTAAAAATAAGCAACATGATGATTAAAGTTTGCCAGAATTTCAAAAACAGATTAATCAAATAAGGATAGTGATTTAGTATTCATTCTAGTCAACTTGGCCTTCGCATAATGGGACATTTACAAGCAGGCATGGATGCCAATTAATCATCCAACTGGCACAGCATGGCCACTCCCCTCTTGATCCAGTGTTGTGAACTTTTGTTGGTGGGCAGCGTCATGGAGATGACAAAGTTGGTGGAATGTCCCGTGGTGGACAAGGTCCCCTTGCGCTCACTGGTTTTATATAGAGGACACACATAGAGGCTTTGTGCCTTCACACCAGACGACTTCTCCGCTGGATAAAGAGACACGCATGATAAAGACATGTTAGGCTTGATTTCCATTTATATGTCTAATCATTTAGGAAATACACAGACACCACTAAAAAATGCCATATGCGTAGGTCCATCCATTCAACTGTGACTGAGAGGAGCCTGATATTCAAAACCTTGAGGGGAAGCCTAAAATTAACTGATGATTATAATCACTGTCACATTATGATACTTTGCTAGATTTTGTTCATGACTGTCTAAAACTAACTAGATCAGTTTAGATCAAAACGGCTAATATATATTTTTGAACTCTAAATGGTTTTGGCCTTAGCTAGGGGTGGGAAATCTTATCCACAAAGGGCAGGTGTGTATGCAGGTTTTATGGATAAGTTTTACGTCAGCTGTTCAAACCCAGGTGTGAGGACTTGTCAGTCAATCAATTCTCTAATTAGTAATCTAATTCAGGAGTTGCAGTGAAAACCCGCATACACAGCGGCCCTTTTTGGATAAGATTGATCACACCTGGCCTAAGCTTTCAAGTAGTGTAATTGAAGTACAGTCATTTGCATGTATTTCTTTAGCAGATGCTTATTTTCAAAATGACAGACAAGTGAGGAAAGCTAGGGGTCAGACAGTGCCCCTCAAGTGGCTGGGGTTAAAAATCTTGCTCAAGGGTCCAATGGTGATATGATTACTTTACTGGCCAAGGAATTGACCCCACGAACTTCTACACACAGACACTGATCCCAAACCCACAGAGCTATACACTGCACAATCCTTGTATTTTACACTGTAAAATTATACTGTGATTTATGTATAACAATGGAAGGCCATGGGTTTGCAAAACATCTCCTGGAATTAAAGTTTAGTTGATCCAGAGAGACTCCCAAGAATTAAAATGCACAAGACGGAATATATCCCTAACACGACACTGCAAAATCCACACATACTGACATTCAGTCATATGGTTAGCCACTACACCCAGTTTAGTCTGATCAATCACCCTAACCTGTTTTTTGCACTATGGGAGGAAACCAGGGGGGTATTCCATGAAAGCAGCCAAAGAAAGGCAGACTTTCCCGAAAAAGACTCAAACTACCGCCATCTCTAAACTTAGCCTCATGTCATTCCATGAACGCAGTTCAGCTTTACCTAATCAAGGCTCATTTAAGACAGTCTTGCATAGTCTGACTTAGTGTGCACACTCGAGATATTTAAGAAGTCCAAATGAATGGAGGAACGATAGATCATTTGTAACATTTACATAACTTACACATTTAGTCTGTTTGCAATTCTTTGTCAAGCCAACTCCCTGGCTGTATTTAGTACCGTGTTAATGGAACAACTTGAGATTAGAGTTTAGAGATCCCAGCAAACACAAGACGTCTATCAGACGTGCAGATCATG